>OZ017780.1:15657886-15847886 GCA_963969325.1 Lycopodina hypogea | reverse complement strand
GGAATGCAATGCAAGATATGCACACTAACACATGATCACATGACTACCACACAGATACACACATACAAGGTATGCACACTAACACATGATCACATGACTACAACACTGACACACACACTGATGCACACTCTCTCACTCACGATGGCGTACTTCTGATGGGGAGGCCATGAGTGTTGACACGAGACAGGAGAGCTAGTGAAAGAGAGAGAGAAAGAATTAATCAACTGCAAGGAGTCAGGAAGTTATCCCACTAACACAACACTCTGATACTTTCAGGAAACCACGACAACCTAACATTATAGGTTGAGGTGTGCCCAGTGTGGCCTATATATGTCAACTCCAAACCGCCAGTGTGATTCACTAGTGCAACTACGAGAGTGCTACAGAGAATCAACCAGTTTGTCCATGTGCTGGCTGAAGGAGGTGCAGCTTACTTTTGGCTTCATTGGAGACCTTCCTGTTGAGCATGTCTATGGGGTGACGCCCACCATTCTCCCGCAGGTTGATGTTGGCCCCTGGAGAATTAGAATGAATTACTGGAGTTACGTTACCATGCCAAGAGGTAGACATGCAGGTAGGCATGTAGATCGAGAAATGGAGGAGTGAGAGAGGAAAGTTTGTGACTTATTGAACGAACGAACGAACGAACGAACGAACGAACGAACGAACGAACGAACGAACGAACGAACGAACGAACGAACGAACGAACGAACGAACGAACGAACGAACGAACGAACGAACGAACGAACGAACGAACGAACGAACGAACGAACGAACGAACGAACGAACGAACCAACCAACCAACCAACCAACCAACCAACCAACCAACCAACCAACCAACCAACCAACCAACCAACCAACCAACCAACCAACCAACCAACCAACCAACCAACCAACCAACCAACCAACCAACCAACCAACCAACCAACCAACCAACCAACCAACCAACCAACCAACCAACCAACCAACCAACCAACCAACCAACCAACCAACCAACCAACCAACCAACCAACCAACCAACCAACCAACCAACCAACCAACCAACCAACCAACCAACCAACCAACCAACCAACCAACCAACCAACCAACCAACCAACCAACCAACCAACCAACCAACCAACCAACCAACCAACCAACCAACCAACCAACCAACCAACCAACCAACCAACCAACCAACCAACCAACCAACCAACCAACCAACCAACCAACGAACGAACGAACGAACGAACGAACGAACGAACGAACGAACGAGAGAACGAATGGGCGGACGGACAGACAGAAGAAGTTCAACCAACCACACAACCAACCTACCAACCTACCAACCAACTAACCAACCAACCTACCAACCTACCAACCAACTAACCAACCAACAAACCAACCAACGAAGGAAGGAAAGAAGGAAGGAAGGTAGGAAGGATGGAAGGAAGGGAGGAGGGAAAGAATAAAGCAAGGAAAGAACGAACGAAGGAAAGAATGAACCAAAGAACGAACGAACGAACGAACGAACGACCAACCAAATTAAAGAAAGAACGAACGAACGAAGGAACGAAGGAACGATGGAAAGAATGAACGAAAGAACGACCGAAAGAACGACCGAAAGAACGAACGAAAGAACGAACGAACGAACGATTGAACGAACGAACGAACGAACCAACCAAAAAAAAGAACGAACGAACAAGTGAACGAACGAACGAAGTGGTTGCTATGACAAATGGTTGTCATCCAGTTTGCCAGAATTTCTTTCTAAGTAGAACACTGGATTGAATATCAATTAGCCAGAAATAACAGTGCGTCTTGCCATAAAATTATGAAGCAATTTCACACTTCCTAAAAAAAAATGTTTCTTCTCTTTCTATTATTATCACTCACGTATGCGTTTGTATGTTAATACCAAATATGTATTTCCTTATCTATTTTTTTTTCAATTTCATTCCTTGAATTCCACAACTCATTCATTCATCTGTTTACGTTTCCTGCATGAAAAGGAAAATGCGCAGTACAACAATGTTTCTTGCATCCTCACTCTTCCTCCATATCAGCGTAAAGGCTACGGCAGGTTTCTCATTAAGTTCAGCTATGAGCTCTCCAAAAGAGAAGGAAACTTGGGCTCTCCAGAAAAGCCCCTGTCTGACTTGGGCAAGTTGAGCTACTGACGCTACTGGTCTTGGGTTCTGCTTGAGACTCTCAAAAATGCAATCAGAACACCATCTCTAAAAGACCTGAGGTGAGTGATGGTAATTTTTTGGCCTCTATTAAATCTTTGACATTGATACTGTCGGTGCATATTCGATTAACAATTGATATTATAATTATCCTTTTCATCAATACCACGAGAATATCCTTGTATGCTGAATGAACAGTTTGATTAGTCAGAAGATTCGAGCTGGTGTGTTCATTTTGTAGTGAAGATCAAGCAGGACATGTGGATAGCTATATTAATATATTATCTTGTTGAGGAAGACAGAAGAAGTTAGAGATTTCTATAATTGCTATCAATTGAGTTTTGTGTTGTGTCTTGTTCTTTGGCTGGTACGACATCAAGCTTCATGCCTCAATTGCGTCTCTTGTTTTCGAGTGCACATTAATATTAACTGCACCAAAAGATAATGCCCCAATATATGTTTGGTATAACTACATTGATGAAATTCACTCTCCAATTACATTAATGATGTTTAAGCAGTGTTTAATTTAATGTCTGGTCTGCATTTGTGTTGTGTGTGCCATGAGTAGCACTGCCACAGGCTTCACACAGGATGACATCATGGAAACACTGCAAGCTATGAACATGGTCAAGCACTGGAAAGGACAAATGGTTATCTGTGCGACTCCCCAGTCGGTGGAGGAGCATATGAAATGTGGTGAATATCTCAAGCCAAGGATCACTGTGGATCCCGACTATCTACGCTGGGGCCCGACGCAAAAGAAAACGAAATCAATCAAGAAGCATTGATTAAGAAATGTTTATTATATAACGTAGATTTTAAAAAGTTAATTTAGAAACATTAATTTAAAATGTTCATTTAGAAACACTAATTTAGATACATTAATTTCATGCTTTGATTTAGAACTATTGATGTGAACACGTTAATTTGGAAACACTAATTGGTTGTGTTCCGCGCTTTCCTTTTTTAATGTACCTAACCATTTGATAATTCGCTTCTATCAATTGATTTCAAATATTTCATGAACATGTAACACTATATAGTGTGTACCTTGCTGTGCTTGCGTGCATTTAGTCATGTGTGTGTGGGTTGCGTGCTTTTTAGTGCTTGCATGTTGTAACATGTTGTAAAGTGTTTGTGTTGGACTAAATCCTTCTCTGAGTTAGACTGATTCAATGTTTAGACTAGACCCACCCAGTGTCATATCCAGACCGAACAAGTATCTGAACAAACCCAGACCAATGTCCAAATTGGAGCAACCCAGCCTCTGAACTTGACCGAACCGGTGTCTTAACTGAACCTGCCGAGCGTTTGAAATTGACGAACCGGGTGTCTCATCAAGACCGACAAAATTTTCAGAACTAGACCAGCTCATTCTCATTTTTTCAAGTCGATAGGCAAGGAATATTAACTGTACTGACCCATTTCAGAACTTGACCGACCAAGTGCAAACTTGCTGATCTGTAGAACAACATACCCAATATATCCAGGGAATTTCTGCACTCCAAGACTCCAGATGTCCACTATCAGTGGTGACTTGCTTCTCATGTCTGTTTTCATGGCCTACAGAGGAACCTTTGACCAGAACTTCTGGTACACACTGTTTCTGTCATGGGCAGATCATATGCAGCAGGCCAAGATCAATTTCAGGTACGATCTGGCTTGGGTTGAGATAAATAGATATTGAAGTGTTACATTAGTATGCTTTTCCACTGCTGTTATCCAATTTTGGTGTAGTCTTAATTATAGCGAACTGATAAAATGTTATCGTAAGTAAGTAAAATAGCAATAAATTTTGGCATACTTCTGTCCAAATGCATATAACTGTTTCATCAAATTTTTTCTAAAGTTCAAAATATTGTAGGAAAATGTATTAAACATTTATTCTAAGACACTTTCATGGTATGAAATGATGCATGGGATGAAGAGAGAAGTATGATTGGATGGATTTTATTTCAATGCTACTAAAACTTGCTCTGCCTTCAATTTCTAGAAATGTTTAAATTAAATTTACAGTTATTCTTTTTTTGGAACATTAAACACAGTTGATATAAATAATCAATTAAACACAAATAATAATTAATCAAACATAATAATGGCATATCAAGCAAATAATAACTCATCAAACACACAAGATTGAGTAATCAATGATTTTCTGTGATTCTATACGTAACCCATAAAACTGATGCATGTATCTTACAGTCAAAGTGCTATTGTCCTTTTTTTTCTTCTTCTCTCAAATTAACCGAACTTTCCTCACTCGATTCTACTTGCTGTATCTGTCCAATGCTGAGTGTCTCAGATGGTAGCCAACTATCTGCCCTTCGACGACCTGTGCATGCAGAATGCAATTATGATTTAGTGATTTAACTGCCAACCCTCATCATAGACCCAGTCAGTCCACAGATTTCCTGCTCAACGAGTATAGAGGCCCCAAAATCACCAAGACAAGGTGGGCTTGGCTATACTGCAAATGACAGAAATTTAAAGAATTTATTTTTTCCACTTTCTTTCATCTATCTTCTTAGATGATGCTTTCAGGAAGAACCACAAGAGCGTATTGCATTTTGGTAACCCTCTTCCTGTTCAGGTAAGGCTTTGTGCAAAATATTTATTTATCAACCTATTGTTTGTACCAAGGTTTCAATATAATGTTATGCATTTTAAACAATATTAAGGATATTGCGAGTTATGAACCCATCCTGAACCCTGTTATGTCCTCATCTCTCTTATTGACCATGACATAGATATATCGCCTTGTTTCGCCATCTTTCTCTCCTCAAGCTGTACCATGAGAAGAGGAGTGACCTGGAGGAGCAGCAGTTCCATCTCAACATGGGTCTGCAGGAGATCAGGGAGACTGAGCAACAGGTGGTCAAGCTGCAGTCTTCTCTCTCCATCAAGAAGAACGAGTTGGAACAGAAGAATACTCAAGCCAACCAGAAACTCATGCAGCTGTTGAGCTACTGCCATTCTGAAAGATCTGCTACATTGAGGTTAAGTAGAAAAAATTAGGAAAATATTCTCAGTCCATTTTTAATTGTTGATTTCAAAAAAAAATTTATTTGTTTATTTATTTGGATATTGTTGTAGTTTTTTTTGGTTGTTTTGATACTATTTTTGTAGATATAAGATTAGCAAGAGGCAAAGAAGAAGCAACTGACATCTGTGGTCATCCAGGAAGAACTGGATGTGCAGAACAAGGACATCTCTGTGAAGAAGAAATGCCCAGCAAGGTGAGGGCAGTGATGACATTGTGGGTCATGTGATGAGATTGTGGTTCATGTGATGAAATTATGGTTCACAGGATGAGATGTGGATCATGTAATCAGATTATGGATCATGTGATCAGATTGCAGGTCATGTGTTAAATTGTGTATCATGTGAGATTAAAATAATTTTACTATTCATCAGTTACTACATAGTTAACTGTGTAATTGTATTCAGATGAGCTTTCTGGAGGAAGTTTTGTTTAAAAAAAAAGAAGTACACACAAGTTTAAAGGACACTTAATTCTGAGAGCTACATTCATCATAGTTACTTAGAAATAGGGTAATAACTTACCCACCCACCTCTCTTATGTATGGCAGTAAAGAATTATAACCCAGATGACTTCAAAAGGAAACAAGCAACAGCAGGTTTATTCATAATATTAACTTAAGTAATGCCCCACTAGTCCCCTCAAACATTAAGCAAACTGAATAAGTTAGTAACTCCAGGAAGCCCATGGTCAACCGACAAAATGTTTTTAGAATGGGTGGGTGGGGTTTATTGCTGGTATGATAAGTCCCTTTGCCCACCCTCTTTTCCCTCTCTTCTCTTCTACCTCCCTCTCTCTCCTCCCTCCCTTTCTCCCTTCTCTATCTCTCCTTCCTCCACCAGTCTCTTCCCTCCCTCACCTCCTTCTTTCTCTCTCCTCCCTCCCACTCTCACCTCCCTCCCTCCCTCCCTCCTTCCTTCCCTGTTCTCCTCCCTTCCTCTCTTCCCTCCCTCTTTAGCCTTCCCTCCATTCTCTCTCCTCCTACTTTTCCCCTCCCTCTTCATCCATCTCCCCCCTTTCACTTTATTTCTCTCTCCCCCTTCCTCTCCCTCTCTCCCCCTCCCTACCTCCCTCTTCCTTCTCCTTCCTCCCTCACTCCTCCTTGTTAGCCCCTATCTGTCCTATCCCAACTCATGCAGGATCATCACTCAACTGGAAAACTTAAAGAAGGAGGCAGCCGAGGAGCAGAGGGTGTATCATGCTATTATCATATGTATGAGAGGTGCCACATAGATGAAGCTCCTATCACCAATTGATCCAGCCTTACATAAATAAATTAGGTGAGCCAAGTTACAAATTATTTTCTTGATAACAGCAGATTAATCACTCATGATGAGAATATATGTGAATTTGGATGGATATTTGTATTTCACCCCCAACCCCTCCTCCCCCCCCCCCCCCCCCCCCACATGAACTGGTAGTTCTCATTTTGTTCCACCTGGGCTATTAAAATTTGTAGCTTGTGGTAATTTTGCTTAAATTGCCTGCTTCAGTTACAGTTATTCATGCAAGTACCTAGGCTTCTTCCTTACCTCATTCTGTGATAAAAATAGTGGAAATCCAAATGCAACAAATCTCAAGGATAACTCTATGATTAAAATGAGCATAAGCAATGTTAGCTACTTCCAGTAGAACAAGATACTTGCCTCTTACTTCAAACACACTTTAGATTACTAACTAAAAACAATTAGGTTAAAGGATATGTCTCATTGTCATATGCAACCAAAAATTTAGTGTTTAACATTTTGCAATTTTTATTATCCTCTTATATTTAAACCATATTTCAGTTCGTAAATGCATGTATATGTATTTATGTAAATGTGTTAGGTAAAATACCCATACCCTTGGACTAAGAGGAAAAAAAATTCAGGGTTCCATTTCGCACACTAGGGATGGTTTAAACCTGAATTATTTGGACGCCATAACTCCTGGCAGGAAAGAAAGGGAATTAAATATTTTTTCATCAAAGTAAGCCTGAAAATTGGTCATTAATGCTCACAGTCTTCTGTGGAATGATAAAACCAAAAAAAAACCTATAAAAAGGGTACTCCAATAGTTCACGCATATATCACAAAGCATGGAATCCTGGGTTCTGGGCATTTTTTCCCTTTTCTTTCCTTTCTTTCCTCTTCCTTCTTTTCTTTTTGTCCTTCAATTCTTTCTTCTTAAATCCTTTCTTTTTCCCTTCCTCCATTTTTTATTCCTGCCTTTTCCCTATATTTCCCTTTTTTATGCTAACTTTATTTATATTTACTATGCAAACTAATTACATGAAAAATTATAACCCAATTAAATTTCAAAGTGTTGGTAATCTATCTATAAGCACTACATCATTCCTCCGAAACATTCTGACCTTTCTGAAAAATTAATGGGAATGTTGCATGCATACTTATGAGCTGCTTTTGTTTGTACAAAGTAAAAGGTGTATAAATGGTTTTTTAATGGCTTCTATGTTTTCTCTTACATTAGCCTAGGCAACGCAAGGTTTATACTGCTAGTGGTTTTTAAATTGTGTTGTTAAACATAATTAAATGATCAAACTACATGTATATATGTATTCTGGGCATTATATTATTTCCATTTCTATCATAGTAACTTGGAACAATGCTTTGGCTTTGGTAAAATGCTGGTTTTTTGGGTTTTTTTGTTTTTTAGCAATACAATGATACCTTTTTGAGATGAACATTAAAGAAAATGCTCAATGATGACAAAGTGTCATCAAGCAGTTTATATTAACCATACCTATAGAACTAAAAACCACCCCAATAAATCAGTTGTACCCTATTGCAAGGTCCACCCCAATGGCTGCGGTCTATAACCATTGGGCCTTGGTTTTATAGGCTTTTTTGGATATAAAAATTAGATGGATTCATTTTCCCCATTAAAATTTCTTTGGTGGAGAAAGAATGAAAAGAAGGAAGGAAAAATAGGGGAAAGTAAGGAGGGGAAGTAGGAGGAACAATGGGAATAAAGAAGTAAAGAAGAAAGTAAAAATGGGGGTAGGGGGAGGGGAAAGAAGTATGGAAGGTGGGGAAGGAAAAGAGGGGGGAAATGAAGAGGGAAAAGGAGGGGAAAAAATTTCAGGGGGAATTGTACAACAGATCTTCAGCTTCGTAGAATTCTCCTTAACCAATGAGCCATGATTTTTCTAGAATTATTTATTAGATAATTTGAATTCTTTTTTTATCCCCAAATGGGTACCACCTTACCAAAAATAAAGATTTATTAAACATGCCAAATTTTATTAAACTTTATAGTTTGCTAGATTTCATTCTAATCTGTCCAAAACTGTGGGAAGAGTCATCAAGCAGACGCAACATAAATTGCGTGAAAACATCTCTAGTCTGATAATCTCAAACTGCTGTGGTGATAAAGTATTAATTGAAAATCAGGTCTAATCTATGTTCCCTATGCATTCTAAATCTTTACAAGATATTTTCCCCAAGCAGACAGTCTTGGCCGGAGGCTGAGAATATGTGCTGGTGTTCCTTAGGTATTCCAAAGCCCTTTGATCTATGTATCTAAAAATGGGCTTATGTACAACTCAACCAGGGAAATAACCTGAGGAAAAATTAGAACCACGGAACAAGATTCTAGGTGACATAGGCCCCTCACCCTGAACAATAACGAAACAACAAATGGAGATTGATTGGGTTTAGTGAGTTAAACCTTGACCCAAAATATCTTTCAAAATTACATTAAATTCTAATTACCTCTATTAAAATAAATTCAGAAAATTCCAAGAAAAGTGATTAATAACTTTCCTACTACACCAATCCAAATGCTAAATTGCATACACTCTCCGATTCACCATTTACTTTTTTAATTTTTCGAACATTCTAAGCATTTTAGACAGACAGACAAACATAATTTTTTACATATACACTGTGATATAATTTGATTTAACTGCTCGGCTTAAGCGTTCAGGACATTTTTAGCACCTTATGAGAGTGAGTAAAATATTGAGTCTCCATAAAAAAATTTTTTTTCAAGATTTAATGTTTCACTTCATTATCACCAAATAAAAATTAATTTGCTCAAAATTTTTATTCAATATTTAACCTTTGTCCCCATTATCATCAATTAGCACAATCAGTGAAAAACCCCACCTTCTCCTCCTATTTAAAGTCCACCCGATATTATTCACACTGAACATTCGGGGTAGGCTACTATCCAGATGCTCTTAGGCCTAGTAAAAACCAATGTTTAGAAAGATTTAGCTGTTGTACTGCTATCAATCTCATCAAGTATATTAACCTTCACCTGCGAACAATTATATTTTTAAAAGGTGGTTAAGTTTGGACAATGAGCGAAAACAGAAAAAGAACTCGAAAAAATAAAAAGTTTCAGAAATCCACCATTGGAAATCCTACGAAACCGAACTGTGAAGATGAACAAACCTCTGCCCACGAGGGGACTGCCAATGAAGTGGACGATGTAGATCCAGACATTGTTGAAGATTCTGATGCTGACATCCACCAAGACCCAAGGTGCCAAATTTGTAGGGGATACTGTGGGGGGGGGTGGGGTTGTTTCGAAGAATTGGGATTGTCAATTTATTTTTTTTATTTATTGGTTTGTTTATTTTGGTTTTGAGGAAGATGTTTTGAGTGGTACAAACAACAGAACCATAGCTTCTGCTTATTGTGTATTCGAAGAGCTAAAGAAAATGGAATAATTCATAAGTTAGAGAAAGGAAACTGCAAGAACCAAGTCAAAGGAAAAAAAAATTATAATACTAATAATTGGGGTTGCAGACAAGCATTCAATGCTGAAAACACCTCACTGCTGTGGCTGGAATCTCAAAGCACCAATCCAGATCATTTCTCTTTTTCTTTATTTTAAATAGTGAGATACACTAACTAGAATAAGACAGCATCCATTTACAAACATTTATAACATATTTAACTTGCAAACATAAATAAGCAAGTTTTTTTGCTTACTGGTGTGTACACTTGTGATGAAAATAATTTTTCTAGCATAAAGTGTTGCTTATTATCATCTGTACATGTCCTCCTACTATAAATGAACATTGGAAACACACCATCACATATGGATTCACTAGTACATTTGTTTGTAATTCGACATCCTAAAAGAATATTATTAATATCCTAAGATCTGGAGGAAAAAAATAATTAGTTGGATAATTTACCAATCTATATTTTTTGTGCTAGCAAAAATATTAATATAGATTAGTAAGTTAAGGTGACTTCATTCCTAAAAAAAGCTGGAACAGCTCCATAAATTTATGGGTTTTTTTTTTTTGCATTCCCCCCACCCCTTTCATTAACTGGAGTTTGTAAAGGGTGTGGTTTCTCACTATGGGTGTGGTTTGGATTAATAAATATAAAAAAAATTTTTAAATATCCCTTTTAAAATACTGGATCTGCCCCAGAAGTTGTAATTATTACCTTAATTTACGTGCCTTATTCCGTGATTTATCTTATTCACCAATATATGTTAAGTTAAAATGTATGTGTATTTTTTAGCAGAAAAAATCAGGAAAGTACCCCAGCTTGTCCTAGCTTTGGCACCAAGATCTCTCCAGAGGAGTAAGACATCAACCTTGATGTTTTGCTTGCAAGACAAGATTTGTGGCAAAAATTCAACCGAATTGGAACAGAGATGGTTCTCACCAAGGCAGGAAGGTAAAATTACTTAAAATGTTTTATCTGTGGGATAAATATTGTATTTCCTGTGGCACACAGGTTTAGGAGCACTTAAAATGGTAGGTACATCCACAATTTTTCTCATGAATGAAATTTTTTTAAATAATTGGTTACTGTTTTGGAATGCCCAATTTGTTGTTACAATTAATTGGTTACAATAAATACTTTCACTGTATGGAAACCCTGTGGTTCCAATTATGTACTTTTACTGTATAGAAACCTAAAATTTTAAATGTTACCACAACACTAACCTCATCTTAAGTTTTCTGAATAATTATTTTGCTTGGTATAAAATACTACTTTTAATAAATATTATAGTAATTATCTGCCACAGGTCTTAGCGTGGGACCACTCTTGTTAAATAAATACAAATAAATTTTGAAAAATAATCATTTATGAAAACATGTTATGTTTCCACTTGTGCATATACACTATTTTGCAACTCTATCCACTCGCTCAATTCTATTACAATAACAATTACATAATTAATGTAAAAAAACAGTGATTACATTTTTAGTTTACATTGTGTAAAAATATCTTAAATGAAGTCAACAAATCTCTTAACCAGCAGGAGAATAAAGAGATGGCATATATTGTGGGATTCCATTCTTAGAGAGCTTCTAGTTATCTTACAGATTTAAATTAATTTTGAAAAATAATCATTTTTGAAAAATTGTTATGTTTCCACCTGTGCATATACACTATTTTGCATTTCTATCCACTCGCTCAATTCTATTACAATAACAATTACATAATTGATGTAAAAAAAAAGTGATTACATTTTTAGTTTACATTGTGAAAAAATATCTTAAATGAAGTCAACAAATCTCTTAACCAGCAGGAGAATAAAGAGATGGCATATATTGTGGGATTCCATCCTTAGAGAGCTTCTAGTTATCTTACAGATTTAATATAATTTTGCCCACAAAATCTTACTATTCTATACTAGTAGACTTACCCTATGATGTGCCTGGGAATTGACATCCCTCAGGAAGAGGTGTGATCAAGTGTGACCAGCACTTTTCTCATTCATAGTTAAGTCCAAGAATTTGATCATCCAAAAGTACAAAAAATAGATCACACTATTTTGACCTTTTTGGCCTGATATGCCTGCAGGAAGAGGTGTGGTCAAATATCCCAAAATGATTGGATAAAAACATTCTTGGTATAGTATTTGACTATCAGGAAGAGAGGGGTTTTTTTATGTTGGTACAATGATTTGGACCGAGCCCACAGCCAAGGGTTTGGCCTAGGTACCATTTTTTGGGCATTTTAAACCTTACAAACCCAGAGAAAGATTTATTAT
This sequence comes from Lycopodina hypogea, assembly GCA_963969325.1. Lineage (NCBI taxonomy): Eukaryota > Metazoa > Porifera > Demospongiae > Poecilosclerida > Cladorhizidae > Lycopodina > Lycopodina hypogea. The sequence goes on along the minus strand of OZ017780.1, from coordinate 15,835,709 downwards.
TATGTTGTGTCCAGTTCCCCAGAATGGTGATGTGTCTTCAGCTGCAGATGTTCATTATATCAAGTTACGGATATTGTCTTGTGAATTGTTTTTGGTTGTAATGAGTGGAAGTTTGAAAGATTGTCAATTCTCAGCCTTACAGTTCATCGAGTTCATGGACCCGATGGTAAATGGAGTCCATAAGTTTGACAATTTTCGTGCATAATTCACTTTAGAAGTGTAGCTATAAATTCTATTTTATTTTTCCAGTCAAATTTTTAAATCAAATTTTTTGGTTACATACTGGGGCATTAAGGAATATTTATTGCTTCATCCTGTGCTTTATCAAGATAACTCTTTACCAAAAATGCTGGAAAATTCTTGCCTAAGCTTATGCCCTAGTCCAATCCAAACTTAATTTTTTTTCAGTCATATCCTGGTGTAAAAGGAAATATTCAAGCAAAGTTTCATCACAATTTGTCCATGTGGCCAAGAAGAATGCCAGGAACACAGATGACTGACATTTGTGATTCATTATCAGGATTACCATTGTTTTCAATTTTTTCTTGTTTTTAATTTTGTTACATGAAATTTTGTGACCAATATATTCATTTAGGCAAGGACAACTTGTAGGTGGATTCCAAATATAAAGTGTCATCTTGATGTTATATTATCAAAGTCCATAATGATTTTATCTTATGTATTTTCACAGATTTTAATTAATTAAAAGAAATATAACATATTTTCCTCTAAGCCATCGATGTTTATCTAATCCAGGATGATGTTTCCATTGATGGAGGTATCCATCAGTGGCATGGTTCCGAAACTCAAATACAGCATTTCTTTGGAGTTCATTCCCATGGGTAAGAGTCGCTACAAGTTACTTCTCTCCAAGTGGTATCATTCTGGAGATGGAGATCCACACTTCAAGGGGAAGCTGAGATACATTCATCCAGATTCTCCATCCACAGGCAAAAGTTGGATGTCTTGCAAAGTATCATTCAAGACACTGAAATTGACAAACAACAAAGAGCATAAGAAATGCTCAGTAAGTGTCTATATATGTTGAATGAAGCTGAATAAGTGAACATATGAAGCAATGTCTTTTTTTTTTTTTTAAAGAAAGTTAAAAAGAATTTTAAAATAATGATGTTGAAAGATTGCTTCAAATATATCTATTATAATAAGCAATTGTTCCATTTACTCTTTACTTCTTTACATTTTCTTTCACAACATTAAAAATCGAACTAATGGTTGAATATGCTTTTTTTGTTTTGCAATCATTATTTGCAGGTAGTTGATCTAAACTCCATGTATAAGTATGTCCCTCGGCTGGTGATCTCCAAGTACTTATCTAAGAAGTGTGAGACTGCCATTTTTGCCAAGGACTTCCAGGAGTGTGCTTTCATATGGGTCACTGCCTATCAGAACAATGAAATCATCAAACTGAAAGTTCAGCACAACCCTCTTGCAAAGGCCTTCCGAGATGAAGAATCAGAGTAAGGAATATATATGATATATGCCACATTACTAGTGAATATTACTTTCGTATACATTCTAAGGAATATCTATTATGTACTTAATTACCTGGGTGTTGGGAGTGGGGGTGGGGGGTGGGGAGTTAGCTTTATATTTACCTCAGGTCAGCACTCTCAATTGATTAATTGTACTCATAAATATTTTTGTTATAGTTGCAATTTGTACTATATTAGAGATTGTTTCTTCAAGAGATTTTTTTTTGTTGCATCTCACTATTGAATTATTGCAATGTGCACTTACACCATATCTGTGCAAAAAAATTAATTTCACTATAATCTAATCATTGCAGGTTTGAAAGTGCTATGATGACTCAATGGCCTGCAATATCACCACACTTCTCCCAGAATGCATCTTATGGGTCAAACTCTCTGAATGGTGAGTCAATGTTGTTGAAAGGCAAACAATTATGATAATTATGTTTATGATGCATTTTAAAATTATCAGTCAATATTAACGGAAATAAAATCATAAACATTATATATGATCCCTCGTAAAATATTTATCAATTGCAAAAAACAGCAACTGCCAAATACCAAAAAAAAAAAAAAATCAACAAAAAAAACAACACACATTTATAAAAGACCTATGTTCATTTGTTTGCTCTATGTTCTCCATTGAGTTTAATTGTACTTATCCAGCATTATAAACATTTTCATGAAAAATTGAAAGAAAAATCTTATGTGGTGATTTATTACACATTTGGTTTGTACAATTCATTGCTCCATAGGGTGTGAACAAGACTTTGACTGTTCATTTGGGGTTCCCCAAGATAAGTAAATGAAGTTCTTTTTAAGGGTTTTAACCTTCTTAACAATGATATATTGTCTTTAGGGACTCTTTTTAGTTCACATTTTGAATTTATTGTTTCAGATTTGTATATTTGGTGACAGAAATGATCTATAATCTTAGCTCTGAAACAGCAATTCTTATCTTACTATATATTTATGCCTGCTCATATTCCTAGCTGGTCCATTTCCTTGGCTGAGTACTGGAAGTGTCACTCCTGCAGGACAGTCATTTTTGCCTCTATTTAACAGCCCTGTGCAGAGGGGGTCTTCTACCACTTACTCACCGATAGCAACTCCTGTGTATTCAACAACCTTCCCCTATGCTTGTCAGTATTCTGTATTAAACATAATTTAAAATCTTCAGGAGTATAGCAAATGATGAACTGTTCTTGTTGTATACAGGTTTGGGTTCATCTCATAATATGGTTCCACCTCAACTGATGATGCAACAGTTTCGACCCATGGCTCCATATATGCCATTCTCCTCTATGCACCATCCATCTGTGCAGCACTATGTTGGCCAGGGGTATCCCATGCAGAGTCCTGTGCATGTTTCCATGCAGGTCTCTTCTAATAGGAATTTTTAAGATTTTCAGTATCCGAAGTATGCAGCCATAATGCAACCATCAGAGGAACAGATGCTGTAGCAGCAACAGTATCTGCCACAGCAGAATGACCAACAGCTTCAGCCTCAGCTGAACCATGCACAGTTATTGGACTTTTGCAACTCTGCCAGACTGGGATGAAGAGAATAACATTGTATTCGATGATGATATGCCTCATCCATACCAACATGGTGAAGCATCCGGGTCTGAAGCTGCTGAAGGACACAAAGAACAGATTTAAACTTCACTTGCAATGAGTAGGATATTAGTCATTTATGTGGTCATGAACACATATGTAAAGAAAACAATTGATTCAAATTATGCATTCCCAATTTCCACATTTAGCCACAAATAAATATATTAACCCCTCGTTTTCGCACATAACATCACATGCAGGATCTCCATGTATATATATATATATATATGTATATATATATATATATATAATGACACTAATAGAATAGTTTGTCACCATTTTCAAACATGATTATGCCTAGTACAAATTGTAATACAGAAAGAAAACCATGCTCTCCTAAGGATCAATATATATTAGAGGAGCACCATGCAGACTCAACCACATGTTGCATGATACTTTATTATCAACAAGGCAGCTCAGACAATTTGACATAATTGCCATAACTATAGTAGAACCTCCCTAAATGGACTCTCTGTAATAGGAGCAAACCCTCTACAATGGACAAACAGTAAGGCACCAGATCGATACCCTATCAGAGCTAATAGATCAGTACCTCTGAAAGCAGATTCTCCTAACTCTGAATAATGGACAAAAGCTAGGCCAACTTCCAAAAAATCATTGAAAAGGATCCTTTAAAATGGATAAAAGCCAGACCCCCATACTTTTGTGAAACTGAATGAACAAAAGTCAGGAATAAGGATACACATGCTAAATAAAGCTAAATGAGGCTGCTGACTCCTGAAGATTCTCTACCTGTTCCTTTTGCATCTCAATGTAACATTTTAGTCCCTACAGCCAGTAGGTATATTGTTTTCAGGCCAAAACTAGCAATTCCATTCACAGTTTTGCAGCAGAATCCCTTGGTTGATCTCTCTGTGCAAAAAAACAAAGCAGTATTTGTTATTATTTTCCCAAAAAAAAAAACAAAAAAAAACAACAAAAGAGAAGGCAGACCAGTTGCGTCTTAAAACAGGGCATAAACACTCAGTCAATAAGTTCCTAATTCTTTATTCCTAATCATTGCTTTTGTTGCTTTCCCCCTCCCCTCCTTTTCATTATAGTAAAAGGAGAAAATTCTTGTATATACTCTCCATGAAGTAATAAGTAGATTCAATTAGCTGTAATAACATGAGAGACTACTACTATGACATTAATAGATATTTAGTGATTGATCTTGGGCAAACCTCTGATAGTAGACAACCTCTTTACAAAGGACAGAAATATGTAGCAATGTGCTATTCTCTGTCATCTCTGTCACATTGATCAGAGCAAGGCTTTCCTTGCTAGCTTGGGATAAGAGAAGAAGAGGTTGATCAAAGAAAGCGACACCTTCTATAGCCAGATATCCACCATCAGTGGTGACATGATTCTCATGTCTGCCCTCATGGCCTACAGAGGATACTTTGACTACCAGTTCAGACAGACACAGTTTCTGTTGTGGGTAGATCATATGCAGCAGACTGGCATCAAGTACAGGAAAGAAGTGGCCTGGATTGAGGTAAGTAGATATTGAAGTGGGTCATTGATACGCTTGTCCATGGCTGTTCTCAAATTTTGGTGAAATTTTTTATTTTTCTGAACTGATGAAAAATAATTATAAGAAAAATAGGCTTACATTTTTGAATACTTCAGTCAAAATGCATTTAAATGTTTCTTCATATTTTGTAAAGTTCCAAATATTATAGGGAAATATTTTAAACATATCACTTCAAAGATATTTGCATGGTATTAAATAATTTGTGTGATGAAGAGAGAAGTATTAATGGATGCATTCAATTCCAATGCAACACAAACTTGCTTTGCCTTCAATTTCTACAAATGTTTAACCAAAATTTTTTCAATTCTTCCTTTTGGGACATTAAAAATTGTTGACATAAGTAATCAATCAAATACCAATAATTATTAATCAAGCATAATAATGGCTAATCAAGCAAATAATAACTAACTAAACACATAAGATGTAAGTAATCAATGTTTTTATTGGATTTTATATTGATAACACCATATGTATTTTTATTTTTAAACACCAAAAAAGGTATCAGGTTCAAAAGGAAGGGAAAAAAAAGTGAATCTGGATGATTTATCTGCAGTGAAAGCCACGAGTGATGGAAAGGTGCAGTGATGGAGAGATGCAGAACATACTGAAGCTGTATGGGGAGGATCCTGGTCGTATTAGGGAGACAACAAGATGATGTATGAAAAAGAGACTTGCCAAACACTTGGATCAACGAACCACACCAACAAAGTTACTTATCAATTTATCATTTATTTTTTTGTATTTTTTTTAATTTATTTTTTTATTTATTTATTTCTATTTTTATTTATATTTTTTTTTTTTTTAATTGGAAAAAATTTTTCTTTTCCATATATTTATTTCCTAAGCAATTGACCATAATAGAAATGTTTAGTTTTTTATGCCCTGAAAAGATGGAAATTATTAATGAGTTGACAAGGTAAACTTTCCAAGTCATGGGGTCATTGCTTTAAAAAAGTTATAAAATTTTTTTTAATTTTTTAAAAATGAAATAAATGAAATTAAATTCAAACCAAATTGATGAAACAGAAATAAAATTTTTGGTTCTTACAATACACAACCAGCAGATGTTCAGTTCTCTCTTTTTATAATGGGGGAGCACCTTTATAAAATGAAGGAGAATTAAAGTCATAGAAATAACAGCAAAGAACAATTAGCATTACAAAATGTGGTGTTAGTGTTGGAGACACCCAGCCCTTTCATTTATAGCTAGGGTGGAGGTTGGTTGCACAAAAAGAGGGTAATTCCTGGGGAGGGGGGGGGTGGTGGGAATCCCAGTGGGAGTCTCTCTCTCTCTCTATCTCTCTCTCTCTCTCTCTGTGGGGAATCAGGTAAGGGAAATTTGAGTGTACTTGTTTCAATACACACTCTTGACTTTTTCTTCCATTAGGTGACAAGTTAAGTGCTCAACAAAATTTAAATTTTCATTGATATTATTCTTCTCTCTATCACAATTAGATGGTAATTTACAGTGGTTGGAATTTGGTTGGCTTTCAGTGAGCTATGACTTAGCAAATATGAATAAAAAAATTTTTTTTTTAAATAGCCTGTCAAAATTTTCATTGCATTACTTCTAACAAATTCTAATATTTGTTTGGAGGTTTGAAATTTATTTTATTTATTTATTTATTTATTTATTTATTTATTTATTTATTTATTTATTTATTTATTTATTTATTTATTTATTTATTTATTTATTTATTTATTTATTTATTTATTTATTTATTTATTTATTTATTTATTTTTTTTTTTTTTTTTTTTTTTTTTTTTTTTTTTTTGTGGAGAAAAGTTTTAGTTATTCCATTAAATGCAGTAAATTCATCCTTTTTATTCCAGGCAAAGCTGGGTACCCAGAGGTGAGAAAAATTTTAGCCAGAACAAATATTGCCATTAAATTTTTATAGCAAACTATGGAAAGGCTACTACCAGGGAAGGATACTATTTCTGTAATTTTGTAAATATTAGAAAAAATTGGTTGGCAGTGATTTTCCTATGGTTCTAATACTCAATATATATTTTTTTTGACTCAGACTAATTATAATATATGGTTAAGTTCAAAAAAATAAAAAATTTAAAAAAATTTTTTTTTTAAATCAAGAAAAAAAAGGAGGCATATGCCCCTTTCTCCACAACCCCCCACCCCCCCACTTGGCTAAGCAACTGATGAATGAATAAAGTGGTCTCTCAATAAGGTGGCTACTTGTGGAGGGGTCTCACAAAAGAAAAATATTACTATTTAATAATTGCAATCCTCCACATGCCATTCCATAACATTCCTCATGAAACCCAGCCCAGTTTCTGGAGTCCTTCCTGTTTGAATAAATTAAAATTATTCAGCTCTATTTGGATTCTGCAAAGCGTTGGGCATCATTTGACAATTCAGTTTGACACTAGGTGAAGTTATCCACATATACTATTTTGTATTTTGTTTATTATCATTCTTTTCTTTACTATCTTCTTATAGATATGGCTACTGGTGGTGGTTCTTTGAATAACTAGCCTGTAGCATTGATGTATTCAGCTTCCAGAATTTATCTATTTATCACATCAAGTTAAGGCTGACCCACACTGTAGGGTGAATCCGAGAGGTGCATCGTTGGAATAGTTACATTCTAACTTACATTCCTCCCTCAGTTTGTGTAAAGTCACTTGAAATGACTTATTACTTTCTTGAAGTTGAAGTGAAGCAGTGAAGCAGTGAAGAAATGTACTTCGCAGGTCCAATTACCTTAATAAATAAATCCAGGAGTACTCCCCACTTGTATACCTAAGTCTAGCATATGCAGCAAAAAACAACAAAGAAATGCCCATGCTCAATTAATGCCCTCAAATATGACCATGCCTATCCAATAGCTAAAGCTCCTAAAAGGTCAAGTGTATTATGCATACCAGATTTTGGATCTGCAATTAGGTAAGTTTAGGGCTAAAAATATCATAATCCATACAAAAACTCTATGCCATTAGTCTTGTTCATCTTTATTGACCAGTTTTTCCACATCACAATATTTGATTCTCACTAAATATTTGGTAACAGGACCAAGTAAGTTTGATAAATTCATTTAAGATAAATGAAAAATTGGAAAGCATTAAACCTTAATGAAAGATAGATTTTATTTTGATGATATCCTAGATTTTTAGGAGCATTCATTTTTGGGACATTGGTTTAGGAATCTATTTTTTTAAGTCTTGTTTAGAAAATTCAGCTACACAGCATCACTATCATCAATTACTGGAATTGACAAGAAGGTAAAAAATATAAGAATAAGAATTTGTAAGGACAAGATCCAGTCAAATCATTAGGTGTGTGTTTGGGGGGGGGGGGGGGGGGGGGGGGGGTGGGGGGTGGAGGTGGTGGGTGGAAGAGGCCAGTGGAATATATTTTTGTTTTTCTTTCAATATTTTGAGAAGAAAATTATAGGTAAGTGGTAGTAAATTGCTTCAGAGTTAATTCATCAATAAACTAGATAAATGAGGTGTTTATCACTTTAATTAATTAAAATTATAATATTAAATGATAATTGACAGTGCCTTGAAATGAATTTATATCCAGCTTTTATACCATTATTATATGATTATATTATGAAATGTTTCAGAGTTTTCAATGTATATATTTAGTTTTTTTTGGTTCTTTATTAGATTTGTTTGTACAATTTCAATTTTTCAAATATATGATTTAATCAAAGTCGACGGCTGATTTTGCTAGATGCTGACAATAGTGGCAGGTTGCAAAGGCTGTTTTTCTTATAGAAGAGCATAAAAAAGTCAGAAATCAAACAAAAAACAAACGAACAAAAATAGTCAAGCCATCTTAGATATAAACATAATTGTCTATGATGAGGAAAATCAATATAAACTTCAAAAGTTGATGCAAATAGTTTAATCAATTTTTAAACAGATTAAGATGACTTGAACTTGATGGATATTGTTTCTACTGAAGGTATATGAACTAAACATTGAAAAGGAAGTCATTGGTGTCACTTACTCATTCACTCACTCACTCACTCACTCACTCACTCACTCACGCACTCACTCACTCACAGGATCCACAACTATGCAATGGTGCATGAGGCATTGTTGAGACCATATGCAAGATTCTGAGATTATATTGAAAGGTGTGTTGCTTTTTCTGATAGAGTTGGTTGAATTTCATTAGGAGTGAACTCATTCTACTCTTTAAGTCTATTCTCCTTTATCCCTTCCAATACCTTATATGGCACTTCCTTATGTGGTATTTGGTTCTTTCTAATGAAAGTCTCGGTCAATTCTGGGTACCTGTGCTGCATATGGATGTGCTTATTACTACACAGAAATGTTGTTTGGTATTAGTTCCAAGAATTCATTTACTCGTCAATGGAAGTTCCGAATACCCCCCATTCTAAACTGTCTTAATTAATTTATTTAATACTTCTTACAGAGGTTTCTATTTGGCCCCTTCTAATCTTTTATATTGCACTTTCTCATATGGTACTGGTTGTCTTTCAATAAAAGTTCCAGTCAATTCTGGGTACCTGTGTTGCATATGGATGTTTTACTACGCAGAAATGTTGTTTGGTATTAGTTCCAAGAATTTCATTTACTTATCACCATAGCAATTTAAATTCTGAAGCCAACCTTTCTAAACCATCCTAAGTAATTTGATTAATATTTCTTGCAGCAGATGTTTCTATTTTAAACTACTGGTGGTTGTGCAGATTTGCCGTCAGTATGTTCACTCCCATGTTGGAAGTTGATGATCTCATAATATATTTAATGACAACTTACGTTGTATAGGAACTAAGCACTTCTATGTCTTGAGTTAATTATATTTTGATTAATGAGATCAGCGTCAATAATTCCTAAAAGGAAACTATGAATGTTTGTTATTACAGATGGCTGACTTAAAAACTGCCCATGGGCTGGATTTCTGCTAGCATCTTTAATTTTTTATTGAAACCAAAATTCAGTACCAACCAATGTTAGTGTTTAAAGCTGCTATGCTAGAATTAGAAAAAAATTTGCCAATATTGGCTCTAGTTGTTTATATTTCCGGTTAGTTGGTGAGCTTTGACAAATTTTAAGCCAAAATATAAATAAAATAGAAGTAGGCCAGCAAAATTTCATTACCATTATTCTTTTAAAGTATTATCTCATCTTTTAAAGCCAGATTTAAAGTGATTCATAGCTGCAGGCTTTGGAAAAGAAGCTACTGAGGTGACTTGGTGGTGATTGCTATCCCTAGATTAAGTTTTTTATTGCCAGTACTTTCCTAGGAATGCATTTTCTAGACAGAATTAGAAAATGGTTTACAGATGTTGACTTTGGTTATACCGCTAAAGTTGGTAACCTTAGTAAGCAGGAAGGTAAATAGAAGAAAAATAACAAAATAAAAATATCAGCAGTCTAGATTTTCATTGACTCCTTATTCTGTGAGCTGTAGCTAATTGTTCTATTTTCATGCAAATTTAGTAGTGCTTCACAGCTATCGAATAGGGATGTGGATTAGAATAAAGATGTGGATTAGAATAAGGATGTTGATTATTTGAGGGAAAAATTGACATCTTTTTATCAAAGCAAAGCTTGGTACTAACTTGTATTAGTTATTACCATAATCAAGACATGTGAAACATCGTATTAGCACCAATTATCACAATACTGGTTGTGTTACCTGCTAATGAATGTAGGTGACTAATATTTCAGCTATGACAGGTAAAGCATTGAACAAAATCACTCTGGCTGTAATAGCTAGAAGGGCCATTTTTTGAGTCAAACTAACCATGGAAAAAGAGTCCAAGAAAGCCTCTTCCTTGGGTTCCTCTAAAGAAGTGCATAGTCAGAGGGAGTGCCAAGGTATGTCATTTTCATATATTTAAAGCAAGCTAGTAGACTAACTACAGTTACAATAATTTCTGCAGATGTTATTAGGATTTTTTTGACTTTTTTCTATTACTACAGATATGTCTACCTTCTTTTCCTAAGTTTTGAAACCAAAATTCAGTAGTTATCCAATTTCCCCTGTCCCCTTTCCCTGTCCCCTTGGGGCAACTAGCTTTAAAAAAGGAAAAGAAAAAAGGAAGTAAAAAAAAGCTCACTGGGTGTGCATAGAAATTTTACAATTAACTTGCCAAAATTAGTGGGAGGGGGGGGGGGGGCATCATGGTGTATCAATGTGTTGTACATATAGCATCTCAAAAATATTAATGCTGCTGACCAATGCTAAAATGGATGCTTTAGCATGTATATCAATTTATTATTGTGCAGATGGCATTGCTCCAGAGAAACCAACCAATATCAGGCAGTCATTGGTATATGAAAGCCAGGGACCCTCTTGTAGCTAAGATCCTCCTGATTCTTGAAGACCTACAAGGGCAATTTCTCTGAAGAATGCCAAAGGTAAAATAAATGACTTGTTTACAAATACATCCAAAAATGTCAAGTGTGTGAGGTGCTATGTCAATCCTTTATAAATATCTCAGTTAGCATAGACCAATAGAGCATACCATACATTATTACATCCTCTGCTGCATCTACACATTATTAAAACCTTTTTGCTATCCATTTTTTAGGAACCAAGATGTCCATGAAATCTAATACTGGCAAAAACATGTATGATGACACAAGTGATGAATCTACTTTGGGTACACACTCTAGTCAGAGTGAGGTGGACGAGCCAACCAAGAAAAAAAGAACCAGGATTGTGTACAGCAACTTCCAGTTAGATGAACTGGAGAATTCCTTTGATGTTACCCAATATCCTGATTGTCATGCAATTTATCTTCTTTCGAAGAATCTAAACATCCCAGAAAAGATTATTCGGGTAATATACCATAAATTATCTCCAATAATTGTATCTCTTTGTCATACTTGAAATAAGTAGGTAAAATGAAATAATTGATTAATTGAATATATACATGATTAAAATTTCTACTGCGAAATTTTGGTCCATGTTACTATAAAAGCATACCTTAATACTATGAAGTGATATATAGTTCAACCAATATCTCATCCATGAGTTCAGATGGTTTAGCTGCACCCAAGGGTGAATGTACACATGTCAATGATTGTAATCATTGACCATTTAAGTTAGTCTACTGCAATACATCCAGATAAGTCATATAAGAATATTTTTTATTATATTGAGCATTATCAATATTGTTTGTCCTTGTATAGCTAATCACGAACATTATATATGGTGTTGTATTTGAAGAATATTATATATTTGCATTTATAATCTTCCTTTTAAGGTTTGATTCCAGAATAGACGCGCTCGATATAGAAAACAAGCTGAGACAGGCTGTGCTATTCAGCAGAGCAAGGGTCGAAGGAAGTACCTAAACACCAAGCATCAGATGCAAGTTGCTGCAGCTGCCTCTACTAGAGGTGGTATTTAACCTGGATGCTACCCGGGTGTTCCCAACACTGCATTTGGAGGAGTCCCAACATCCCCACAGTTTCCGGCTATGTTACCTAATATCACCGGCTCAGCCATACCATGCAATCCTATGCAGAGCTGTGTTGGTCCTGCAAGCTTCTTTGCTAACAGTATGCCTAGTTGTGGACGAGATTCACTTGATACTCCAGAATCCCACCAGTAAAATGAAGCTGATGCCTTCAAAGATGAAGAAAAATTATAACCAGTTGCTAGTTAGTAGAACTCATTGTACTGAAAGTTTCTTAGTAATATATATAGTTCTTTATTTCTGCTGTATGATACACTTATTAACATATGTGAAGCACTGAAAAATGTGGTAATCTAGTGCATGGGGCTTGTAGAATTAGAATTAAATAAAAAAAGTAAATATTATCAATTACATATTTTTGTTTGTAAGTATACTTTTAAGTTAGTATGTATGTTTGTCTAGGCATGATATTTAGGCTAATTTTTTTTACTGTGGTTTTAGGATGGGAGATTCAAGAAATATATGCATGGGGTGTGGAAGATTCCAGAACCCATTCATGTGGGAGTGGGGGTGAAAAGAGATCTCAGAACCCATATGTATGGGAGGGGTTGTGTGAGGTTGTGAGAGATACAAGGATCCAAATCTAGGGAGGTTGTGGGTGACCCATGGGCCCATGTTTAGGAGAGGGTGGGGAGAGATCCCAGAGCCCATGCGTGGGAGTAGGGGATGAGGGGAGTTACAAATTACCTAGTTCTCAATGTCCATGTGTAAAAAGTGGATGTACCTGGGCCAACGTGCAATTAGTGTGGGGATTGTGGAGTGGGGGTGGAAGGAGGGGGGGGGGGGTCAATCTTGTACACATATTCAGTAGAATAATATTCCTGGTCTCATGAGTTTTGTGTAGTGGGGATATGGAGTTGGTCAGGTTTTAGGAGTAGGGGAATATTAAAGGGTCCATATATAGTAGTGGTTGGGGGAATTCCAGAAGCCATGTGTTGGGAGGAGATGTGAAATTTCTGCCTGGAATTTTCACCCCACACTTTATAAATAAACCATGGAATCTCCCATCCCTCCACCAACCAACACTTAGACCCTTGAACTTCACTGCACCATCCCAACCCCCCCCCCCTCCCACAAAACATCCCTTCACCCTACACATGATGGGCCCATGAATCTGCCCACCACCATACTATTTTGTTCTGGAATCTTCCCATGCTCTACACAAATGTCCTACATTATTCCACTCTACACAAGTGCACAGGGATTTCCCCCTATTTATACCACCATCATCACACTCCCCCCCTCCCCTTTATAATGAGGTAGGGATCTCTCCCCCAATCTCCTCATTCAAATGGGCCATGGAATCTTTCAACCCCCCAGCCCCCCTTTAAATTTGTTCTCATGAACCCTCTCCCCAACCTCCTACCATGGGCTCTGATATCTTTTTCCATCCACTCATAAATATGGGCCCTGGGGTCACTCTCAACCTTCCTAACTTCGAATCTGGGATCTGTTCCAAACTCCCACCATAGATATTGGCCTTATGTATAAGGCCTGGAATCTTCTGTCACATATAAGCCTTAACCTGAAATCTTCTTCGCCAAAAATCTTCCACACATAAAAAATTGGGGCCTGGGGTATCTATCCTCCCAACCAATGGATATATGATCTCTCTCCTAAATGAGTGAGTCAGAAAGTGAGTGAGTGAGTGAGTGAGTGAGTGAGTGAGTGAGTGAGTGAGTGAGTGAGTGAGTGAGTGAGTGAGTGAGTGAGTGAGTGAGTGAGTGAGTGAGTGAGTGAGTGAGTGAGTGAGTGAGTGAGTGAGACACCTGGCTGAAAAGAACCTTGAAACTGAGATAAAATCCATCAGGAAGATCTTTAAACCATCAATAGAGGTGCAAGAAACAATGGTGGAGGATCCATCTCAGAGTAGAAAATCACTCTTAAAGGCAGTGAAGAACAAAGTTGCTTATAGTAATGCCAGTAGACGCAAGTCAGAACTTCTGGCTCTTCCCGTCCAGGGTCTTCTTTTTACCACCATCACCACACTTGGAACAGATCCAACCAAAATATGGACAGATGCCATCAGGTCTCTCCCGAATGAGTGTTATAAATTTGTGCTAAATGCTGCCCACGACACTCTTCCCCATAACTCCAATCTCCATCTCTGGAAAAAGAAGCCAAATCCATTGTGCCCATTGCACTACGGAACTCACTCAATATTCACAAGCACCTAGGCAGGCCATACATCAGCAACACAATAGCAAAAATAGCATCCACACCTGAGTCACTCAGTGCTCCATCTGGAGTGCCACATCCACTCCACCAATTATAAACACCGTTCACAAACATATACAAAAAAAGTTTATTTATATCTAATGCACCCACAGAGGCAGTGAATCATTTTTATAGTTGAGTCTATTCCAGGATATCTTCTATTAAATACAGGGACCGATTGGGTGAGTCATTTAGTGTGTTAATGAATGGAGAAAAAAGCAAGGAAGGAAGGAAGGAAAAAAGGCAGAAGATATAAGAAATGGAATAATAAAGTGAGTAGGGTGAGTGGGGAAGGAAAAAGAAGTGTTTACTTTCTGGAACAAAGAAAGAAGGTGAGCATGAACATTTGTTAGCAGTTGCATAAAAATTATGTTTTGATGCACTTCTGGGACAAGACCTACCTTTTATCTGGAACTGGGAAAACACCTGATATGCCCAGAACCAGTAATTATTGAAGTCCAGACTAGAGCACAAACTCAGAAAGCAGGAAAAGAGCTAAAAGATGATGAGGATGTGGATGAGTGGTAATCTGAAGACCATTACACTGAGAATATTGGCGAGTCCATTTCCACAGTAGTTAGATAATATGTGTATGCCAGACAGAGGAGTGAAAACATATCTCACTGGCAATGAGAAGAGACAGCAACATCTACTCTACGTTTCATTGAGTTCAGCTCAGCACCCACTTGATCGCCGGTTAGGGACCTGTTCAGAACCGAACTTCTAATAACATACATCAAATTGAAACCACAGGAATATTGATAGATCTGATGCCTCATGTGGACTACCCTTGCAGTGGCTTAACAAGGAATGTGTTTATATGGAGCCTGTTCTGGTGTGGTCATGTAAAACCGGTCTCAGATAGAGATTAAAATATTTTTATTGTGCGTTCACCTTAAGGCTTAATTGATTGATGCTCCATGAAAAAAATATTTTGCGCCTCTCAGTGCTTGTGTGTTTCTTTCCTGAATAGGGCCATCCCAGCATATAAATAGCAATTAAGAGGAACCTATTCAGGTTGGCAATGGTGCAACTAGAGTTGGGCAGATTTGAGTTTGTTTGGTGAACTGGCCACTGTTAGTAAAATGTATGTAAAATTTTACTTTTTGCAGGTTGAAGTTGGCTGTCCATATCTGAGCTGCACTCTGTCCAAGCACATCTCAATGAAAAAATTAGTATATTCCCCTATGTAGTTCCTCTGGCCCTCGGAGCGGCTCTTCATAAAGTTGTAATTTTGAAGTTGCAATAATCAAAGAACACAGACGCACATGCTATTGCACATTGGACTTCTTTCTGCCACATTGTCATTCTATGTTCTCACTTAAGCCAACTCAATTATTACAAGAAAATAGTAAATGAGTTTTATTTTCTTTTACTGGAGGAACCTGGTCCATAAATTTTACTTTGATAGACATATTTGAGATTCTTTTGTAACTTAAAAGTCTCCAGTACTTCCACATTTAAACAATTTCCACGATATATATATCCATTATAATTCCCATCTGTATTTTCAACTTGACAACTGACTCTTATTCCAGCAGGTAAAGCACATTACACATGATGAATTAGTCTTCATGAAAAAGGAATGCATTGTTAAAATGTCCACTTATTCTTGAAACAGAATGAAGGGAATCTTCCTTCAAAGAAGAGATATGGGCACTACTCATGGAGATACGCAACAAAGAGATTCATTCAAGCTGGTCCAAGGAGAATACCAAATTCACTATACACTGTCATTACATCAAATATGAAGAAATACTTTATAAACAATAATGCATTTCTTCATAAAATGAATACAGAACAAAATAAGTGTACATATATACATGTATTAAATTTTGTAATGATATAATGTGGATGTGTTCATGTAAAACCATCACATCAATGCCCTACAAAATATCTTTGATATATTTCAATGCAATTGTTGTTATATTTGAATTATTCCTTTTTAAACTAAGAAAAGAAAATTAATTACTGGATATAATCAAGAAAACACTATCTATAAGAAAAACCCCTTAGATTAAAAAAAAAATGCAGGGTTAAAATTTGTTCTAGAACAATTTTGAACAATTTTTTTAATTTATGTTTTAATGTGAAAATAACGTGAACAAATAAAAATGAAACCTTAAAGCCATTTGGTGTATTTTCATATGAGATATCCATTTAAGAGTTCAAATTTACTACTTAATTAAATAGATGTGTCTTGCAAATTTCCAGCATAAATCGGCTTGAAATAATTCTTGAAAATTTTGAAATTAATTTCTAATTTTTTTTGGTTTTTGTTTAGAACTTAAGGTTATGGTTATGCCAGACTTAGAGAGAGAGCTTAACCTGTTTATGTTATTTAGAAGGAAAATTTTCAAATTTTAAATTATGCCAAATTTCTCTAAGTCAACAATAAATAGATATTTATGAGTAAATATTGAGAGAGTGCCACTCCAAGAGAGCAAGATACAAGAAGATATATTGCAGGTGCATGAGGTAGATTTTTTTAATTTTTTTATTTGCTCAATGAGAAGATCATTTTCACTCATTTTAGCATCACATGCAAATGTATTAATTAATAAGAAAACATGTAAGAAATTATTGGTGAAGATTTTCACAATGACTTTGACTCAATTGAAAAAATCACTGTTTAACTACTGATGAACTTAAATGGGATACAGGTAGCTCTACCAGTTGGACATGCAATCAAATTCCGGGACCAATATGTAGTTGTGTGTTTGAGATTCAGGAACCATGTGTTGGGGTAAGGGTTGAGGAATGGGAGATTCTAGGAACATAATCTAGAGGGGTATAGAGATTTTAAGGCTCATTTGTAGGAGTTAAGTTACTGATGGACCATGTTTTAGGTGGGGTGAGTACGGAGATTCCAGTTACCATGTGTTAATGGGGTGGGTGGGTGGGTGGAGAGACTTTAGGATCATGTATAAAGTGGCACTTGGTTCCAGGGCTCATGTGTAATGTGGGGAGGGGGCATTACAAGACACATATTTAGGAGGGAGGGTGAAATCCAGAAGGCCATGTGTATGGGAAGATGAGAGATCACAGGACACATGTGTGTGGGAAGGGGTGTACATTTCTGGACACTTGTGTATGGGGGCTTAAAGGATTGGAGAACCAGGGCCTATGTGCTGGGGAATGGAGATTCCATGGCCAAAAGTAAAGGATTGGATGGGGGATATCCATTTGCACATGTGTAATAGGGAAAGATTCCAGGTCACATGTTTTAGGGGAAGGGTGGTAGCGAGTTGCAAGAAACCATGTGTCTCTGGGAGCTAGGGCTAGGAATATCATTGGCTGGAGCATGCAGATGTAGGCAGGAATACATGTTGTTGCTTGCATCAATATGTGTATTAGGCTAGAATGTGAGTTGCTCTAAGATGAATTGCGTGTTTATGGTAAGAGTGCGTTATTGGGTTATCTGGGTGAAGTTGAACATTATATGGAGTGACCAGACTTGTACGCCATGTTTTAGAATGTCAGACAAACCTATGATATAGTCATAGAAGCAAAAAAAAAGAACAAAAAAACAAGAGAACACTATATTAGAAGTCTGGGAACATATATTCATAAAAAGTCATCACCTGATGGGTACTCCAGAGATGGAGGACAAGTGAAAAAACCTGATTGGTTGCAAGGGAAGGCAGAGTGCCATCAAACTTAACATTTTCTTGTTGGTAAATGACAACTACTTCTCCCACCCTTCAATGGCACTCATAATAACATACGTTATTCTTTAGCACATTCCTTAATATCTTTAAATGTTCCTAAGAATAAACTGGGCAGTTGGAAGGTGTGTGTGTGTATGTGTGTGTGTGTGTGTGTGTGTGTGTGTGTGTGTGTGATAAACAACAATCAGCTGCAGCAACATGCTTTATACTAACAACTACATTAAAAAAATTAATAAAGGATCACATTTGTGGGGCAACCACACATACATACTTGCAGAGTGCCCAAGTGATGTCTATCCAATGCTAAGGGTGGAAGAGTTCCTTGATGGATATGGTGGGGTTAAAGTTCATAACCATGCCAGATCTGACCTTAGGATAGAGAAAGAAATATTTAGGAATTGAAATAGGTAAATGATCTTTAAGTAGTGGAGCATGATAGACAAAGCCTATGTGTTCCCCCCACCACCCACCCCTATCCCCTTTTGCCAACTAGTCCAGCCAGCAGTTCTCTCAATCCTCTAACTTGGATCAAATGAGGTAAATGATTTCTCATATAGTAATTTTGGACATACTTTCCTTAATACAAATCAGACGCACCAATCATGGTGCTGCATGCAGACAATAAATTATCTAGGGGGGATCTCACAAGAAATGGTAAAGGATAATTATCATGTAGCTCATTCCAATGGAAAAGGAAATGTTAAAAAAAAAAGTGACTGGCCTGTGTAATTTTCCCCTTTTGGCCATGCCCCAATTGAAGTCACACACCTCTTCTGACATCCAGCTATACCCAGCTATCCAATTTTGGTCTAGATACAGAAAGCTTTTAGTTCTTAGAACACACAACCAGCTGAAGTTACAGTTCTCTCTCTCTCCTCTTCCAAAGCTCAATTTGGAATTTAAAAAAATAATAAATAAAGGAACAAAAATAAAACAACAATGGGAAATGTAGCAAATGGTATGTGTTGTGGCCCCATGGCACTCAATCCTTATATTAGCAGCTGGGAACAAGATGGAAGGGAGTGACTGGATAGGTGGGAGTGCCTTGGTGTTGGTATGCCTCTGGCAGGCAAAAACTTGTTCAGTTTACTTTATGTGGTACATTGGGATTGTTAACACTAAAGTCAATAATCAAACAAGCACAATATTAGTAATAAAAACTTCTGTGTAAGTAGCATTCAATTTAGGAGTGAAGATAACTTCAATGAGTTTGGCAAAGGAAAAATGAAATAACCCACTTAGTAGTCTCAACATACTCATTTTTTGTTAAACAGCTGCTAAGATTACAGTGAGGCTTGTGAGCAGATAATTGTTAACTTTTTGTATTTCAATTAATAATTTTTTTTATTAATTTAAAATATAATGAATTTACTTGACCATCCTAATATGAATGGCTATGATGTGTGTATGGTTTTCTGAGTGGTGATTTTTTTCGAAAGAATGGTCATGTTGATAATAACAACTTTCATTAAAAATGAAGATAATATAAGGACTACCTTTAGCTTTGAATGAGTTAATACCTAATTGACCAAAAAATGAGAAAAAAATTAAAGATGAAAAAAAGAACATATATTTATGTGGTAGTGCAGTTACTAATAAAGTCAGCTCTTGAATTCCAGCATTCTTTCTCCAAAATATTCTTTACATCTCCACAGGTCATACCTGACATAATCCTATAAAGGGTGGAGAAAAAATTAATATGCATTAAAGATATGGTGCAATCAGAGAGGGAAATTATGTACATGTGAAGTATGTGGGAATGACTACTAAATCATTTCAAACAGCAAGGAAGAAATTTCAATGGAAGTTTTTTTTTGGTGTATTTTTCCACCTTGGTATTACTAGTCCATGAGAGTACTCACTCTGGCAAGGTAGTTGGAGTACTGGTGTCCTTAACTTTTTTCACCCAGTGAAGTATCTGCTCCTCTACTGTGCCTCTCACTATAAACCTGCGCACCTGTACAGGGCTGCAAAAGAAAGAGAGAAAATAGATATGAAATGCAGTAAAGATAATTATTGTGAAAAATCACTATTAAATATTCTATACAAATATAGGAGAGCAGAAGCAGAGGAGAAAGTTTTGATATATAGTGGCAAGATTGAGGGTAGTGGATGGTGAGAGGGTGAGGTATTTTGTTAGGGATGGGAAAGGGGAGGGTTAATTTCAATCAATACATTCAAAGACATTATATTTTACTAAGAGAGCTATTGGCGTTTAATTATTTATATGTTTACAATAAACTGCCAAATGGCTGTAAGGATCCAGTTGAAAATAGGCAGATATGATATTCAGCTAAGTGAAAGCCACTGGCTGTGTGCTGTTTGTCCATGCCCCATGGTTCAAGTGTAGTAACTGAAAGAAGCCCAAGAGAGGCTCTTCCACATGCCATTGTATTTCCATCAAAGGGAATGCATTGCTGTTCACACAATACCACACCAAAACACTTTAATGATTTTTTACTTGGCCTGCCAGTAGACAAGGAATAAACATATCAGCAATTAAAAGAAAAAATTGATTAACTCTGAAGCAAGGGACTGCTTATGTATATAATAACAGGAAAACCTCCCACCACTTTTTTCTGGCATATTCCAAATACGAACCATAGCTGAGGGGATATGTTTGTCAAGCATACATGAAGTCAATTGGGATATAATTTTAAAAAAAAAAATTTTTAAAGTGACACAACAAGATCATGAAAATAAATTTACATACCCAAGAGGATCTATTCAAACAATGTATTCTTGGAAAGCATGCCTCTAGTAGACCAAAAATTTACTGTAGATAAAAAACAACAACACAGATGCCTAAACTCACAGCAGCTTAAATGATAGCTTCTGCACACACCTGTACAACATGCCTACCTACTACACATGTCCTCCCATAACACATACTCTCATAAAAGACATGACCACCATAACAAATGCCCTCTTCAAGTAATACTTGCCCTCCTGTATAGCAAGCATGCCATTCTATAAAATATCTCCTCATTTGGGATATACCTTCAGGTAGGACATATCCTACTTCACTTTGTCTTTCAACAAAACATGACCACTTATATTACATGAACTCCTGCAAAATAATCCACCTGTAAGACATGCCCTCATGTTATTCATGGCTTCCTATAGGACTTATCGTGAAGTTAAACCTGACCTCGCATAAGAGGTGTCCCAGTGTGCAAGAAATCCTCCTGTAAGATATAACTTCCTCTAAAACATGCACCCCAGTAAGAAATCTCGAATAGCAAGACATGCCCTATTACAATACATACCCTGAAGTAAAACCTGACCTCCAGTATACATGTTTTTCATTAAAATACAACATATTGTAAGATATGCCATCCTGAAGACATACACTCCACCAATACATGACCTCCCAAAATACATTTCCTACAACAAAGCATAACCTCCGTCAAGACATATGCTATTATAATACATGTCATCTTGAAGAACAAGTAATCGAGAAAATCATGTCCTCCAATTAGACATGTTCTTTCTTAAGACAATATTGTGACCACAGCCCAATGAAGGTGGGCATAGCATGCAATGCTGCCGAAGGAAGCAATTATGTGTTAGTCAATATAATAAATTCTAATTTTTAAGTAATAGATGAAAAAACAATAAAAAAAAATATATTGAATTTTTAGATCAAAAAATATATTAAAAGAATCACCTACTTGAATAAGAATGTACAATGAGTTCTGGAGTCAATATTAATTTCCAAAGTGTATTTTGATGAATGAAGTCAGATTGACTTGTCAATAGAGACCTTGAACCCTTGAATTTCCACTTGGAAAAAAAAAATTAATAATACTAAAACTGCAGATGACTTGACCAAAACAATTAGAACATGCACACTGAAAATTCTACTTTCTTATGAGTGTCAATATCAACTTTCCATAACTAGCCCCTTTTATCTGTTTACAGTTATTACTCAATTGACAGCATCTAGATGGTCCCCGTTATTTGTCATAATAGATTAATTAAGTTTTATATACAACATTTCCTAATGGAGGTATCATCATGAAATTGCCACCAACATGCAACCACCACTCAATAACAAAAAAAAAATTAAAAGGTATATGATAAATGTATAATTTGGTATTACCACTTTCCCCTTCCATTTTCCTGGTGTGGAAGTTGAAGGGGAAAAACAGTCTTTAAGGGTAATAATATCATTGACCTTAGTTTTGGAAGAACTCCGCTGCTTGACCACATTCCATGGTTTATCTTTCTTTCTTTTCTTCTATGAAATTTATATTCATGTTTCCCTATTATGGGACTACCTTTGGGGAGGAGGGGCAGGGTGTTACCAGTCATAAGGTTATTTAAAAAGTCTAAACACATGATGACTGGAATTTTTCCTCCCATAACACAATCATACCACTACAGTCCACCAGAGGTCGTTGATGCATGCTAATAATAGTAATGGTTAATAATCAGTTCTCAGCTCTCTCACTTATGGCAGCTACTAACACTTCACAAAAACATTAATCAGCATATCGTGATTCCACTGCTTACTTGGTCTGCCCTATACGGTGTACACGTCCAATGGCCTGCAGTTCTTGGCTGATATCCAGTTGGGGTTCAACTAACAGCACATGTGAAGCCTCCACAATATTGAGACCTTTATATCCAGATTGGAATGGAAGGAGGAGGACATTGACGATGGGCGATATTTTGAATGAGGTGAGCTGCATTGCAAAGTTTCCTTGTGCCAATGAGTGACACGAAACACCATTGTCATCCAAACACAACGAGATATGCCGTAGTACATCTTTCCACTGCATGTAGCATATGCAAATTCATGTGATGAGAGTGAATGCATGTTGTGAGACAAGTGCATATGTTAAGAAAAGTCTGTGTGATGTATGTCATATTTTGCAGATTCCACAGCTTCAATACCCCATGTACTCACTTCTGTCCTATGTACTCATTCACGGGAGTAATTACATGTGCATATATGTGTACTAAAACATAATGATAAATTCACAATATTTAGATGTGACCAGAGTTATTTGTAGTTATTCATCTCATACATATGTTTCAATTTAGCCTTGCTGGTGGTTGGATATTAGCTTTTATATGCGTGTTTACTTTAAAGTTTCCTGTGAATTAGAACATTTCCTGTGATTTGAGATCAGTATATATTGGTTTCGCTTGTTCTGCTCGACTGCACTATCAAAATTTGAATACAGTTATTGAATTGCAATGTGACAAATTTATTTACTACATTATAGCAGGAAAGTAAACTCATAGCTATTCATAGAACTCTGGGAGAATTTCACCAAAGTAGAGATTATTAGATTTGTTTCTCTAAACAAGCAAAGAGCTACACTGCTGAGTGGTAGTGTTACATCAATGCATCAGATAATTCAGAATTTGGATGTTTCGATCAAGCCTATCACAAAACTTTAATGAAAAGGTATAGATCTTCAAGGATCATTAGCAGCTCCCACCACTCTTCATTTTGCAACATTTCTTTTTTAATATGTACAACCAGGATGGGGGCAATGTAACTAAATTTTTTCCTGCCCTCTGCATGCTATTAGAGAATTATTATCTTGATGCTATGTCAAAGAACATGCAGAAGGATCGGTTTCTCTGTGGAGTCCGCGTTGACAGGCTGGAGTACTGCATGCAGAGCTACACTTGACTAAAAAAAGGTCATGGATCCAATGACTGTTCATTCAAGGATGATGACTGCCACTACTATAAGAAGAGGTTCATGTGGAAAAAGTATGTTGTTCTTAAGTCTAAGATGAAAAGGAAAAAAATACCGATGGTAAACTCACCAACTCATAGAGGAAGATGTAAAGACATATAACTAATATGTATGGGCTATATAAAATTTGTTCAAAAAATTTTGTTCCAAATACAGTCACAGTCACGGCAATTGAAATGGAACTACCAATGAAGTTGGACACGTTGCAGCAGCATCCATCATAAATAAATTGATCAATCAATGACTATGAAAAGGGAATTGACAAACATTGCAGAAGTTCGATATCCAAATTTAGACACAAAACTAGAAAACCCACGGGATGCTTATATCAATCAACATCCTTGTTGAGTACAATGAACAAACTGAACACTACCAGTACTGGTTGTCAGTGGTGCTGGTCCAAGTCTACAGGGCAAAGACTGGATGTCAAAAATCTGGGTTAACTTGGGGACAATGGTTTCACATGATCCAAGTCAATACTCAAGAACAGCAACATATGCTACAAACACACTCCACCAAGTTTGTCATCAAACTTGGTGGAGTGTGTTTGTAGCAAAAAGGCGAAAAAGGAATCTTTAAAATCTATGTTGATGCGGAAGACAGGCTACATTTTTGAAATTCTAAATCTTGTGCCTATGCATTATGGGACAAAATTACACTAAGCTGGACTGCCCTTATAACCACTGATGATAAAGTCTATGTTGAGGAATCTATCACTGATTCTCCATGGGTATCTGGTTTTCAGGTGTGCAAACCAGGTGTTATGACTTACTATGTTCATTTGGATGAGGTAGAACAATTCATCATTACATTGATCATATTAAACCACATCTAAAGTATGCCAAATATTGAAGACACCTTACCTTCTCATCTAGCTGGTACACCTCAGCCTTTCTCACCCCCAGACAATCGACTACAGATTAATGTTCCTGATTTGCCTTTTCGATGATCGATCTGGTTCCAGCACTCTGCTATTCATTTGATTGATTCATCGCTTTGTTTAAACCAAAAGTAGGGTTATGTGATGACTTCACTATATTAAGATCTCATCAGAGTATTTATAATTAGTCATATCATGTGTATTTTTTCTGTAGGTTTAGCATGCTGCAAGATGTTAGACTTTGCATGAGTATTACTTATCACTTTTGAGTTCCCGTGACATAGAATATTTCATGCAGTTTGTAGTTTGTGGTTTATACATAAGTTGTTGCTTATGTTCTGTGAAATAGTTTCATTGAAACTTGAAAACCTCTATTTAACTTTATGTGTGATACATTTGATACATCAATTTACTACACTCATTTAATCATGCACGTATATATATCGCGAATATTTGTTAATACTTAATCCTTTCTTTAATATTCTACATTATTTATGCCTATTAGTGATATAAGAAAACACCAAGTAAAATTAAGAATAAAAAAGTAGTCTTTGCTAAATTTTGAAAATTTGTTAATAAAAGTATGTGCCTTTACGGAGGGAAAATATGAGGTGTGGGGGAAATTAAAGTAATAAAGATTTTCTAATTTGAAAGACCAATTTGGGTTATGCAGATTTACATCCTTCCTAATAAGGTAAGAAGATTGACGGATAGTTAATGTAAGTTTAGTAAATGGATGAGCAGCAATTCCATATCGTAATTGTCAGGAAAACAAATTTTTGGAATGGAAATCAACCCAACCTTACCATACAGTGTGAATAGTGCTATTGCATAACTTATTCTAGATAGATGAAGTTTTTTTTTTCTTTAAGCAAACGTATTAGATTGAGCAACCATTAATAAGGCAAATTGGATGAGAGAAAGAAAGATCACCAAAAGTGATTTACTGTCACCAGTACGAATAAGACACATCAATGATTTATATATTTCTCTGCAGTATTGTATATAACTACTACTGATATATTCATTTGGAATGAGCAAAGTTAATCTAACCTGTGTTTGCTGACACATTTCTTCATAGGCCAGCACGCAAATTCACTTGTGTTACATAATATTATAAAATACTGCAATTACTCATGCAGGAGAAGACAAGGGCCTTCGCTGTCGGCTCTCTCCTCCGTATCTTCAACAAAGTGTGCACAATAGAATAAATCTTGGAAGTACAATTAGTATCCAGAATTTTTTCATCTTCCTTTTCCTCCTCATCCCTCTTTCCATCAGCATTATCAAATTTACTGGAACCATGTATGACATCTTTAACTTGAGAGACGTAACAGATATTGCGACAATATGGACAGCAAGTCCCAGTAATATGATGCATGCTTCTACGCAAGGATTGGCGTTTGGTAACTGTGTCTGTGCACTTAGTGCAGAAAGAATGTCCACATGGAAATATTGCAAACTATAAGTGATAAAGCAAGATATGTGGTTGGAATCTAAATAATTCAGCAATTAATTCATCCCAAGAATCCATTATATATGCAGAAGTCATCTCACCTTCTTGTCCATCTCAATGGTACATATGGAACATGGTTCCTGATACCTTGGCTGATTCTAGAACAAGTGTATGAGACATATGAGTGTTGGGAAGTAGAATTGGTAAGAGAGAAAAAAGGGGAGAAATAAGGAAAATAAGGAAGGTGGAGAAATATGGTAGGTTGAGAGATGAGAAGTTGGACAGATATAAAAGGTAGAGACAAGGATTAGGGAAAGAAATATGGAATGGGAAGGTGAGGGACGGGGAGCGGGGGATAAGGGCTGGAGGGGGATAGGGGGTGGGAAGAAAAAAAAAGTTACCGAGTACCGGGCAGAGATAGGAAGGAAATAAATGACATAGATGATTTAGAGGATGAAATATAAGAGTAACCAAGTGGAAATGATAACATAAATGAAATTAAGAAAGGAATTGTATGTGAGAAAGGAAGTGAAAAAAAATTAATTAGAAAGCGTAGATTGCTGTTAGGTTAGGAAGGAAATAAACAAATACGAGTACGAGATATAAAGTTGGTAAAAGGTTAGGGAATGAGATTAAGATGAAAATTATTTAAAGATAGGTTAAGTAAACAAATAGGGCAAGAATAGAAAGAAATGAGGACCAGAAAATGCATAGCTACATGAAGGTCAATAATATTTAAAAAAATAGAGAAAGGATCGAGAAATTCTAAATGAAGAGTGGAAAGTTTAAAAAAAATGGAATATATTCTTGAACTTTCTTGTATATGCCTGAGATATTGGACTCACTTTTTCTAGGTGCTTCAAATATGCTATCTTTCCCACATCTTTCTTCAACTGTACTAAATACTTCACCTTCTCTTGCCTTGACACATCCAAACGAGGATGCACCTGATCAGAGTAAGCACCCCATGATAAGATGAAGTAATTTTAGATTGCGTTACTCCTGCACATTATATAAAATATTTACCTGATCAAGAGATAATCCCAGAGGGCATTTGTTGTTTCGACATATATCACAGCTGGTGAAGAAGTGAAGTTTGGTGCTTGCTTGTGTGAGTTCGTACAACTTCGCTTGTTGGTGTTCGAGCTTCAACCACAGCTGTTTCAATACCTGATCACCACATCACACAAACACACATGACATATATTCATCCAAAAGAAATGTCATTCCTGCACACATATTACCCCCTCCCCACCCCACTTTATACAAACACATAGAGAAATGAAACCATTCTCTATCCTGCAATTGCTCACCACAAACTCGTTCCTTAGTGCTGCCATGTAGCTCACAAAGAGTCTACCTGCATTCAAGAAGGCTTTAGAAGCCCCTACAATTGAGCAATGGATAATTTATCACAAAAGTTGAAAGAATCACATATTTTAACCTCTCACCATTCATTTGTGCCAATCTAGAGAAGTTTCTTAACGATTACTCCACATCACTTGGAAGCTTGGCCCTACAATAGTCACTAAAATCATATTGTATTGTTAAAGGAAGATATGATGTACCAAAATATATAAGCAACATTGTTTAAGTTTTAATAACTGTGAATCAGTATTTTCTATTAGGGTGTTGGATAAAAACACTTGATCATATTGCATCCATATTTTTCATGCAGTAATAAAGCTAGACACATATATTTGAAGTCATGTCAGTTGCTGCATCACAGATAATCTTACTTAGGGTTGACGTCACATTTGGGAAATGAAAATAGGCACTTTTCATATGCACTCAATATCTTACGGGAGACGCATATGCCACAGCTGCTATAAGATATGAGATGGTCAAAGTGGTTCAACTGGTACTGGTCAATAAAAAAATGATTGAGTGCATACATGTGTATGTGATTCTTACGTGTTCTTATGACGAATAACTGCTGTTTCTATCAGGTGACATTGAATGCTATCTTTTGTCAATGTGGTAAAATTTTCAGGATCACTGAGAGCTTTCAAGGATTTGTAGACTGTCTCATGGGTAGACTATGAAAGAAGCAAAGATATTCAAAAAAAGAGAGGAAGGATAAAAGGTGACAGACTATGACAGAGTTAAAGATATTTAATGATTTATGATGGAAAGAATGTTAGTCATGAGAGTAGTGAAGGAAAGATGGATAACAATGGTGGAAGCAGACGGAAATACCTCTATCTCCTTCATGTTGTTTTCAAAATATAGTAGGAAATCATCCAAGTATGAAAACCTGATAAAGAATTCAGCAAATGGAAAATTGTTGATTAAATTGGAGTAGTATTAATAAAAAAAAGTAATAATTCGTTAACTTTCTTTGCAACCATGTTTGACAACTCAGGAATTATGTCCATCTGGCCCCTGTCATAGCTAAAATAGCATTAGGTATACTCATCCATTATCTTCAGTTAACACATCTGGAAAGTACAGATATGCAGACAACTTGGTAATCCTGTTTGCCATCTCATCTGTTGGGGAGAGGGGAAATAGTTTGGGGGGTGGGGGGGTGGGCGGTGGAGTAGAAGGTAGCCTTATGCACAGGAACATCATTTCATATAATTTGTAGTACTGAGGCCTCAAAATTTAGCCTGTATCAATTGATATAATCAGTGTGACACCTTGCAAACATGGAATCAATTTGAGAAATTAATGTCATGGTAGGAACTTTCAGATTGCAATTCCATTCTGCCCCCACATACCTTGGAATGAAATTTGACAGATCGTTGACATTCCAATGACACCTGAAGAGTGTCAAGGCAAAGACAATAGCCACAGTTTAACTAATCCACCTCCCAAATGTTAGCACTTCATGAGCATGAAGGCCTGACCATCTTTACCCATACCATGAAGTTTTCTGCTACTAATTATTGCTACTCAACTAGGTGTTGTAGCCAGCATGAGATCTTAGGTAGGTGTAACCTTTTTAACATCAATTTGGACATAATCTCCTGCCTTCTACAAGACATGCTTCTGTACGAAATGCCCAGGCCAACTTAGCAATTTTAAGGGTATTGGGCAAAGCTGTGCACAAAGGCACCAACCATCTCAACTAATGATAAGAAAGGGAAAAAAAATTAATAAAGAAAAAAAAAAAAAAAAAAAAAAAAATTTATATATATATATATATATATATTCCATTTTAAATTCTAGATGGCACTTAGGATGAGGGGGAGGGGGGGTGGAGTAATAGAATAGATAATTAAAATCCAAAAATTTATATATAAATAGTCTAAAAAATATATTTTAGGTATTAATTAAGCTCAGTAACATATATTCCCCAACTGATTTTCTCAAGAATAAAAGAAAAGGAATATATAGGGAAAGAGGAGCTGTTTCCAAACCTGAAGGTTAAGTGATAATTAATTAATCCACTGCTGTAGTGTTGGGGATTCTAGCCTTCCACATTTCCTTCTGCTGACCCAAATTAGATTTCTTTGGGTCTAAAAAATGGCACTTCTTTGGAAACTCACCACATGTTTGGATATTTTGTAGTTGAAACTAAGCTTTATGAAGTTAAAAATGCGGGATTTTTTGCTGCTGATCAAAATTCGATCTTTCAATGCTACCGAGGAGAAGAGGAGATGGATTTTATAAGCATATATTACTGAAAATAAATTAAACTTAGTTGTGCTCTCTCTGCATTTCCACGGAATTTTTTAATTGATTAATTTTCATAAATATCTACTCTTAACAAATATTTATATTTTAGTTACATTTATAGCATTACATTAACAGGGAGATCACAATCAAAATAGTGGATGCTTGGTGCACACCAAGATGGTGGGGCCCCAGGAAAGTGCCTAGTGTGTCCATTCTGAATAATGGCCCTGCTTTGAACTGCTCATACGTGCTGATATAGCCCAGGCAGCAAGGGGGAAAGAGTTAACTTATGCTGACCCTCCCCTGACCAGATCAAGCAGTGAATTCCACCTCCTGCACTGTTTAATGATAGAGTGGACCTCATATGCACAAAAAAAAATCCCATTATACTTTTACCATGAATACCCCTGAGCTGTTTGTGAAACCTACAGATATTTACAAGATAGCATGAGTCTCATCTTGCTGGATGGATCAAAGAATAGCAGCTGAACCATAAGGGCTGCATCATTTCATAAAGATTTTCTATGTTTGTAAGACCAGGACTTCCCATAGACATAGTGGGGGATGCATGAGAACTAGTGTCTGTTGCTATAGTGTAACAAAGAAGAAATGGGGACTCTGAGAGAGTGTTGCCTGCAAATATAGATGATTCAATGTGACCCTAGACCACCTCACAACCACTTACCCAACTTCGGACTACCACACTGTGAACAAGATATGGCCGATCTTGATGTTCATGCATTGGCTAGGTTCACCTCATCATAGCTGCTAATATGTTAGACAGAAGAAGAGAGACTGGATATGTATAAGATAAACATGATCCTTTATATAAGCTAAATCTGTTACAGTTGCAAATCATCATTAATCCAGCAACAGAACAAAAGAAAGTGTTTCTGTTTGGTTCAATGTATCAATGTGAGCAGTCACTCATAACAATGAAGATTACATGATGGATAATCAGGAACAGAATGAAAGATAGTCTGCTAGTAATCAAGAAAAAATAATCAGGCATTGGTTAACTTCAGACGAAAAAGGCACCAACTAGTTAAAAACACAAACTTGTGCTGTGCTGTGCTAATTACACTTCACAACTAAGATAGTTGAATTGGAGATCAGTATGTAGCTAAAGTCTCGTGCCTGCATCTTGATAAGATTGTAGTCATTTAATATACATCCATTAGGATTGACAGTAATAGAATGATAATAACAACAACACATATACATATTCAAACAGATTTTAACAAGTTAAGTGCAGAAATCAGTTAATTAACATTATATTTGGTTTCAACTCTTTTTAGCCCTCAATAATAGTACAGGATGCTATCAATGAGACCTTTAGATATACACATATGTAAATATGTGTATATAAGTATGTATACATATTTGATTCATCTTGAGATTTGTTATATGTTTTAATATTTTCATTTGGCCAGCCACTATATTCATCTATCCAGTGTGGCCAGTTCTCAATTGAGTCGAACATGCCAGACTTAATGCCTTGAGGTACCAAACATGTTGAAGCTGCTCAGTATGTAAACATAGAATCATTCTTATTAGTAATAGTTTTGCTATCATGTGGATCATTGCTTCAATGGCATGTGAAGATTACTCTACAGATACAGCATCTTTACAGTAGTCAGTACTTAATATTACAGTTACTCCAAATTCCTTCCCAGCTCAAAAAATGTTCATATATATATATATATATATATATATATATATATATATATATATATATATATATATATGCATGCAAGATAACTTTTACTCACCTGCTTGTGTATGGATTAAAGTACACCGACTGTGAAACCGTCTCACTGCATCTGACTGGCAACTTCCTCCACAGGACATGAAGTTCATCCTTTCTCTCATCAATTCGTGTTTGTCCTTCTTCATTCACACCCTCATGCCATAGCATCCAAATGACTGCATCTTCCTGGTAGCTTCTAAGAGTTGCCTTTAAACCTGGGATGATGAGATCACTCATACTCTTATTCTCCCCCTCTGCTCTGCAATGATCCTGCTCCAGTTGCTCCCTTCGTATATCAAAATATAACTGCTGAACTTGTTCCAGTACTGAGAGTTGGCTATTTTCACCATATTTACTCCCGTCACAATGGGGAGCTGCAGGGAGAATTAAAAATTTTCTAGCACATACAGAATCCTCAAACCGGAACAATAATAAAATTTTAAGTAATAAAACCATGGCTTAATTAGCACAACATTGGTAGTTCCTGCATTCACAGGTTGTGGACTAAACTTGCTCAGCTCTAGTCACAATTAGGGTTATGTCATTAGTTGTAATGCACACGTAGAAAGAAAAGCTAGAGAAATATTTTTAGTGTGTCAATCATGGATGATATACTATTTCAACATATTAAATCTCAAAAATATCCTGGAGCACACTATGTTACACAAAAAATTTACACAGCTAACCTTGGTCAATCTTCAGGCCCAATACATCTGGGTAAAAGATTTTTACCAGAAGAGAGAAATGTGATCGGTTTGCAAGAGGCGCCCCAGGTTCAAAAGGGTAACCGAAATGGCACACTTTTTTCATTGCCCAAACTTCCAATATCAAGGACTGCTGTAATTCAACATTGTCATCAGTTTGTGGCAATACTAATTTCACATAAGAAGAAATCTTTTTCCACATATCTCCAAGGAGATGAAATGGGGTGGTGGTAAAGCGTGGATCCATTTTTAATTCCACATAGCTCACTGTGCCCCCAACCTCCAACTTAAGCAACCACCTGCTCTCATCTTCTTCTCTGTTGTGTGGATCACCCTCCAATACTAGTGACAGTTGGAAGCACTTCCCATCCTTTACCAAAGTAGCCAAGTTGAGCTGTCCATGTAAACATGTAGCAATGTCTCCCACATGGACACACTCCCCCAAATCACACTGACTGGTATAGGTCCTGAAGTTTCCTTGTCTGTTTGAGTGTCCTTTTCTCTCCATCACACTTGATGGGCTGATGAAGGGGTGCAAAATTGGGATTTCACACCCAACGCTGATACTTTTCTCCCCTCGACCTTCACTCCATAGTTTGGGACCACGTTTGCAGAAACTGAACCCCTTGGTCGCTTCCAGGAGGACGCCATTGTTAGAACGAAATAATGAGGGTTTTTTTCCTCCTGCAGTATACTGCTTGACAAAATTCCGCCACAAATAATACTCCAAAGAGACGTCGCTAAACGATCCTTTACCTGGTCCGGTGTTGGTAAAGGGTCGACCAGCCCAACTCACACGAGCTCCGGTGAATTGTCAGTACTAGCACCTAAATGGAGCCTACTGAGCATGAGATGGAACGCTGGCTTTGAGTTCCCCTTCGCTAGGAATGCAAACTCAAATGTAGTCAGTCATTGAGGGCACATTTGGGACATATTGAATCACCTGTTTCACCTTGCCAGGGAATCCAACCCAATTCTAGGACCCATGCCCAGATATATTTGTTCAATTTCAGTGTACCACTAACACCTACTGAAACATTTGCAGCAGGGTGCTTGGTGACTATGGTGTCGCAGCCATTTCCATTTTACAATGTATTAGTGCAGACAGGTACATTAACTAGTGATGAAAGGTACATTAACATAGTTGTCTCTCTCCTTTATTAAAAGCCCTTCACAGACACACAAGGGTTGGTTTTAATATTAAAAAATTAATGCAAAAAAAAATCATATGATGATCCCAAATACATGTAATACACAAGAAGGACAGAATTACACTTTCATTGTAAATTTGTTACTGATATCAGTAGTGTTTCAGTATATACTACTTAGAGCACATAATAATAATGATACAGAAATACAGAAATTAGAAATTTCTTTACTAACTAGTATCTTAAGTTGTTTTGGGGTTTGGGAGCCCATACTTCACTCTGATCTATAAGATCTCTTCTTTCTTCAGCCATCCGGTTCATTAGTAAGCCCAGATAAGTTCAATGTCACCATTCTATAAAGTGGTTGTGATTGCTGTGGCTGCTCTTGTAGATAATGGTGATCTTGTGGGTTGGTTCAGTTCATGTGCTTGTTTGCTCTGATTCACACACTGGGCCAGTCCTATTCAATCATGAGGCCAGTGCAGTTCAGATAATGCGTCGGTCTAGTTCAGATAATGTGTGTGGTCCAGTTCAGATAATGCATCGATCCAGTTCAGAAACTAAGTTGGCACACACAGTTGATGCACTATGTTGATAGAGTTCAGACAACCAGTGGGCACAATTCAGACACTGCATTGGTCTACTTCAGGTACTGGATTGGTCTACTTCAGAAACTGGGTCAGTCAAGTTTAGACACAGTGTCTGTCCAGTTCAAAGAATGGGCCGGTCCAGTTCAGACACTAGGTTTGTCAAGTTTCATAACTGGGTAGGTGCAGTTCAAAGACTTGGACAGTCCAGTTCAGACTATGGGTCGGTCCACTTCATAAACTAAGTTAGAACAGTTGAGACACTAGGTCGGTAAAGTTCACACCCCCAGTTGGTACAGTTCAGACACTGTGTTGGTCCATTTCAGATAATGGGTCATTCCATTTTAGACACTTGTTCAAAGACTGGGCTGGTCCATTTACGACACTGGATTAATCAAGCAAAGACACTGTGTCGATCCAGTTAAAATTCCATTTCGGTCTTGTTCAGACATTAGGTTGGTGTAGTTCAGAATATATTGCTGATATAGTTCAGACACTAAGTTTCTCTATTTCTTCTTGCCTCCTTTCCCACTGCCAACACCTGCTGCTATCATCACCAGCTGCACCGTGTTTCCTGCAACAGACAGAGGAGGATAAGTTACCAGTGTCATGTCCCTACTACCTCATTTGGGACATCCATGAAATATTCCCATCAGTGAGAACATGCACACAATCATGCCTCAGTGGGAATATTCATAAAATATATTCCCCACTATTGGCATCCATAACTAGTAAGTTGTGTCACATTTAATACCTGTGACACACAGGTCCAGGAACACTTGATCATGTGGTGGGGGGTGGGGGTGGTGGAAAATAGGGGGTTGTTTGAAGTGTTGTCGCTGATACACAACTTTTGGTAGTTATAGCCTTACACAGGAAAGGTACAAGTGTGACCCAGCCCACGCTGTTCCCAGAGTGAAGTTCTATATGTATACGAAGTTTTAGATCTTAAAGTCCGATGGTTTTACTGGCAAAAATACCATATCTGGCATTTTCTCATTACTGTGCTAATCATTTTCTGGATATTTTTACCCCATGTTTTAGGTCAAGTCAGGATCAATTATCATGCCATTTTTCAGAGAAATCCAAGGAAGAGTTTGGCCAGAATGATAATGTAAACATACAGACAGGCACACAGTCAGGCAGGCAGACAGACAGTAAAAAAAAACAACACAGATACACATTCAGTTAACAGAAAGGCTGACAGACAGATATACAGACATTTATCTTTATGTATATATATATATGTATATATTGTAGATTAGCAGCATACATCCGGCATTACCTGGCAAATATCAACATGAATACTTATTGAAACTACTCAAATTTCTCTTTGTGTGCTCCTTTAAATAGCTCTTGGCAGCCAAAACTATTTCCTGTGGGTGTGGCTAATACCAGACCACACACATTATCTCAACCACTGGTAGTTCATATTGCTCACCTGGTAACTTGGACTAGATATGTCAAATTTCAGTCTGAGTAAATTATAAATTGATTTTAGCAAGGCACAATGATCTCCTATGGGTGTGATGACCAAATCCTATCTCCATATTTGTTCGAAATTCCTATGAGGGTACCAGGTCAAAAAAGTAGGAAATATGGCCTTATGGCCAAACAATTCCTTGCACCCACAATCTACTTACGATACTTTAGGCTGTCAAATCGAGGAAACTAGAGACCTAGATGCATGCATACTCATCCTCATTCTGGTAGGGACGTGGCAATGAACTGTCCAACATATTCCATTATTTATTTTATAACTCTTCATGAAAAAACTCACACTTCATAAATAGTACACACAAAGTATTGCTCTCCCATATTCCTTGGGAATCAAAAAATGTATAGTACAACAGCAACACGATCCGTCCAACAGTAGATTGTAGGTAAAGTGTGTTTGCTTTTATAGCTCATATGGAATGTTGTTTTTTTTCTTCCCCATCTTCAGTACTGTGAAGAAATTGCTGCTGCTAGCAGTTGTAAAATTAGCACTTGCATGGTTAGTTTTTGCTTGAATAAGAAGTCACTGACCTAATTTATTTTAACTCCATGTCAACAGTCATGTCAGAACAAAATGACATTTATTGGATCAATTGTCCTTAAAGTTTGCAGAAATGTTTGCTTTTTATGTGAATGCATTCATGATTCTCTCTCAATTTTTTTCACTTGGTCTTTTTTTCCCCTCTTATTTTCAGAATAGAACCAGTTATTAGTTATCCACAATATTCAGTTGTTAATAAATGAGAGATGCACTTCCTATACATTTTACATGACAATTGAAAGGACCTGATTTATTCTCAAAATATTTTAGATTATCTATTATGCTATCACCACATCTGTTGACTGGACTGGAGAGAGCTGGAAATCCTGAAGCTCACCAGTTGTTAGCAGGAGTATAGCTATACTTTGGCCTGGTGGAGCTGCTGTTGGATCCATTGGCTGCACCCACTAAAGGGGTGTTTCCTCCTATCAGCCTTCCTCAGCCTCTTGGCCTCTTCCATGCATGGCCACCATCCTTCTTTCATTATTCCATCCCACTCTTGGACAAGTTTCCTACATATTTGGAAAAAAAAATCAAAATACAGTTTCTCTTTGTAGATCTTCATTCAAAATTTCCTACACCAGATAATAAAGACATTTATTGGATGTTTCACCTTGTTCTCTTGGTCCTCCCAGCTATTCGAAAAGCGAAGGGCATGGTCTGGAAGAGGGATCTGCACTTACACAGGTTTGTAATTGCTACCAACCTAGCATGAAAGACGCTGAAGAAAGTTTTTATGGAACTAAATTGTTGACTGCTGTCTTTTATACCCTAATTTAAAGGGAGGGATTGATGAAGGAATGCAATGATCTTTATCAATTCTAAATTAGCTTAAAGTTGGCATCACTTGATACTGTGTTGGTTTGAATACAGAATTCTAAAGTCTGTTTGTGGTGAGTGATTTAATTCCCGAGATTAAATTAAAATTGACCAAATTTGGTGTGAATATTCTGGGTATCTGTTAGATTATTATTAGCTCACACTAACATTTGATTTATTAAGTGGCAAACCTGGTTTCAAAAAAAAATTATAATTTTATCCTACATATAATAATATATCTTGAAAAACGATGGTGAATAGTTAAAAGCTTGGTATTCTCACATGGTTTTTTATTTTTTTCCAAGCTGATGGTAAATGGTACAATTTCAGAGTGAGCATGTTTATTTAATCAACTTTTAGTTTATACTTTCTTCCTTTCAGATCTCTGCTTTCATTGTTGATGTCCTTTCCTATCATGTGCCTAGATTAAATAAGACAGCACCCCCAAATGTATGGACTATAATACTACTGTGCATGGACTGGGCAGCGTGCTTTCTACATGGACATGATGATGCCATTACACACCTTATTTTACTTAATATTATCAGGAATAAAAAGAAATCATTTCAAGTTGGTTTGGTTAATGAATGTTTTGGAAGACAATGTTCTTGTTCAAAGCAATGATCAAACAGCATTTAGCATAAAAGGCAGCAAATACAAATGGAATAAAAATAATTACCACTGCAGAAACTTCACCAGTTGGTGAATTTGAATGCAGTAAATCTTATGATATGATAAACTTAGCTCTTACAGGAACTGTGGGCTTCTTGTTCTTCTTGGGTCTTTTTATTTTGCCACCAACCGGTGCACTTTTACGCTCACCGCAGCTTCTCCCACTGTCATCTAGAGGGAAAAGAATAGGGTGAAGCGCTAAACTGAATGGGGAAGTTTTCCCAAGAAAACAGCGTACCTTCAGAATCCATCCTTGTCCTAGGCCAGGCCTTCTCCTTTTCCAGGGAAATGCTAATTTCTTTGCAAGTTGGGTTGCCAAGGAATTGTTAAAAAAAGGAGGGACATGAAAAAAAGCGAAAAAAAAACCTGAAAAAAAAGAACAAATTGTTTTCTCCAAGACAAGGTAAAGGGTAAACATGGAACCAAACTATTCTTATGATGGATGGCAGCAGAAAAGCCAAATGTAATGAAGATGCAGTCCAGTTTGTAATACTCACAGTGAGGGTGGGGGATGGTGGTGGATACAAAATTCAGGATGCTTGGAATATGCTTTTTATACGCCAGGGGACACAACATCCTACTTGGTTGTAGCTAGTACATCCAGTTAAACCCAAAAAAAAATTTTTTAAATGGTACATGATTATTTTTGCTCAAACCATTAAACAAAAACAATAGTGGTGTGTGTGTAATCAGTTGTCAGAGTTTCCCTTCCTTGAACATGCCATCCATTTTGTCTGACTATGGGGCCAGGCCTTCAAAAAGAATGGTCACACCGCTGCCAGTTAGTCAGGGTGATGGTTTGTGTGGTTGTAGAAGTGGAGAGTTCCACCAACGGAGAAGACCAATGTGTTAACATTAATACTATTAGTCATAAGGTGGCATTTCCAATATGGTGGATCACTCCTGAGCATTGAATGAAAGGGTCAGTGTGATGCTAATCTGATTTCCATAATTTTTCCTAGATTCGACATATTTGACAGAGGCTTGGGCTATGAATTTGTTTATATGTCATGACATGCAAACCATTTGGACTTTCTGACAATAATTACAGAGCTCTCTCCTTGTGTGTCAGAAAACCAGAGTGTGCTCTCGGATATTTATCTTCTTTACTAAGCTTAGGTATCCTGTTGGTGCCTGCAGTCCGTACATGCATTCCAAACCTGATATCCAAACATTCATTCCAATCATCTGCTGTCCATGCCTGCAGTCCCACACTGCATTGCAAGCTTCCTGCAGTCCAAGCCAGGACTCCAAACATGCATTCCATGCCTGCAGTGCAAGCATGAAATCCAAATTTGCTGTCCATCTCCCCTGCAGTGCAATCAAACCTGCACTCCGAGCATGGACTTAAGCCTATGTTCCAAGCCTGCAGTCAATGTGTGAGTGCAAGCTTTCAGTCCAAGCCTGTGGTTCGAATCCAATCCGCAGTCCAAACCTCCATCTTTACAATTTTACTCTCCACTTTCAGCACGGATAAATATTTCACATTTCAAGAAGCAGCTGTTATGGCAGAAATTGCAACATGCAGAATCAATAGTGTGAGTGGGTTATGTTAGAGCACAGGGTCAGGAAAATAAGGTTACAAACCTTCTCTAGGATACCCCTTGATAATATTTAATTTGAGCCATATGGGTAATGTTGACTAGACAAGATTTATGGGCATAGTGAGCTTCCTGGTTGCCATAAGCCTCCCTCCTGAAATCATATAGGGCACAGTAAGGGTGAGGTGGGCAGTGTCTATTACATCTCAATTTACGTTGATAGAAGAATGGAATGCTCCAAGATGAATCTTCCATTATTATTATAATTATTATGATAATGATTATTACTATTGTTATTATTATTATTATTATTATTATTATTA
Organism: Lycopodina hypogea; assembly: GCA_963969325.1. Classification (NCBI taxonomy): domain Eukaryota; kingdom Metazoa; phylum Porifera; class Demospongiae; order Poecilosclerida; family Cladorhizidae; genus Lycopodina; species Lycopodina hypogea. Next base: position 15,796,480 of record OZ017780.1, on the reverse strand, counting down.
TTATTATTATTATTATTATTATTATTATTATTATTATTATTATTATTATTATTATTATTATTATTATTATTATTATTATTATTATTATTATTATTATTATTATTATTATTATTATTATTATTATTATTATTATCATTATCATTATTATTATTAATATTATTATTATTATTATCATTATTATTATTAATATTATTATTATTACTATTATTATTATCATTATTATTGCTATTATTATTATTATTATTATTATTATTATTATTATTATTATTATTATTATTATTATTATTATTATTATTATTATTATTATTATCATTATCATTATTATTATTAATATTATTATTATTATTATCATTATTATTATTAATATTATTATTATTACTATTATTATTATTATTATTATTGCTATTATTATTATTATTATTATTAATATTATATTATAATTATTATTCCTTCTTACATTTTTTGTTCACATTAACAACTCAAAATGGAAGATAGCTTTGCCATGAATGAATGTATATCAACAACAGACTGGTGGGCATTGATACCATTGTTTTACAAAAACACATCCACATTATTCTATTACAACATTACATATGTGTATATATGTGCACATATTGTGTTCTATATTCATTCTATGAAGAATGCATTAAGGTTTATATAGTACTTCTTCATTTTTCATGTAATGACAATGTTGAGTGAATTTGATATTCTCCTTGAACCAGTTTGAATGAATCTCTTTTTTGCATATCTCCATGAGTGGTGCTCATATCTCTTATTTGAAGGAAGATTCCCTTCCTTTTAAATGAATAATTTAGTATTCAGTTTGTTAAATACATGTTACAGGTTTTCTATGTTGCTAGAGGCACTACCATGGAGGTAAATTCAAACTAAATACTTTACAGAAAACTAAGGTAGTGGTTTTACATAGCCAATTTGAAATAACCGTGATGTGGTGGCAAAATGTGGGGTGTGGGGAGGGTGGTGGTGGGTGGACAAAGAAGCACCTGTTTTTGATGAATGTGGGTACATAATTAAGGAAGCAGTTTTCATGTATTGGCAGAATTTATGGCTGTATTTAAAGATGGAACCCATAATGATCTTCATGATGCCACCCTCAGGTGCTTTCATTAATGTGCAAAATATGTTTGGACCCTCAAAATTACATGTACTTTTTTTTTTTTTAATGAATAGTAAGTCTAACCTTGTAATACACCAATATGGCAGTTAACTCTGAAATCAACAATTTCTAATCAAACATCAATTTACACACACAAAAATCTTTTTGCAAGTGCTGGCCACATATGTCAAAAGCCCACAAATTAATAGAAAGAGAAAAAATATATAACATAATTGAAATTAAAGTAAGGAGAACCTGAATCAGGACAATACAAAAAATATAACTAAATTCTTTGGTTTGAATCCATTATAACTGTATCAAATGTATCTTGGGACAGATCTAATTTTTTTTTCTTTTTGAACTGCTAATGAACAAAATTTAATTGAGGTTAGAATAAAATGAAGACAATGTTCTGTCATACAATTTTATCCAAACAATAAAAAAAAATTTTTTTAATTCTCAATTTAAGTTGTCAACAATGATTTTTAAAACTATTTAACCACAAGAATTTTGATATTCTATGTGAATTAAATGAACAAGAATGCATATTTTATAGCAGTGAAATTTGAGGCTAATTTTGGCTTGTTAATTTTTTGAGACTCCAACCATCCACCCTCCTGCCCCACCCTCCACCCCCCACCCCCCCCAACCCTTAGAAATTATTCTGAAATGGATTATAATGTGGTAAAGGGTCTTTGTGGATTGTGAGGCCATAGCAAAATATTAACACTTCAATTAGCTGACCAAAAAAATGGAGTCATTGGGTGATTGTTCTTCATCTTTACCCTGTGTCTCACTAGAACCTGCTTTGAATACGTACTACTTTGTCAAGCGATCAGATGATTCCTGGTACATGGGGGAAGTTATCCAGAAGAGGGAGGTGCAGTTCAATAATGAGAAGAAAAAGGAATTTTTCATCCACTATAAAGACTGTAAGAAAATGTTGATGTGTTCTTTGATGATGTGTCCCTTATCTTGCATGTCTCTGGAAATAAAACCAACTTCTAAAAAAAAAATAGGATCAAGTAAATCATAAGCCTCCCTGGTTGTAAAATGAATTAGGAAGGACTGGAAAAAATGGGGAATTAAGTAAATGAAAAGATAAGGAAAAAAAACAACTTTTACTCATGTTAACCTGGCATGTTATTGTTATTCATGCCAATCTGAGCAGGTAAGCTGGATATCACCTATTAGACACTTTTGTCGAGAGACCCTTTACCAAAATACTATGCTGGAAAAGAATCTGGGTTCATGTTTACTCAAAATTGATTTGATTTTGTAGTGGTTGTCAATTACATGTAGAAAATTTACCACAAAATTCAACTAATTGGTGTGTGCATGTTTGTGCATGCATGTTGGTGCATGCATATCGGTATGTGTTTGGGTGCATGTTGGTTTTTGTGTTTTCGTTCATGTAGCTCTGTGCATGTCAGTGTGTGCTTGTTGATTTTTACATGTTGTAGCATGTGTGTTGGAGCATTCATTGTTTGTGAATGTGTGTATGTGCCTGCATGTTGTTGCGTGAGTACATGTTGGTGAATGCATGCATGTATATGTGAGCAAATTCATTGGTGCATGTGGTTGGTGCGTGTTGGTGCGTGCATGTTGATGAGTGTTGTTGCATGATTTTTGGTGAGTGATTGTTGGTGCATGCTTATTGTGATGCGCATGTTTGTGTGTGCGCGTTGGTGCGTGTGTGTTGGTGCATGCATCACTGTGTGTGCATGTTGTTTCCGGCTTGTTGATGAATGAGTGTTGCAGTGTGGTGGTTTTTCCTGTCTGTTGGTATATACATGTTGTTGCATGTGTTTTACCATGTGTATGTATGTGAGCGAGTTTTTGCATGTTTATGAGTGCATGTGTGTTGCATATGCATAGACGTTGACTGTGCTTGCTGTTCGGTGTGTGTATGCGTGTCTTTGAATGCATTTTAATGCATGTTGGTGCCAGTTACCGCATGTATGTTGTTACAAATATTCTTGTTGGTGCATGCGTGCGTGATATTACATGTGTATCGACACTTATGTTCATTTTTGTACATCTCAGTTAGTGTATGCATGAATTTTGGTGCTTGCTTTTTTAGTGCATGGGTTTTAGTGCATTCCTTCGTGTTGAAGCTTGTTTGTTGTTGCTGGAATGTGGGTGTGACCTGTGTGCATGTATTTTTTTGTGCGTTGTTCCTTGCATTCTGGTTTGTGTGTGTACGTTCATGTCGTGCATGATGGGACATGCGTGAGTGGGTGTTGATTAATGTGTATTGCTGTGTGAGCTTGTGTTTGTGCATGTATGTTGTAGCATGCATGTTGGTATGAAGATGTTGGAGCAAACATGGGTATTGGTAGGTTAGTGTTGGTATGCAGGTTTCCTGTAGGTGCATGCTTGTTGGTGTATGCGTACATGTTAGTGTGTTTGTTAGTGCGCTAGTGTGGTTGCATGTTCATTTATCAGAGGGTGCCTGCATTTTAGTTTGGGATTGTGGGCGAGTGCTTATTGGTGCGTGCATGTTTTGTTGTGCATGATTATTGGTGCCTGCTGTTTTTGCTAGTGCATGTGTTGGTGCTTGCATTTTATTGCTTGCATGTTGATGTGAATGTGTTGGTGCTTGTGATGTGCTTACTATTTCTGTGTGTGTTGATGTGTGTGCGTTTTGGTGCATGCGTGTTTATGTGTGCAAGGCATTAGAATGTAGTGCAGATATTATGATATAACCCTGTAGTATGGTTTTTCCTTGGAAATAATTCAGTTGGACAAATAATGCACTAACTTAGGGACCTTACTTACTGACGTGTGATCTTGTTTGTTTCAGTTGATCGCCGCATGGATGAGTGGGTGCCTTTAAACCGTATCGATATGACACGGGTGGTTAAGGAAGGTGAGAAAGGGAAAGAATATGGTTTGGACTCAGTCAGTTGTCCAGGGAGGAGAGTCACCCGGAACATGAAAAGAAAGCATGATGACATTAACCATATACAAAAGGTACGTGTGTGATATCTGTGTAGTCCACTTTGTCTTTATAGGGAATGCCATTAGTGTTATTTCCATGATCATGCTTGAAGCTTCATAGTTACTACACACGTACACACTCCCATGCGCACACACACACACATACACACACACATACACACACACATCACACACATGCACAATTAAATATGGGCAGAAGAAAACACTTGCACATAAATATTCAGGGATTAATAAGTGATTGAACATCAATTTTAATTAGCAACTAGATAATCTTAATGATTCGAGTCTGCATTTTAATCAATTTTACGTTGCATCAACTTTTTAAAACATATTAAATAGATATTTATGTTCGTCTCTGAAAATATCAATATTTATACTAACATGCAATCGCTGCATTACTTGTAGGCCCACACTTTGTGGGCAGTTGTCACAAATATATCTTAAAGTAGGGTATATCTTGTGAGAGAATATGTCTTAAAGGAAGACTTTTCTTATAATGGTTTTGATCATGGGAGGGCTTGTCTTACTGGAGGATGTGTTTTGTTGGAGACAATGTCTTACTGTTTGACATGACTCACAGGAAGACATATCCCATTAGAGGACATTTCCAAAGGGGAAGAAACATGTCTTTCTCTAAGATATATCTTCTTGAAAGATTATCTTACTGAAATACATGTCCTACTGGAGGATATGTCTTAATGGAGTCATACCTTGCAGAAAGACATATGTTATGGAAAGAAATAAGGAATGGAGGATATATTATAAGGAGGGTGGGCACGTATCTTGGGTTGGCATCTTTTTTGAGAGTTATTATTACAAAGTTTCCACTGGTATTTTTTGTGTATGTTTAGGTTTTGTGTGTGTGCATGCCAAGAGTAGGATAGAGGTGTGTATCATGGAATGCTGTACTTTACATTCTAGAGTATTTGAATTACAATTTTAAAAAATGAATATGTGATTAGGTAACTGTAAAGTTACTTAAGAATACCCATAAACACACACGATAGCAAACATACACACACACAATAGCAAACATACACACACACCCCCAAACATATGTTCACGCATACCACCCACCAAGTGCACAAATACACACATGCAAACTAATTATGGAGAAATTAGTTTGGGAATTATCCCTTTTTTTTTCTTCTCTTCTTCCCCTCCATGATGACCCAACCAAAATTGGGATTGGGGTGTTGGGGAGGGGAATACCATATTACCAGCTGCTCCCCAAGAGCAGCTGCATTAAGTTTTACAATAGTATCTGTGTTGAGTGAATGTTATTGAACTGAACCTAGTATGTGTGACTCCTTTAATGTCAAGCTTTGTGGAACAATATATTAGTTTATTTGAATCACCTTTATCACTCCGAATTTTCTGATAGGATTTTTTCAGCATGGTGAGGGACACATTGTTTAACAATGGAGGGCATGTTTCCACTCACAAACTCCTTATAATGTCCATTGTCTCAATTCTGCTAAAAATAGCAAAAAACAAGTCATCCCCAAATAAACACCCTCCCTGGGCCTCCTAAAATCCTGCAGAAGATAGGGAATGATGCATAGTAATTACATGTAGACAGCGCTTGTTCAATTCTAATAGGATTTCTTTATCCTTGCACATTTATTTTGTGTCTGTGTGTGTTTGGTTTGATTCGTAGAACTTCAATGAGATGGACCCAACAACCGCTGCACTGGAGAAAGAATATCATGCTCTCACCAAGGTCAAGTATATAAACCTGATCGTGATAGGCAAATTTGAGATCGACACCTGGTACTTCTCCCCATATCCTGAGGAGTATGGCAAACAGCCCATGCTCTGGATATGTGAATACTGCCTCAAGTATGTTCGTCTCAAGCGCTCCTATCTCAAGCACATCACCCTCTGTCAGCATTGCCAACCACCCGGGAAAGAAATTTACAGGAAAGGGAAAATTTCTGTGTTTGAAGTGGATAGAATCGACCACAAGCTCTACTGTCAAAATTTGTGTCTTTTGTCGAAGTTGTTTCTCGACCATAAGGCTCTTTATTTTGATGTTGAGCCTTTCTGCTTTTACGTGCTGACTGAGGTGGATGTACAGGGCTGTCACATTGCAGGATACTTCTCCAAAGTATGTAATATGCAACATCAGGTTTTTAAAAGGGTAAATGGCCTGAGCCCCTGATACAGGGCATTATGAATGTGCCTATATATTTTGTGACAACCATGTTGATAGGGTTTTACGGCAGTAATTTCCGTTGTTCTGGCGAATGTGTCGAATATATTAAATAGGCAACCATCATTTTGTACAAATGAAACATTTATTTACATTTTTATATTAAATTTTGGTTGGCTGAAAACTATTTGCTCATTTTTTTTCAATTTCATTCTCTGTGGGCATGTTTTAAGTGGTTGCTATGACAAATGGTTGTCATCCAGTTTGTCAGAATTTCTTTCTAAGTAGAACAGTGGATGAAATATCAATTAGCCAGAAATAACAGTGCGTCTTGCCATAAAATTATGAAGCAATTTCACACTTCCCTAAAAAAAAAATGTTTCTTCTCTTTCTATTATTATCACTCGCGTATGCGTTTGTATGTTAATATCAAATATGTATTTCCTTATCTATTTTTTTTTTCAATTTCATTCCTTGACTACCACCACTCATTCATTCATCGGTTTACATTTCCTGCATGAAAATGCGCAGTACAACAATGTTTCTTGCATCCTTACTCTTCCTCCATATCAGCGTAAAGGCTATGGCAGGTTTCTCATTGAGTTCAGTTATGAGCTCTCCAAAAGAGAAGGAAACTTGGGCTCTCCAGAAAAGCCACTGTCTGACTTGGGCAAGTTGAGCTACTGACGCTACTGGTCTTAGGTTCTGCTTGAGACACTCAAAATTGCAATCAGAACACCATCTCTAAAAGACCTGAGGTGAGTGATGGTAATTTTTTGGCCTCTATTAAATCTTTGACATTGATACTGTTGGTGCATATTTAATTAACAATTGATATTATAATTGACTATTTCATCAATACCACGAGAATATCCTTGTATGCTGATTGAACAGTTTGATTAGTCAGAAGATTCGTGCTGGTGTGTTCATTTTGTAGTGAAGATCAAGCCGGATATGTGGATAGCTATATTAATATATTACCTTGTTGAGGAAGACAGAAGAAGTTAGAGATTGCTATAATTGCTATCAATTGAGTTTTGTGTTGTGTCTTGTTCTTTGGCTGGTACAACATCAAGCTTCATGCCTCAATTGCGTCTCTTGGTATCGAGTGCACATTAATATTAACTGCACCAAAAGATAATGCCCCAATATATGTTTGGTATAACTGCATTGATGAAATTCTCTCTCCAATTACATTAATGATGTTTAAGCAGTGTTTAATTTAATGTCTGGTCTGCATTTGTGTTGTGTGTGCCATGAGTAGCACTGCCACAGGCTTCACACAGGATGACATCATGGAAACACTGCAAGCTATGAACATGGTCAAGCACTGGAAAGGACAAATGGTTATCTGTGCGACTCCCCAGTCGGTGGAGGAGCATATGAAATGTGGTGAATATCTCAAGCCAAGGATCACTGTGGATCCCGACTATCTACGCTGGGGCCCGACGCAAAAGAAAACGAAATCAATCAAGAAGCATTGATTAAGAAATGTTTATTATATAACGTAGATTTTAAAAAGTTAATTTAGAAACATTAATTTAAAATGTTCATTTAGAAACACTAATTTAGATACATTAATTTCATGCTTTGATTTAGAACTATTGATGTGAACACGTTAATTTGGAAACACTAATTGGTTGTGTTCCGCGCTTTCCTTTTTTAATGTACCTAACCATTTGATAATTCGCTTCTATCAATTGATTTCAAATATTTCATGAACATGTAACACTATATAGTGTGTACCTTGCTGTGCTTGTGTGCATTTAGTCATGTGTGTGTGGGTTGCGTGCTTTTTAGTGCTTGCATGTTGTAACATGTTGTAAAGTGTTTGTGTTGGACTAAATCCTTCTCTGAGTTAGACTGATTCAATGTTTAGACTAGACCCACCCAGTGTCATATCCAGACCGAACAAGTATCTGAACAAACCCAGACCAATGTCCAAATTGGAGCAACCCAGCCTCTGAACTTGACCGAACCGGTGTCTTAACTGAACCTGCCGAGCGTTTGAAATTGACGAACCGGGTGTCTCATCAAGACCGACAAAATTTTCAGAACTAGACCAGCTCATTCTCATTTTTTCAAGTCGATAGGCAAGGAATATTAACCGTACTGACCCATTTCAGAACTTGACCGACCAAGTGCAAACTTGCTGATCTGTAGAACAACATACCCAATATATCCAGGGAATTTCTGCACTCCAAGACTCCAGATGTCCACTATCAGTGGTGACTTGCTTCTCATGTCTGTTTTCATGGCCTACAGAGGAACCTTTGACCAGAACTTCTGGTACACACTGTTTCTGTCATGGGCAGATCATATGCAGCAGGCCAAGATCAATTTCAGGTACGATCTGGCTTGGGTTGAGATAAATAGATATTGAAGTGTTACATTAGTATGCTTTTCCACTGCTGTTATCCAATTTTGGTGTAGTCTTAATTATAACGAACTGATAAAATGTTATCGTAAGTAAGTAAAATAGCAATAAATTTTGGCATACTTCTGTCCAAATGCATATAACTGTTTCATCAAATTTTTTCTAAAGTTCAAAATATTGTAGGAAAATGTATTAAACATTTATTCTAAGACACTTTCATGGTATGAAATGATGCATGGGATGAAGAGAGAAGTATGATTGGATGGATTTTATTTCAATGCTACTAAAACTTGCTCTGCCTTCAATTTCTAGAAATGTTTAAATTAAATTTACAGTTATTCTTTTTTGGAACATTAAACACAGTTGATATAAATAATCAATTAAACACAAATAATAATTAATCAAACATAATAATGGCATATCAAGCAAATAATAACTCATCAAACACACAAGATTGAGTAATCAATGATTTTCTGTGATTCTATACGTAACCCATAAAACTGATGCATGTATCTTACAGTCAAAGTGCTATTGTCCTTTTTTTTTCTTCTTCTCTCAAATTAACCGAACTTTCCTCACTCGATTCTACTTGCTGTATCTGTCCAATGCTGAGTGTCTCAGATGGTAGCCAACTATCTGCCCTTCGACGACCTGTGCATGCAGAATGCAATTATGATTTAGTGATTTAACTGCCAACCCTCATCATAGACCCAGTCAGTCCACAGATTTCCTGCTCAACGAGTATAGAGGCCCCAAAATCACCAAGACAAGGTGGGCTTGGCTATACTGCAAATGACAGAAATTTAAAGAATTTATTTTTTCCACTTTCTTTCATCTATCTTCTTAGATGATGCTTTCAGGAAGAACCACAAGAGCGTATTGCATTTTGGTAACCCTCTTCCTGTTCAGGTAAGGCTTTGTGCAAAATATTTATTTATCAACCTATTGTTTGTACCAAGGTTTCAATATAATGTTATGCATTTTAAACAATATTAAGGATATTGCGAGTTATGAACCCATCCTGAACCCTGTTATGTCCTCATCTCTCTTATTGACCATGACATAGATATATCGCCTTGTTTCGCCATCTTTCTCTCCTCAAGCTGTACCATGAGAAGAGGAGTGACCTGGAGGAGCAGCAGTTCCATCTCAACATGGGTCTGCAGGAGATCAGGGAGACTGAGCAACAGGTGGTCAAGCTGCAGTCTTCTCTCTCCATCAAGAAGAACGAGTTGGAACAGAAGAATACTCAAGCCAACCAGAAACTCATGCAGCTGTTGAGCTACTGCCATTCTGAAAGATCTGCTACATTGAGGTTAAGTAGAAAAAATTAGGAAAATATTCTCAGTCCATTTTTAATTGTTGATTTCAAAAAAAAATTTATTTGTTTATTTATTTGGATATTGTTGTAGTTTTTTTTGGTTGTTTTGATACTATTTTTGTAGATATAAGATTAGCAAGAGGCAAAGAAGAAGCAACTGACATCTGTGGTCATCCAGGAAGAACTGGATGTGCAGAACAAGGACATCTCTGTGAAGAAGAAATGCCCAGCAAGGTGAGGGCAGTGATGACATTGTGGGTCATGTGATGAGATTGTGGTTCATGTGATGAAATTATGGTTCACAGGATGAGATGTGGATCATGTGATCAGATTATGGATCATGTGATCAGATTGCAGGTCATGTGTTAAATTGTGTATCATGTGATATTAAAATAATTTTACTATTCATCAGTTACTACATAGTTAACTGTGTAATTGTATTCAGATGAGCTTTCTGGAGGAAGTTTTGTTTAAAAAAAAAAAAGTACACACAAGTTTAAAGGACACTTAATTCTGAGAGCTACATTCATCATAGTTACTTGGAAATGGGGCAATAACTTACCCACCCACCTCTCTTATGTATGCCAATAAAGAATTATAACCCAGATGAATTCAAAAGGACACAAACTACTGCAGGTTTATTCATAATATTAACTTTAGAAATGCCCTACAAATCCCCGCAAACATTAAGCAAACTGAATAAGTTAGTAACTCCAGAAAGCCCATGGTCAACCGACAAAATGTTTTTAGAATGGGTGGGTGGGGTTTATTGCTGGTATGATAAGTTCCTTTGCCCACCCTCTTTTCCCTCCCTTCTCTTCTACCTCCCTCTCTCTCCTCCCCCCCTCTCTCCCTTCTCTCTCTCTCCTTCCTCCACCTGTCTCTTCCCTCCCTCACCTCCTTCTTTCTCTCTCCTCCCTCCCACTCTCACCTCCCTCCCTCCCTCCCTCCCTCCCTCCCTCCTTCCCTGTTCTCCTCCCTCCCTCTCCTCCCTCCCTCTTTAGCCTTCCCTCCATTCTCTCTCCTCCCACTTTTCTCCTCCCTCTTCATCCATCTCCCCCCTTTCTCTTTGTTTCTCTCTCCCCCCTTCCTCTCCCTCTCTCCCCCTCCCTACCTCCCTCTTCCTTCTCCTTCCTCCCTCACTCCTCCTTCTCACCCCCTACCTGTCCCCTCCTCACTCATGCAGGATCATCACTCAACTGGAGAACTTAAAGAAGGAGGCTGCCGAGGAGCAGAGGGTGTATCATGCTATTATCATAAGTAGGAGAGGTGCCCCAAAGATGAAGCTCCTATCACCAATTGATCCAGCCTTACATAAATAAATTAAGAGAGCCAAGTTGCAAATTATTTTCTTGATAACAGCAGATTAATCACTCATGATGGGAATATATGTGAATTTTGATGGATATTTGTATTTCACCCCCCACCCCTCCCCCCCCCCCCCCCCCACATGTACTGGTAGTTCTCATTTTTGTCCACCTGGGCTATTAAAATTTGTAGCTTGTGGTAGTTTTTCTTGAATTGCCTGCTTCAGTTACAGTTATTCATGCAAGTACCTAGGCTTCTTCCTTACCTCATTCTGTAATAAAAATAGTGGAAATCCAAATGCAACATATCTCAAGGATAACTCTTTGAGTAAAATGAGCATAAGCTATGTTAGCTACCTCCAGTAGAACAAGATACTTGCTTCTTACTTTAAACACACTATAGATTAGTAACTAAAAACAATTAGGTTAAAGGATATGTCTCATTGTCATATGCAACCAAAAATTTACTGTTTAATATTTTTCAATTTTTATTATCCTCTTATATTTAAACCACATTTCAGATTGTAAATGCATGTATATGTATATATGTAAATGTGTTAGGTAAAATAGCCAGACCCTTGGACCAAGAGGAAAAAAAAAATTCAGGGTTCCATTTCGCACATTAGGGATGGTTTAAACCTGAATTATTTGGATGCAATCACTCCTGGCAGGAAAGAAAGGGAATTAAATTTTTTCATCAAAGTAAGCCTGAAAATTGGTCATTAATGCTCACAGTCTTCTGTGGAATAATAAAACAACAAAAACCTATAAAAAGGGTACTCCAATAGTTCACGCATATGTCACAAAGCATGGAATCCTGGGTTCTGGGCATTTTTTCCCTTTTCTTTCCTCTTCCTTCTTTTCTTTTTGTCCTTCAATTCTTTCTTTCTTAAATCCTTTCTTTTTCCCTTCCTCCATTTTTCATTCCTGCCTTTTCCCTATATTTCCCCTTTTTTATGCTAACTTTATTTATATTTACTATGCAAACTAATTACATGAAAACTTATAACCCAATTAAGTTTCAACGTGTTGGTAATCTATCTATAAGTACTACATCATTCCCCCGAAACATTCTGACCTTTCTGAAAAATTAATGGTAATATTGCATGCATACTTATCAGCTGCTTTTGTTTGAACAAAGTAAAAGGTGTATAAATGTTTTTTGAATGGCTTCTATGTTTTCTCTTACATTTGCCCTGGCAACGCGGGGTATATACTGCTAGTGGTTTATAAATTGTGTTGTTAAACATATTTAAATGATCAAACTACATGTATATATGTATTCTGGGCATTATATTATTTCCACTTCTATCATAGTAATTTGGAACAATGCTTTGGCATTGGTAAAATGCTGTTTTTTTTGGTTTTTTTTTTAGCAATACAATGGTACCTTTTTGAGATGAACATTAAAGAAAATGCTCAATGATGACAAAGTGTCAACATGCAGTTTTATATTAACCATACCTATAGAACTAAAAACCACCCCAATAAATCAGTTGTACCCTATTGTAAGGTCCACCCCAATGGCTGCGGTATATAACCATTGGGCCTTAGTTTTATAGGCTTTTTTTTGGATATAAAAATTAGATGGATTCATTTTCCCCATTAAAATTTCTTTGGTGGAGAAAGAATGAAAAGAAGGAAGGAAAAATAGGGGAAAGTAGGGAGGGGAAGTAGGAGGAAAAATGGGAATAAAGAAGTAAAGAAGAAAGTAAAAATGGGGGTAGGGGGAGGGGGAAAGAAGTATGGAAGGAAGGGAAGGAAAGGAGGGGGGAAATGAAGGGTGAAAAGGAGGAATTGTACAACAGATCTTCAGCTTCATAGAAGTTCTCCTTAACCAATGAGCCATGATTTTTCTAGAATTATTTATTACAAAATTTGAATTCTTTTTTATCCCCAAATGGGTACCACCTTACAAAAAAAAAAGATTTATTAAACATGCCAAATTTTATTAAACTTTATTGTTTGTTAGATTTTATTCTAATCTGTCCAAAACTGTGGGAAGAGTCATCAAACAGACAGAACATAAATTGCCTGAAAACCTCTCTAGTCTGATAATCTCAAACTGCTATTGTGATAACGTATTAATTGAAAATCAGGTCTAATCTATGTTCCCTATGCATTCTAAATCTTTACAAGATATTTCCCCCCAGCAGACAGTCTTGGCCGGAGGCTGAGAATATGTGGTGGTGTTCCTTAGGTATTCCAAAGCCCTTTGATCTATGTATCTAAAAATGGGCTTATGTACAACTCAACCAGGGAAATAACCTAAGGCAAAATTAGAACCACGGAACAAGATTCTAGGTGACATAGGCCCCTCACCCTGAACAATAAAGTAACAACAACTGGAGATTGATCGGGTTTAGTGAGTTAAACCTTGACCCAAAATATCTTTCAAAATTACATTAAATTCTAATTACCTCTATTAAAATAAATTCAGAAAAATCCAAGAAAAGTGATTAATAACTTTCCTACTACACCAATCCAAATGCTAAATTGCATATACTCTCCGATTCACCATGTACTTTTTTTTTTATTTTTCGAACACTCTAAGCATTTTAGACAGACAGACAAACATATTCCTTTTGATATAGACTGTGATATAATTTATTTAACTGCCCGGCTTAAGCGTTCAGGACATTCTTAGCACCTTATGAGAGTGAGTAAAATATTGTATCTCCATAAAATAAATTTTTTTTTTCAAGATTTAATGTTTCACTTCATTATCACCAAAAAAAATTAATTTGCTTAAAATTTTTATTCAATATTTAACCTTTATCCCCATTATCATCAATTAGCACAATCAGTGAAAACCACACCTTCTCCTCCTATTTAAAGTCCACCCGATTTTATTCACACTGAACATTCGGGGTAGGCTACTATCCAGATGCTCTTAGGTCTAGTAAAAACCAATGTTTAGAAAGATTTAGCTGTTGTACTGCTATCAATCTCATCGAGTATATTACCATTCACCTGCGAACAATTATATTTTTAAAAGGTGATTAAGTTTGGACAATGAGTGAAAACAGAAAAAGGAATCGAAAAAATAAAAAGTTTCAGAAATCCACCATTGGAAATTCTACGAAACCGCACTGTGAAAATGAACGAACCTCTGCCACAAGGGGACTGCCAATGAAGTGGATGATGTAGATCCAGACATTGTTGAAGATTCTGATGCTGACATCCACCAAGACCCAAGGTGCCAAATTTGTAGGGGATACTGTGGGGGGGGGGGGTGGGGGTGTTTCGAAGAATTGGGATTGTCAATTTATTTTTGTTATTTATTGGTTTTGTTTATTTTGGTTTTGAGGAAGATGTTTGGAGTGGTACAAACAACAGAACCATAGCTTCTGTTTATTGTGTATTTGAAGAGCTAAAGAAATGGAATAGTTCATAAGTTAGAGAAAGGAAACTGCAAGAACCAAGTCAAAGAAAAAAAATTATAATACTAATAATTGGGGTTGCAGGGAAGCATTCAATGCCAAAAACACCTCATGCTGTGGCTGGAATCTCAAAGCACCAATCCAGATCATTTCTCTTTTTCTTTTATTTTAAATAGTGAGATACTGTAACTAGGATAAGACAGGATCCATTTACAAACATTTATAACATATTTTACTTGAAAACATAAATAAGCAAGTTTTGTTGCTTACTGGTGCGTACACTTGTGATGAAAATCATTTCTCTAGCATAAAGTGTTGCTTATCATCATCTGTACATGTCCTGCTACTATAAATGAACATTGAAAACACACCATCACATATGGATTCACTAGTACATTTGTTTGTAATTCGATATCCTAAAAGAATATTATTAATATCCTAGAATCTGGAGGAAAAAAATAATTAGTTGGATAATTTACCAATCTATATTATTTTGTGCTAGCAAAAATAATAATGTAGATTAGTAAGTTATGGTGACTTGATTCCTAAAAAAAGCTGGAACAGCTCCATAAATTTATGGGGGGGTTTTTGGCATTTCTCCCCCCTTTCATTAACTGGAGTTTGTAAAGGGTGTGATTTCTCACTATGGGTGTGGTTTGGATTAATATATATTAAAAAATAATAATAATAACTATCCCTTTTGAAATACTGGATCTGCCCCAGAAGTTGTAATTATTACCTTAATCTACATGCCTTATTCCGTGATTTATCTTATTCACCAATATATGCTAAGTTAAAATGTATATATATTTTTCTGCAGAAAAAAATCAGGAAAATACCCCAGCTTGTCCTAGCTTTGGCACCAAGATCTCTCCAGAGGAGTAAGACATCAACCTTGATGTTTTGCTTGCAAGACAAGATTTGTGGCAAAAATTCAACCGAATTGGAACAGAGATGGTTCTCACCAAGGCAGGAAGGTAAAATTACTATAAATGTTTTATCTGTTGGATAAATATCGTATTTCCTGTGGCACACAGGTTTAGAAGCACTTAAAATGGTAGATACATCCACAATTTTTCTCAAGAATGAATTTTTTTTAACTAATTGGTTAATGTTTTGTAATGCCCAATTTATTGTTACAATGAATTGGTTAAATAAGTGCTTTAACACTAAGGAAACCCTGTGGTTACAATTATGTACTTTTACTGTATAGAAACCTAAAATTTTAAATGTTTCCACATCTTCAACCTCATATTAAGTTTTCTGAATAATTATTTTGCTTGGTCTAAAATACAACTTTTAATAAATATTATAGTAATTATCTGTGGGACCACTCTTGTTAAATAAATAAAAATAAATTTTTTAAAATAATCATTTATGAAAACATGTTATGTTTCCACCTGTGCGTATACACTATTTTGCAACTCTATCCACTCGCTCAATTCTTTTACAATAACAATTACATAATTGATGTAAAAAAAACAGTAATTACATTTTTAGTTTACATTGTGTAAAAAATATCTTAAATGAAGTCAACAAATCTCTTAACCAGCAGGAGAATAAACAGATGGCATATATTGTGGGATTCCATCCTTAGAGAGCTTCTAGTTATCTTACAGATTTAATATAATTTTGTCCACAATAATCTTGCTATTCTATACAGTAGACTTACCCTATGATGTGCCTGGGAATCGATATACCCTCAGGAAGGGGTGTGACCTAGTGTGACCAGCACTTTTCTCATTCATAATTAAGTCTACGAATTTGATCATCCAAAAGTACAAAAATAGATCACACTATTTTGACTTTTTTGGCCTGACATGCCTGCAGGAAGAGGTGTGGTCAATTATCCTAAAATGGTTGGATAAAACCATTCTTGGTATAGTATTTGACTATCAGGGAGAGAGGGGTTTTTTGGTTGGTACAATGATTTGATCCGAGCCCACAGCCAAGGGTTTGGCCTAGGTACCATTTTTTTGGCATTTTAAACCTTACAAACCCAGAGAAAGATTTATGATTACGTTGTCTCCAGTTCCCCAGAATGGTGATGTGTCTTCAGCTGCAGATGTTCATTATATCAAGTAACGGATATTGTCTTGTGAATTGTTTTTGGTTGTAATGAGTGGAAGTTTGAAAGATTGATAATCCTCAGCCTTACAGTTCATCGAGTTCATGGACCCGATGGTAAATGGAGTCCATAAGTTTGACAATTTTCGTGCATAATTCACTTTAGAAGTGTAACTATAAATTCTTTTTTATTTTTCCAGTCAAATTTTTTTTTTTTAATCAAATTTTTTGGTTACATACTGGGGCATTAAGGAATATTTATTGCTCCATCCTGTGCTTTATCAAGATAACTCTTTACCAAAAATGCTGGAAAATTCTTGCCTAAGCTAATGCCCTAGTCTAATCTAAACTTTATTTTTTTTCAGTCACATCCTGGTGTAAAAGGAAATATTCAAGCAAAGTTTCATCACAATTTGTCCATGTGGCCAAGAAGAATCCCAGGAACACAAAGACTGACATTTGTGATTCATTATCATGATTATCATTGTTTTCAATTTTTTCTTGTTTTTATTATTGTTACATGAAATTTTGTGACCAATATATTCATTTAGGCAAGGCAAATTGTAGGTGGATTCCAAATATAAAGTGTCATCTTGATATTATATTATCAAAGTCCATAATGATTTTATCTAATTATTTTCACAGATTTTAATTAATTAAAAGAAATATAACATATTTTCCTATAAGCCATTGATGTTTATCCAATCCAGGATGATGTTTCCATTGATGGAGGTATCCATCAGTGGCATGGTTCCAAAACTCAAATACAGCATTTCTCTGGAGTTCATTCCCATGGATAACAATCGCTACAAGTTACTTCTCTCCAAGAGGTATCATTCTGGAGATGGAGATCCACACTGCAAGGGGAAGCTGAGATACCTTCACCCAGATTCTCCATCCACAGGCAAAAGTTGGATGTCTGGCAAAGTATCATTCAAGACACTGAGGTTGAAAAACAACAAAAAGCATAAGAAATACTCAGTAAGTGTGCATATATCGTAAATGAAGCTGTATAAGTGAACATATGAAGCAATGTCTTCTTTTTTTTTAAGAAGAAAGTTAAAAAGAATTTTAAAATAATGATGTTGAAATATTGCTTCAAATATATCTATTATAATAAGCGATTGATCCATTTTCTCTTTAATTCCTAACATTTTCTTTCACAACATTAAAAATCGAACTAATGGTTGAATATGCTTGTTTTTTTTTGCAATCATTATTTGCAGGTAGTTGTTCTAAACTCCATGCATAAGTGTGTCCCTCAGCTGGTGATCTCCAAGTACTTATCTAAGAAGTGTGAGACTGCCATTTTTGCCAAGGACTTCCAGGAGTGTGCTTTCATAGGGGTCACTGCCTATCAGAACAATGAAATAATCAAGCTAAAAGTTCAGCACAACCCTCTTGCAAAGGCCTTCTGAGATGAAGAATCTGAGTAAGGGATATATGTATAATATATACCACATTACTAGTGAATATTACTTTCGTATACATTCTAAGGAATATCTATTATGTACTTTATTACTTGGGGGGTGGGAGTGGGGGGGATGGGGAATTAGCTTTATATTAACCTCAGGTCAGCACTCTCAATTGATTAATTGTATTCATAAATATTTTTTTATAGTTGCAATTTGTACTATATTAGAGATTGTTTCTTCAAGAGATTTTTTTTTTATTGCATCTCACTATTGAATTGCAATGTGCACTTACACCATATGTGTGCAAAAAAATTTATTTCACTATAATCTAATCATTGCAGGGTTGAAAGTACTATGATGACTCAATGGCCTGCAATATCACCACACTTCTCCCAGAATGCATCTTATGGGTCAAACTCTCTGAATGGTGAGTCAATGTTGTTCAAAGGCAAACAAATATGATTATTATGTTTATGATGCATTTTAAATTATCAGTCAATACTAACAGAAATACAATCATGAACATTGTATATGATCCCTCATAAAATATTTATCAATTGCAAAAAAAACAGCAACTGCCCAAAAAAATCAACAAAAAAAAAACAAACACATTTATGAAAGACCTATGTTCATTTGTTTGCTCTATGTTCTCCATTGAGTTTAATTGTACTCATCCAGTATTATAAACATTTGCATGAACAATTGAAAGAAAAATCTTATGTGGTGATTTATTACATGTTATTTGGTTTGTACAATTCATTGCTCCATAGGTGTGTGAGCAAAACTTTGAGTGTTCATTTGGGGTTCCCCAAGATAACTAAATGAAGTTCTTTTTAAGGGTTTTTAACCTTCTTACCAATGATATATTGTCTTTAGGGACTCTTTTTAGTTCACATTTTGAATTTATTGTTTCAGATTTGTATATTTGGTGACAGAAATGATCTATAATCTAAGCTCTGAAACAGCAATTCTTATCTTACTATATATTTATGCCTGCTCATATTCCTAGCTGGTCCATTTCCTTGGCTGAGTACTGGAAGTGTCACTCCTGCAGGACAGTCATTTTTGCCTCTATTTAACAGCCCTGTGCAGAGGGGGTCTTCCACCACTTACTCACCGATAGCAACTCCTGTGTATCCAGTAACCTTCCCCTATGCTGGTCAGTATTCTGTATTAAACATAATTTAAAATCTTCAGGAGTATAGCAAATGATGAACTGTTCTTGTCGTATACAGGTTTGGGTTCATCTCATAATCTGGTTCCAACTCAACTGATGATGCAACAGTTTCGACCCATGGCTCCATATATGCCATGCTCCTCTATGCATCATCCATCTATGCAGCCCTATGTTGGCCAGGGGTATCCAATGCAGAGTCCTGTGCCTGTTTCCATGCAGGTCTCATCTAACAGGAATTTTCAAGATTTTCAGTATCCGAAGTATGCAGCCATAATGCAACCACCACAGGAACAGATGCTGCAGCAGCAACAGTATCTGCCACAGCAGAATGACCAACAGCTTCAGCCTCAGCTGAACCGTGCACAGTTATTGGACTCTGCAACTCTGCCAGACTGGGATGAAGAGAATAACATTGTTGTCGATGATGATATGCCTCATCCATACCAACATGGTGAAGCATCTGGGTCTGAAGCTGCTGAAGGACACGAAGAACAGATTTAAACTTCGCTTGCAATGAGTAGGATATTAGTCATTTATGTGGTCATGAACACATATGTAATGAAAACAATTGATTCAAATTATGCATTCCCAATTTCCACATTTAGCCACAAATAAATATATTAACCCCTCGTTTTCGCACATAACATCACATGCAGGATCTCCATGTATATATATATATATATATATGTATATATATATATATATAATGACACTAATAGAATAGTTTGTCACCATTTTCAAATATGATTATGCCAAGTACAAATTGTAATACAGAAAGAAAACCCTGTTCTCCTAAGGATCAATATATATTAGAGGAGCACCAAGCAGACTCAACCACATGTTGCATGGTACTTTATTATCAACAAGGCAGCTCAGACAATTTGACATATATGCCATAACTATAGTAGAACCTCCCTAAATGGACTCTCTGAAATAGGGGCAAATCCTCTACAATGGACAAACAGTAAGGCACCAGATCGATACCCTACCAGAGCTAATAGATCAGTACTTCTGAAAGCAGATCCTCCTATCTCTGAATAGTGGACAAAAGCTAGGCCAACTTCCAAAAAAATCATTGAAAAGGATCCTTTAAAATGGATAAAAGCCAGACCCCCATACTTTTTTGAAACTGAATGAACAAAAGTCAGGAATAAGGATACACATGCTAAATAAGGCTAAATGAGGCTGCTGACTCCTGAAGATTCTCTACCTGTTCCTTCTGCATCTCAATGTAACATTTTAGTCCCTAGAGCCTGTAGGTATATTGTTTTCAGGCCAAAACTAGCAATTCCATTAACAATTTTGCAGCAGAATTCCTTGGTTGATCTCTCTGTGCAAAAAAAGAAGCAGTATTTGTTATTATTTTCCCAACAAAAAAAAAAAAAAAAAAAAAAAAAAAAAAAGAAGGCATACCAGTTGAGTCTTAAAACAGGGCATAAACACTCAGTCAATAAGTTCCTAATTCTTTATTCCTAATCATTGCTTTTGTTGCTTTCCCCCTCCCCTCCTTTTCATTATAGTAAAAGGAGAAAATCCTTGTATATACTCTCCATGAAGTAATAAGTAGATTCAATTAGCTGTAGTAACATGAGAGACTACTACTAAGACATTAATAGATATTTAGTGATTGATCTTGGGCAAACCTCTGATAGAGGACAACCTCTCTACAAAGGACAGAAATGTGTAACAATGTGCTATTCTCTGTCATCTCTGTCACATTGATCAGAGCATGGCTCTCCTTGCTAGCTTGGGATAAGAGAAGAAGAGGTTGATCAAAGAAAGCGACACCTTCTATAGCCAGATATCCACCATCAGTGGTGACATGCTTCTCATGTCTGCCCTCATGGCCTACAGAGGATACTTTGACTAGCAGTTCAGACAGACACAGTTTCTGTCGTGGGTAGATCATATGCAGCAGACTGGCATCAAGTACAAAAAAGAAGTGGCCCGGATTGAGGTAAGTAGATATTGAAATGGGTCATTGATATGCTTGTCCATGGCTGTTCTCAAATTTTGGTGAAATTTTTTTTTTCAGAACTGATGAAAAATAATCATAAGAAAAATAGGCATAAATTTTTTAATACTTCAGTAAAAATGTATTTAAGTGTTTCTTCATATTTAGTAAAGTTCCAAATATTGTAGGGAAATAATTTAAAATATCTCTCAAAGATATTTGCATGGTATTAAATAATTTGTGTGATGAAGAGAGAAGTATTATTGGATGCATTCAATTCCAATGCAACACAAACTTGCTTTGCCTTCAATTTCTATAAATGTTTAAACAAAATTTTTTTTCAGTTCTTCCCTTTGGAACATTAAAAACTGTTGACATAAGTAATCAATCAAATACCAATAATTATTAATCAAGCATAATAATGGCTAATCAAGCAAATAATAACTAACTAAACACACAAGGTGTAAGTAATCAATGGTTTTATTCGATTTTACATTGATAACACCTGTGTATTTTTATTTTTAAACACCATAAAAGGTATCAGGTTCAAAAGTAAGGAAAAAGAAAGTGAATCTGGATGATTTATCTGCAGTGAAAGCCAGGAGTGATGGAGAGATGCAGAACATACCGAAGCTCTATGGGGAGGATCCTGGTCCAATTAGGGAGACAAAAGATTGATGTATGAAAAGAGACTTGCCAAACACTTAGATCAACTGAACCACACCAACAAAGTTACCTATCAATTCATTTTATATTTTTTGTATTCTTGTATTTTATTTTTTTAATTTATTTACTTCTATTTTTATTTATTTATTTAATTTTTTTAATTTGAAAAAATAATTTCTTTTCCATATATTTATTTCCTAAGCAATTGACCATAATAGAAATGTTTAGTTTTTTATGCCCTGAAAAGATGGAAATTGTTAATGAGTTGACAAGGTAAACTTTCCAAGCCATGGGGTCATTGCTTTAAAAAAAGTTATAAAAATTTTTTTAATTTTTTAAATATGAAATAAATGAAATTAAATTCAAACCAAATTGATGAAACAGAAATAAAACTTTTGGTTCTTTCAATACACAACCAGCAGATGTTCAGTTCTCTCTTTTTATAATGGGGGAGCACCTTTATAAAATGAAGGAGAATTAAATTCATAGAAATAACATCAAAGAACAATTAGCATTACAGAATGTGGTGTTAGTGTTGGAGACACTCAGCCCTTTTATTTACAGCTGGGGTGGAGGTTGGTTGCACAAAAAGAGGGTAATACCGGGAGAAATTTGAGTATACTTGTTTCAATACATGGTCTTGACTTTTTCTTCCATTAGGTGACATGGTAAGTGCTCAACAAAATTTAAATTTTCATTGACATTATTCTTCTATTTATCACAATTAGGTGGTAGTTTACAGTGGTTTGAATTTGGTTCGCTTTCAGTGATCCATGCTACTGAGGGTGACTTAGCAAATATGAACCAACATTTTATTTTTTTAATAGCCTGTCAAAATTTTCATTGCATTACTTTTAACAAATTCTAACATTTCTTTGAAGGTTTGAAATTTTTTTTTTTTTTTTTTTGTGGCAAAAAGTTTTAGTTATTCCTGTAAATGCAGTAAATTCATCCCTTTTTTTCCAGGCAAAGCTGGGTACCTAGAGGTGAGAAAAAATTTAGCCTGAACAAACATTGCCATTACATTTTTATAGAAAACTATGGGAAGGCTACTACTAGGGTAGGATACTTTTCCTGTAATGTTGTAAAAAAAAATTTTTTAATTTGTTGGCAGTGATTTTCCTATGCTTCTAATACTCAATATGTATATTTTTTGACTCAGACTAATTATAATATAAACTAATTATAAGGTTAGACTAATTATAAGTTAAAAAAAAAAAAAAAAAAAAAAAAAAAAAAAAAAAAAAATCATGAAACAAAAAGGTGTCTACCTGTGGAGGGGTCTCACAAAAGAAAAATACTACTCTTTTATAATTGCAATCCTCTACATGCCATTCCATAACATTCCTCATGAAACCCAGCCCAGTTTCTGGAGTGCTTCTTGTTTGAATGAAATTAAAATTATTCAGCTCTATTTGGATTCTGCAAAGCATTGGGCATCATTTGGCAATTAAGTTTGACAGTAGGTGAAGTTGTCCACATATACTATTTTGTATTTTGTTTATTATCATTCTTTTCTTTACTATCTTCTTATAGATATGGCTACTGGTGGTGGTTCTTTGAATAACTAGCCTGTAGCATTGATCTATTCAGCTTCCAGAATTTACCTATTTATCACATCAAGTTAAGGCTGACACACACTGTAGGGTGAATCCGTAAGGTGCATCGTTGGAATAGTTACATTCTAACTTACATTTCTCCCTCAGTTTGTGTAAAGTCACTTGAAATGGCTTATTATTTTCTTGAAGTTGAAGTGAAGCAGTGAAGCAGTGAAGCAGTGAAGCAGTGAAGCAGTGAAGCAGTGAAGCAGTGAAGCAGTGAAGCAGTGAAGCAGTGAAGCAGTGAAGCAGTGAAGCAGTGAAGCAGTGAAGTAGTGAAGCAGTGAAGAAGTGTACTTTGAAGGTCCAATTACCTTAATAAATAAATCCAGGAGTATACCCCACTTGTATATCTAAGTCTAGCATGTGCAGCAAAAAACAACAAAGAAATGCCCATGCTCAATTAATGCCCTCAAATATGACCATGCCTATCCAATAGCTAAAGCTCCTAAAAGGTCAAGTGTATTATGCATACCAGATTTTGGATCTACAATTAGGTAAGTTTAGGGCTAAAAATGTCATAATCCATACAAGAAATCTATGACTTTAGTCCTGTTCATCTTTATTGACCAGTTTTTCCACATCACAATATTAGATTCTCACTAAATATTTGGTTACAGGACCGAGTAAGTTTGATAAATTCATTTAAGATAAACAAAAAATTGGAAAGCATTAAACTTAAAGAAAGATAGATTTTATTTTGATGATATCCTAGATTTTTAGGAGCATTTATTTTTGGGACATTGGTTTAGGAATCTATTTTTTTAAAGTCTTGTTTAGAAAATTCAGCTTCACAGCATCACTATCATCAATTACTGGAATTGACACGAAGGTAAAAAATATAAGAATAAGAATTTGTAAGGACAAGATCCAGTCAAATCATTAGGTTTGGGTTTTAGGGGGGGGGGAGGGGGGCTTGGAGGTGGTGGGTGGAAGGGGCCAGTGGAATATTTTTTGGTTTTTCTTTCAATTCTTTGAGAAGAACATTATAGATAAGTGGTAGTAAATTACTTCAGAGTTAATTCATCAATAAACTAGATAAATAAGGTGTTTATCACTTTAATTAATTAAAATTATAATATTAAATGATAATTGACAGTGCCTTGAAATGAATTTACATCCAGCTTTTATACCGTTATTATATGATTACATTATGAAATGTTTCAGAGTTTTCTATGTGCATAATTAGCTTTTGTTTGTTCTTTATTAGATTTGTTTGTACAATTTCAAAATTTTTAATATATGATTTTATCAAAGTCAACGGCTGAATTTGCTAGATGCTGACAATAGTGGCAGGTTGCAAAGGCTTTTTTTCTGATAGAAGAGCATGAAAAAGGCAGAAATCAAACAATAAGCAAACGAACAAAAATAGTCAAGCCATCTTAGATATAAGCGTAATTGTCTATGATGAGGAAAATCAAAATAAACTTCAAAAGTTGGTGCAAATAGTCTAATCAATTTTTAAACATATTAAGATGACTTGAACTTGATGGATATTGTTTCTACTGAAGGTATATGAACTAAACATTGAAAAGGAAGTCATTGGTGTCACTTACTCATTCACTCACTCACTCACTCACTCACTCACTCACTCACTCACTCACTCACTCACTCACTCACTCACTCACTCACTCACTCACTCACTCACTCACTCACTCACTCACTCACTCACTCACTCACTCACTCACTCACTCACTCACTCACTCACTCACTCACTCACTCACTCACTCACTCACTCACTCACTCACTCACTCACTCACTCACTCACTCACTCACTCACTCACTCACTCACTCACTCACTCACTCACTCACTCACTCACTCACTCACTCACTCACTCACTCACTCACTCACTCACTCACTCACTCACTCACTCACTCACTCACTCACTCACTCACTCACTCACAGGATTCACAACTATGCAATGGCGCATGAGGCATTGTTGAGACCATATGCAAGATTCTGTGATTATATTGAATGGTGTGTTGCTTTTTCTGATAGAGTTGGTTGAATTTCATTAGGAGTGAACTCATTCTACTGTTTCAGTCTATTCTCCTTTATCCCTTCCAATCCCTTATATGGCACTTCTTATATGGTATTAGGTTCCTTCTAATGAAAGTCTCGGTTAATTCTGGGTACCTGTGCTGCATATGGATGTGCTTATTACTACACAGAAATGTTGTTAGGTATTAGTTCCAAGAATTCATTTACTCGTCAATGGAAGTTCTGAATACCCCCCATTCGAAACTATCTTAATTTATTTGATTAATACTTCTTACAGATGTTTCTATTTGGCCCTTCTAATCTTTTATATTGCACTTTCTCATATTGTACTGGTTTTCTTTCAATAAAAGTTCCAGTCAATTCTGGGTACCTGTACTGCATATGGATGTGTTACTATGCATAAATGTTGTTTGGTATTAGTTCCAAGAATTTTATTTAATTATCACCATAGCAATTTAAATTCTGAAGCCGCCCTTTCTAAACCATCCTAAGTAATTTGATTAATACTTCTTGCAGCAGATGTTTCTATTTGGGACTACTGGTAG
The DNA here is from genome assembly GCA_963969325.1 of Lycopodina hypogea. NCBI lineage: Eukaryota > Metazoa > Porifera > Demospongiae > Poecilosclerida > Cladorhizidae > Lycopodina > Lycopodina hypogea. The sequence continues at coordinate 15,770,432 of OZ017780.1, read as the reverse complement.
TTGTGCAGATTTTCTGTCAGTATGTTCACTCCCATGTAGAAAGTTGATGATCTCATAATATACTTAATGACAACTTACGCTGTATAAGAACTAAGCACTTCTACGTCTTGAGTTAATTTTATTTTGATTAATGAGATCAGCATCAATAATCCCTAAAAGGATACTATGAATGTTTGTTATTACAGATGGCTGACTTAAAAACTGCCCATGGGCTGGATTTCTGCTATTATCTTTAATTTTTTATTGAAACAAAAATTCAGTACCAACCAATGTAAATGTTTACAGCTTCTATGCTAGAATTAGAAAAACATTTGCCAATATTGGCTCTAGTTGTTCATATTTCCGGTTAGTTGGTGAGCTTTGACAATTTTTAAGCCAAAATATAAATAAAATAGAAGTAGGCCAGCAAAATTTCATTACCATTATTCTTTTAAAGTATTATCTCATCTTTTAAAGCCAGATTTAAAATGATTCACAGCTGTAGGCTTTGGAAAAGAAGCAACTGAGGTGAATTGGTGGTGATTGCTATTCCTAGATTAAGTATTTTTATTGCCAGTATTTTCCCAGAAATGCATTTTCTAGACAGAATTAGAAAATGGTTTACAGATGTTGACTTTGGTTATACCGCTAAAGTTGGTAACCTTAGTAAGCAGGAAGGTAAATAGAAGAAATATAACAAAATAAAAATATCAGCAGTCTAGATTTTCGTTGACTCCCTATTCTGTGAGCTGTAGCTAATTGTTCCATTTTCATGCAAATTTAGTAGTGCTTCACAGCTATCGAATAAGAATGTGGATTAGAATAAAGATGTGGATTAGAATAAGGATGTAGGTGACTAATATTTCAGCTATGACAGGTAAAGCATTGAACAAAATCACTCTGGCTGTAATAACTAGAAGGGCCATTTTTTGAGTCAAACTAACCATGGAAAAAGAGTCCAAGAAAGCCTCTTCCTTGGGTTCCTCTAAAGAAGTGCATAGTCAGAGGGAGTGCCAAGGTATGTCATTTTCATATATTTAATGCAAGCTAGTAGACTAACTTCAGTTACAATAATTTCTGCAGAAGTTATTAAGATTTCTTTGACTTTTTTCTATTTCTACAGATATGTCTACCTTCTTTTCCTAAGTTTTGAAACCAAAATTCAGTAGTTATCCAATTCCCCCACCCCCCCCCCCCCCTTAGGGGCAACTAGCTTTAAAAAAGGAAAAGAAAAAGGGAAGTAAAAAAAAGCTCACTGGCTTTGCCTAGAAATTTTACAATTAACATGCCAAAATTAGTAGGAAGGGGGGATCATGGTGTATCAATGTGTTGTACATATAGTATTTCAAAATTATATATGCTGCTGACTCATGCTAAAATGGGTGCTTTAGCATGTATATCAATTTATTATTGTGCAGATGGCATTGCTCCAGAGAAACCAACCAATATCAAGCAGTCATTGGTATATGAAAGCCAGGGACCCTCTTGTAGCTATGATCCTCCTGATTTTTGCAGACCTACAAGGGCAATTTCTCTGAAGAATGCCAAAGGTAAAATAAATGACTTGTTTACAAATGCATCCAAAAATATCAAAAGTGTGTGGTGCTATGTCAATCTTTTATTAATATCTCACTTAGCATAGACCAGTAGAGCATACCATACATTATTACATCCTCTGCTGCATCTACACATTATTAAAACCTTTTTGCTTTCAATTGTTTAGGAACCAAGATGTCCATGAAATCTAATACTGGCAAAAACATGTATGATGACACCAGTGATGAATCTACTTTGGGTACACACTCTAGTCAGAGTGAGGTGGAGGAGTCAACCAAGAAAAAAAAAACAAGGAATGTGTACAGCAACTTCCAATTAGATGAACTGGAGAATGCCTTTGATGTTACCCAATATCCTGATCATCATGCAATTTATCTTCTTCGAAGAATCTAAACATCCCAGAAAAGAATATTCGGGTAATATACCATAAATTATCTCCAATAATTGTATCTCTTTGTCATACTTGAATTAAGTAGGTAAAATGAAATAATTGGTTAATTGAAAATATACATGATTAAAATTTGTACTGCGAAATTTTGGTCCATGTTACTATAAAAGCATGCCTTAATACTATGAAGTGATATATAGTTCAGCCAATATCTCATCCATGAGTTCAAATGGTTTAGCTGCACCCAAGGGTGAATGTACACATGTCAATGATTGTAATCAATGACCATTTAAGTTAGTCCACCGCAATACATCCAGATAAGTCATATAAGAATATTTTTTTATTATATAGAGAATTATCAATATTGTTTGTCCTCGTATAGCTAATCACGAACATTATATATGGTGTTGTATTTGAAGAATATTATATATTTGCATTTATAATCTTCCTTTTAAGGTTTGGTTCCAGAATAGACGCGCTCGATATAGAAAACAAGCTGAGACAGGCTGTGCTATTCAGCAGAGCAAGGGTCGAAGGAAGTACCTAAACACCAAGCATCAGATGAAAGTTGCTGCAGCTGCCTCTACTAGAGGTGGTATTTCCCCTGGATGCTACCCGGGTGTTCCCAACACTGCATTTGGAGGAGTCCCAACATCCCCACAGTTTGCTGCTATGTTACCTTACATGACCGGCTCAGCCATACCATGCAATCCTATGCAGAGCTGTGTTGGTCCTGCAAGCTTCTTTGCTAACAGTATGCCTAGTTGTGGACGAGATTCACTTGACACTCCATAATCCCACCAGTAAAGTGAAGCTGATGCCTTCAAAGATGAAGAAAAATTATAACCAATTTCTAGTTAGTAGAACTCATTGTACTGAAAGTTTCATAGTAATATGCATAGTTCTTTATTTTTTCTGTATGATACATTTATTAACATATGTGAACCACTGAAAAATGTGGTAATCTAGTGCATGGGGCTTGTAGAATTAGAATTAACAAAAAAGTAAATATTATCAATCATATGTTTTTGTTTGTAAGTATACTTTTAAGTTAGTATTGGTGTTTGTCTAGGCATGATATTTAGGCTAATTTTTTTTTGGTGCAGTTTTAGGATGGGAGATTCAAGAAATATATGCAAGGGGTGTGGAAGATTCCAGAACCCATTCATGTGGGAGTGGGGGTGAAAAGAGATCTCAGAGCCCATATGTATGGGACAGGTTGTGTGAGGTTGTGAGAGATACAAGGATCCAAATCTAGGGAGGCTGTGGGTGACCCATGGGCCCATGTTTAGGAGAGGGTGGGGAGAGATCCCAGAGCCCATTTGTGGGAGTAGGGGGTGAGGGGAGTTACCAATTACCTAGTTCTCAATGACCATGTGTAAAAAGTGGATGTACCTGGGCCAACATGCAATTAGTGTGGGGATTGTGGAGTGGTAGGGGGGGGGGGTTAACCCTGTGCACATATTCAGTAGAATAATATTCCTGGTCTCATGAGTTTTGTGTAGGGGGGATACGGATTTGGTCAGGTTTTAGGAGTAGGGGAATATTAAAGGGTCCAAATATAGCAGTGGTTGGGGAAATTCCAGCGACAATGTGTTGGGAGGAGATGTGAAATTTTAGGACCCAGTTGTAAGGTTAGGGTAAGATTTCAGGGTCCACGATTAGGATTGGGGGATTCCAGGGCCCATTTGTGTGTCCCATTTGTAGGTAGGACAGATAGCAGAGACAAAGTTTAGAAACCCATATTTAAAGAGTGCATTGTTTTTGTTAGAAATGTGCGTAGTTTGAAAGTATGTCTTAAATTTTCTGCTGAAACCCTTGCTGTTCACGGGATGATGAGATCTTTGCCACAGTGTGTGTCATTGTAGGCATGTTTTCTTGTAGTTTGCTCGAGTGTAGGTTGTTTGCAAGGTTGTGTAGTGTTGTTGGCAGAAATGTGTGATGTTTGAAGGAGTGTATATTGATGTTTGCAAGTGTGTGCTATTGTTAGCAAGGGATTTTGTTGTTGGCAGCAATGTGTGGTTTAGGCTGGCGTGTATGTTATTGACAGAAGTATGTGTTCTAGTTTGCAAGAGTGGGTGTTGATGGTTTCAGTGTGTTGTTGTAGTCTAGAGTTTGTTTTCATGGCAGGAGAGTGAGTCGATGGCAGGAGTTCCTGTTGTTAGTTGGAGTGTTTGTTGTCATTCGAAGGATTGTGTGTAGTTTGCAGAAGCTTGCGTTTTTATGCTGTAGCGTGTGTTTCTGTTAGAATAATTGTGCATTGTTGGCTAAGTATCAGTGGTTGCACTTGCTTTATGTAGGCAGAGGTGTGTGTTGCAGTTGGCAGAAGCATATTTTTATGGCCGGAATCCGTGTGATATTTGGTAAAAGTATGCACTGTTATTTGCAAAAATATATACATGTACCTGTGTGTTACTTAGCAGAAGTGTGCTTTTTTGTTGGCAAGATGTATGTAATAGGCCGAAGTTTTGTTCTTGATCGTTGTCATTGGCCATGGGTTCGTCGGGTGTGGGTTGATGACCTGAACAAAACCCCGAAGGGTCTGTGGAGGGATGGTTGGTGGCAGGGAAGGTAGCGTGTTGGCGAGTAGTGTGGGCTTATCTCCCTTCCAGAAGATGGGAGTGTGGAGTAGTGGTGGGCATCTGTAAGCTGTATGGAAAGTGGATTTAAGGGGGGGGGGCGAGGGGGAGAGAGAGGTGGAACTTAAAATTATTTTCAGTCCATCTAATTTTTTGTTATGCAGCAGCTTTATTTGAATTTGTGTTATTAGATGGGAATAATGACCTCGTGTATGCCTACCAAATTGGCTATTCAGCTAATATTACTTTACCAGAGTGATTAGAGTTACTGAATGAGAGAAACGAAACATCATCCATTGTCTGGCGTTTACTCTTAATTTTCATAAGCTGATCATGAGGAGATGTCCAGGTATTGTTCATAGGTAAAATTAATCTCTTCCATACACCTCATACTTGTTCCAATAGTATATGGCAGCTCCAGCAAAGTTGTCTACTCTAAAAATTTTTAGAGTGAAAGTCTCGCACAGGGACTGAGTATCACAGTTAGTATAAGAAAAGTGTAAAATTTTATTATAACTACAAATAATCTAAAAGGAGTATAATCTGAGTCCAGGCACCAGTTCTCTAGACACCAGTATCCAAGTACCAGTACCCTTGACCTCCATTATAAACTATTCTAAACTACTCATTCCCAGTTATGCTCACATCGGAATTGTCCAGGCGCCCCCCGGAGGACCAATCTCTATACCAGTTGATGACACATCTGTTGAAGGTGGCAGCTCAATCCTTCAGGCCTTCTGATCACGGGTTTATGATGAACACCACATGGAGGTTTCTCAAGACTTGGAAAGAATTTGAGGGGGGAAGGGAGTGGACAAAATTCATGACAGCAAGAGAGCCGAGTGTTTATAGTGCAGACTGATCTCTCGTAAAACTAAACATTCCATCAAAACAACAAGAAAGTATCAACTGTTTCAAATAGAGCTTGAACCTGGTTAATTTTATTGTCATTATTATATCTATTGTCGGCCATGTAACTAAAATGTTATGTTAATTTCAGGACTACCGTCCTTCTACATTCTGCATGTGACCACAGCCTCTACCCTCGTTAAAAAATAAATAAATGTTCCCCTTTTAATTCTTTCACCAACATACTATATTGTGGTTAACTACAGTAGCTACAAAACAACTGTAATTCAATAATGGAAATACATATAAAATTGTGATTCAAGTTTGCTATTGCTCAAGGGTACGAGAGCCTTCATTTGATAACAAACATAACTATCATGATACACATGCAGGGTAGTACATTACATTACACTGTGAAAAAAAAAAATTATGTCACATGCAAGTTAGCATCTAGAGGTCAACTAGGATCAAATCTATGTTATCCAAACATCCAAATTTGCTTGTTCCATAATTTTATACAGGTGTACCAAACTGGATGCTTTTTACAAAAAGGTACAGGATTGGTTTGAATATCTTGTCTCAACCACTCCACTATAAGTGATTCTTCTATTTTTTACAAATGAAGAATACATCAACATCAACTTTATTTGAGTTTTTGGAATATATTATTTCACTCCCTTAAACCAAAATAATTCAGATTTATCTCATGTCTTATATTTCATAAATTCATATGTATGTGTGCGATATGCATGCTATACTAGGTTGTTCTGGGATTCTCAGGCACAATCCTTTTCATTGATGCTCGTGCGACTAAAATATTGACTAAGCATTGTAAAGGTCGAAGAATTTTCTGCACTTTCCTGCCCTGGTCCAAATCTTCCACATTAGCATGTGTCTTTCTTTTCGCAGCAGTAGTCACAGTCAGTGTTTCTCTGCGTAGCTCCTGTTTCAGTCTTGCAATTTCTCTCCTGTCAGTACTAATGGTCTCAGCAAGAATCTGTTTCATCTTCTCAATCTTGGTATTCGTCGTGATAGAGGCTTGCTTCTCCATCTCCAAGGAACATTCCAGCTCTCTCTTGTCTCATTCTAGATGTAGCATCTTAGATCGGTTTGCCAGGTCATCCTCACTCGTGGGCATGAGCACTGGAGAAATGGCTAAGTCTATGAAAGTATCGCCATGACTCAGCTTTGGCAGCTGCAACTCCTCGTTCAAGAACTTCGCTTCTGCATTCTTTAGGTCTGTGTCCAATTCCAACAGCAAGTCATGCTGTAAGAGCTCCTGCATCCTCGAGTTATCATCAAACAACTAAGGCTCCATGGACTCCTGACTGAACCGGATGGCTGTATTATCCTTCCCTGAGCACCTGCACTGGTACTGCTTTGCCAGCAGGATGCACACATCTCGTTCGAGGACGAGAATGGTCTCAAAGAAAAGAGCATTTAGCGTCTTCAACTCGGTGATCTCCTTCCTGGCAGCATCTGCGTCCTCTTGCCAAAGTTTAAGGCTCTTTTTCTCCACCTGAAGCTTCTCCATCTTCTCACATTTGGCCTTGCAATGATGGAGATCTTCCTTGAGCTTGAGGATGTCCTTCAAGTTGGAGTGTGTCTGTTCAGTCAATCTCTTGTTGACCTACTCCTGTTCCGAATACTTGGCCTGCACCAGCTTCAGGGTCTCTGTGGTCTTCTTCATCTCCTCCTTTTCCTTCTCCAAGCGCTTCATCTTAGCACGAGTGGCCATTTCATTCTCGGATATTCTAGGAGGGCTGAAAGTTGAAGCTGAACCTGGTGAGCCCTCGTTCCTCAGATGAATCAGCTGGGACTTGACCTTATCCAATTCATCTAAACACTTCTGCTGCTCCACTTCCATCTGGGCCTTCTTCTCCAGGAGCTCTTGGATATGTGCCTCATCTTCCGTGTGTTGACTGCTATGGGACTCATGCTGCACCTTCAAGAGGAAATATTCACCAATTAAGGAGCTCTGGATGTCGTCTGCTTTAGATTGCAAGTTATCCACCATTTCTTTCAGATCTGTATTACACTCCAATTGGTGGATATATAATCCCTTTAATGATGCTTCTATCAATAATATAATGAGTGAACATAATTTCTTTCAGCTGTGCAGAGCATGCGTACATATGTGAAATGTTATTGTACATAAGGAGTGTGTGTACGTTTCTATCTTGGAGGTGAAGCTGATGGCCAAACAACCTTACGGCAGGCATAGTCACCCCAGCTACACTTTGGGCAGGAGAATATATGTCCCACAGTGCCTAACCCATCCTCTCCCTCCTCACCTCAGCTGCACTGTTGTCCTCTATCCTCCCCAGATGACAGACACAGCACACTGGATACTCAGCTCTGTGAAGATGACTCTAGCATGCACAATTGAATCACTTCCCAAGGTTTTGATAAATACTGATGAGAAAAAATCTGATATGTGATATTCTGACATGCTACTTCACTGCATATATGGGGATGAGGCCAAATATGTAGCAATCAGGCCAAGCATTTGGCCATGAGGCCAAAGCATTATCAAAGAGGCCTAAAGGGGGCTTATCAAAATTTGCTAATTCGAAGGGGTGGGCAAAGGAATTAATCATACTAGTAACAAACCCCACCCACCCACTCTAAAAACAGTTTGTCAGTTGACCATGGGTTTCCTGCAGTTACTAACTTGTTCAGTTTGCTAAGTGTTGGGGGTAGCTTGTGGGGCATTTTTAAAGTTAATGTTATGAATAAATCTGTAGTAGTCTTTTAGAAGTCACCTGGATTATAATTCTTTATTATCATACATAAGAGAGGAGAGTGGGTTAGGTATTGCCCATTTCCTAAGTTACTATGATGAATGTTACTCTTGGAATTAATTGTCCTTTGAACTTCTGTGTGTGTGTTTTTTTTTGGTTTTTTGTTTTTTTTGGTTTTTTTTTTAACAAAACTTCTGCCAGGAAGCTCTTCTAAATACAACTACTAACTGTGATTATGTGGTTACTGAAGAATAGTAAAATTATTTTAACGTCTCTATGCCCCAGCCACTACCACATTCTGACAGACGCACTATTTTAACTATAGTAAGATAATTATTTATCACTTTATTTAATGCCCAAATAATGTTTAAAAGTAATGCATTCTTCCCTACCACCAACCCACCCTTATTGGAAAAATTTGATGTAGGCATGCCCTCACTTGCAACTTGCTTATGTAATATACAGAGACATGTTTAGTATTAGTTTTGATTAATTTTTTAAGATCATGGAAGTACTATTACTTATTTTTATTCAAAAGTCTCTATTTGTATAAAATTTATCTTAACGTCTCCATTGAGATGTTGAATTTGGCCTTTCGTATGTTGGTTTATCAAGTCATTTCATTTTTTTCACCTGACTTGCCAGTGGATGTTAAAAGTAAGTTAAACTGGCTGATGAACTCAAGATATGGACTGTATGTTTTACTTTTAGACAGATATTTAATTGTTAACAAAAACATTATTTATATTTATCGATTATCATTTAAGGTTCAAATACCATGCCAAATTTTAGCTCTGGTTCCAAATAATTTATCTTGGTTTTGAAACTGTGAAAAAACACGAGGTCAAAAGTGCCAGTATTATGCTAGTATATTCTAGATGCCAACTAAAAAAAATATGTGCATATATATATATATATATATATATATATATATATATATATATATATATATATATATATATATATATATATATATATATATTTTTTTTTTTTTTTTTTTTTTTTTTAATACAGTCCTCAATTATTTATTATTTGCTGGGTCATCTTTGTAAAATAATCACAAAACAAGAACAAAATCTACAACAATAAACAAATAAATAAGCAAATAATTTTTTTTAAAAATCAATAGGTAAAAATGGACTGAGAATATTCACTACATTTTTTTTACTTAACCTTTTTTATGTAGCAGATCTTTCAGAATGACAGTAGCTCACCATCTGCTTGAGTTTGTGATTGGCTAGAGAGTTCTTCTGTTCCAACTCGTTCTTCTTGATGGAGAGAGAAGACTGCAGCTTGACCACCTGTTCCACAGTCTCCCTGATCTTCTGTAGACCCATGTTGAGATGGAGCTGCTGCTCCTCCAGGTTACTCCGCTTCTCATGGCACAGCTTGACCTGCAGACAAGAATGCCACAGCAATACATGTGGCAGCAATGAGCTTCACCTGACAAGAATGCCACAGCAATACATGTGGCAGCAATGAGCTTCACCTGGCTCGGTGTATTCAAGAAAGTAGGAAAGGGACCCCTATATAATTCTTCTCATTCAAAACAAATGACATATTGGATTTGAATTGACCGTTGAGAAAATGAAGGAAACAAGACTACACCAACAATAGAAAAGTTCAATGAATCATTCATTGCCATTACATTTCAAATAGAATGTTCCATCATTATTCTGCATAAGAGCAGTAAAATGAGGGATGGCTCTGATACCCATTAGTAAAGAATGAAAAGGTCATCTAGAACTTTATGTTTTAGGAAGAGTTTTATATCCTCTCAAGTTTTTCTGGACCAATTGAAATTTGTCTAAAATTAATTAGAACTCAATGTTATTGACTTGGAAAGTATAAAGAAACTGTAGCAGGGATAAGAAAAAAAAAATGAAAAAAAAAATTGTGGAAGCTGATACCTTCTTCTGAAAAAGCTATATACTAAATAATATGTAAAACAATCCTAAATATTAATCTCCCCCATTCAGCGTCTTCTAGTAATCAATTGGTCCTACCATCGATTTGGCCAGAGCTGCAATGAATGCAATTAATGTGGGCGGTGCGCCTTTTCTTCTTAACCCAACACGAAGCTGTGAAGCACTTCGCCCATATAATTTGAAAGGTACCCCATTTCGGACCTCCCCATTGGTAAACGCGCCGAGGTGATGCCGTGCGCAGATTTAAAGAAATAAGGTTTTCTTTTAAAATTTGAGGAAACAAGTGGAAGTCACAGTGGGCGACTCTCTGGATTTTTTTTTCCAAGGAAAAGTTGGAATCTGAAATGAACACAAGGGGAATAGCATTTCTGAAGTTCCAGAATAAGGACTGCTATGCCGACCTGCACCTTTCACGGAATCCTGCTTCTCACCTTGATGCACTTTGTTCATCCCACACAAAGGTTAGGAGTAAATTTATAGCCAATGCTTTATCCACATGTTTTAGATGTTTTATGTTATTATTAGGAATACAATTTGTTTATTGATGAGATTATATGTATTATTATATTTCAACTCCAAAAAAAAGGCATCAGGTGTCATCCTTAGGACTAAGCATGGGAAGCTGGATGATCTATCTGCAGTGAAGGCCATGAGTGATGGAGATATCCAAAACCTACTGAAGCAGTATGGAGTTGATCCTGGACCAATTACAGACACAACAAGAGTCATCTATGAAAGGAAACTTGCCAAACACTTGGATGGACCAGCCCCACCAACCAAGTGTGAGTGTATTGAGGATTAAATGATATGGATATATAATGCAGGAGAATATTGAATCTTGGGGACAGTTGATGCTAATATGAGAAAGTTATAATACAAAATTTGATTTACTTGTGCAAAGCTTTAGTATTATGGACATTAAATTTATTGTCTGGTTGTTGTTTTTTTTTTGGTGAATGTGGGTGACTTTAATTGATTCATTATTCCTGAGCGTTATCTTATTATATTTGTAACACTCTATGACACTTGCAGCTTCCTCCCCTCACAAAGTATATAAGGCAGTTATATCGGGAGTTGCAAAAGAAAAGGATGATTCATTTGCGAAAGAAGGTCCATATTCAAATAAAGGCAAAGTGAATGTAAGTTTTTTGGGGAAATGGATATCAATAATTTCTCACCAATATTTATATATATTCAACATGCTTTCATGCTCAGGGAACCACACACAGTGTTTACTCATCCTTTTGAATGGCTTTTATTAGCTTCAGATTTTTCTTATGATATGTTTAAACTTTGTAATTGGTCTATCTTACACACCTAATTATTAAATGCATAATTAAAGTTGTCTACATCACAAAAAGTTTGGCATGCTACTGCATAGGTGTGCCCTAAAAGGAATACTGATTTTTAAGAACATTACTAATTCATTGTTAACAGTGTATGTAATCTTATTTTAAACACCAAAAAAGGTGTCAGGTTCAAAAGGAAGGAAAAAGAAGGGAAGCTGGATGATTTATCTGATGTGAAAGCCATGAGTGATGGAGAGATGCAGAACGTACTGAAGCTGTATGGGGAGGACCCTGGTCCAATTACAGAGACAACAAGATTGATGTATGAAAGGAGACTTGCCAAACACTTGGATGGACCAACCCCGCCAAACAAGTGTGAGTGTAATGAGGATTATAAGATATGGATATATAATGCAGGAGAATATTGAATCTTGGGGAAAGGTGATGCTAATATGAGAAAGTTACAATAGAATATTTTTATTTACTTGTGCAAAGCTTTAGTATTATTGAATTTAAATTTATTGTCTGGCTATTCTTTTGGTGAATGTAGGGTGACTTTAATTGATTCATTTTTCCTGAGCATTACCTTATTATATTTGTAACACTCTATGACACTTGCAGCTTCCTCCCTTCGCAAAGCATATAAGGCAGTTGTATCGGGAGTTGCAAAAGAAGAGGATGATTCATTAGTGAAAGAAGGTCTATATTTAAGGAAAGGCAAAGTGAATGTAAGTTTTATTGGGGGTTGGATATCAATATTTTCTTACCAATATTTATATATATTCAACGTACACATGTAATCTTATTTTTAAACACCAAAAAAGGTGTCAGGTTCAAAAGGAAGGAAAAAGGAAAGGAAAACTGGACGATTTATCTGCAGTGAAAGAGCTGAGTGATGGAGAGATGCAGAACGAACTGAAGCTGTATGGGGAGGATCCTGGTCCAATTATAGAGACAAAGAGATTAATGCATGAAAGGAGACTTGCCAAACAATTGGATGGACCAACCCCACTAACAAAGTTATTCTTCAATTTATTTTTTTTTGGTTTTGTTTTGTTTTTTTTTATTTTTTTTTTTTTAATTATTTATTTCTTTTTTTATTTATTATTTAATCTTTTAATTAGAAAAAAAAAATTTTTCCACATATTTATTTCTTAAGCATTTCACCATAAAAAGAAACATTTAGTTTTTCATGCCCTGAAAAGATGAAAATTGTTAATGAGTTGACAAGGTAAACTTTCCAAATCCTGGGGTCATTGCTTTAAAAAAATTATAAAAAAATGTATTTTTTTTTTTTAAAAATTGAAATAAATGAAATAAATGGAATTAATAAATAAAATTCAAACAAAAATAAAAAATACAATAGGGGAAAAGGAAATGAGTGGGAAAAAGGATATAAGATTAGGGAGAAAATAGGAAGAGATGAAAAAATGGGGTGGGGAAGAGGGAAAAAATGAAAAAGAGTGTATTAAGTGTTTGTAAAGTGGTGGTAAATGATTTCCAGGTATTGTCTGGTGGTGTGGCCATCATCCTGTTGCCCTTCTTCACCAGTATGGTGTCGTCGGCCTGATGCAGAGTCTGATGCACATACACAAAGGCTTTGATTATGTCCTGTCTCAGAGTTTGGGGCAGGGAACGGTCTTAAGACACTGTAGGGAATGAGCCTTGGCAGATATACTGCATGGATGTGGTCAGAAAGTGGTGTGGCCAGAGAGGATTGGGGTGTGGGAAAGAGATAGAGAAGTATGAATTAGTTTGGATGTGCAGTACTATGGAAGTACTTAACAGGGTGGTCAAGTGAAAGAGAGGAAGCTGATAATTGAACCAGAATAACAGAGAGATAGATAATCAAATGAGGACAAAAATTATTTTGTTAAGTAGTAACAATAGAAAAAGATTTTTTTTTAAAACGTATATAAAAAAAAAAGAAAAAAAAAAGAGAAACATATTTTCCCATTTGGAGGAGGTGATCTTTGAATGTATGGTAGCGAGTGCCGCAAGCTGGGGTGCTCCTGATAGTGTCATTCATGCTGTACTTCGACAACATAGCTATACCTGGTCAGGTTCTGTGTAATGGAAGGAATATTCAAGTTAAATTTGGCCTCACAGCAAAATACCAGTATTCAATCCTCTTAGGTGAGAACTATGGTAATTTGAAGGCTACTCTATTAACGGTACTGCTATCAAGAAAGTGTCCAAATTGAAACGGAGGCTTGTACTTACAGCTATGTGGTGTGATTTTGAGGGAAATATATGATAACTATTTCTTATTACCAACTTCCACTTATAAAATAAGAACAGATCCACAGCTAGTACCACCGAAAAGACATTATTTACTTGTGAAAACAAACCATTTATATGAGAGTAACTTACCCACACTAACCCCTTACCAGATGCCTTCAGGCATAACAATGTTCTTGCCAATTACCTCATCGATGTTCGCAACATGAGGAAAGTCATCCTCGAAATTTAAAACAGAGAAGAAGCGGTTGACTAAAAAGTTGAAGAGAAGCAGGTCAAACCCATTTCATCCTCCATAGATGCATTGAGACAGCAATATCTGAATGGCATTCCATGGCACCTTCTTAGGTTAGGATGTTATTGCGCCCTTGCATGGATAGATAGATGGACAGATGGCATTGAAACCACTCCTGGTGTGGTGCATGCATGAACATAGTTCCATAGGGATGTATACTTCAGTGAAAGTACATAAGCTCAATTGGGGAAGTAACCACATCATTATAGACGTTACAGTATGCTCAGAGCATTATCATTGTCACCAAATGAACGTTATCATCAGAGACTCTAGTCATCAGCACAAAACATACATCCCCCACCCTTCCCACATAGACGCACCCTCCCTCCCACCTGCACACTCACCTGGGCTACACAGTCCAGCCATTTATCCAGAGTATCGCAGGCCATCTTGAGATCAGACTCATTTAACTCATATTTCTTGGTCCTTCCCTGAGGGACATAGCGTGGAACAGGCCATGATGAAATAAATACTGGCATTCCCATGCGGCTCCTTGAACTTGAATGTGACAGAAACAGTGCTGAAGGTTTGGATGAGATTAGCCTTCACACCGGGAGAAAGCTCAAATACAAAGCTGCAAGAAGTGTGCAGCAAGTTGACAGGTGCAATACATGACAAGGAAGTCATTATTTTGTGCAGCAGTTAGAGCTAACACTAATGAAATCTGTTATAGCTTCATTGCCGTTAAAAAAAAAAAACAAAGAAGAATAACAATATGTTGGAGATATAATCTTAGCCCTCATTTTTGAAGTTGATTTCCATGGAGGAGGGGGAATGGAGAGGAGGAAAAAGGGGAAAAGGAGTGGGGGAAGGGGAAGTGGAGGGGTAAAGGGGTGGAGGGAGTAGAGATAAGAGTATTTGCCTAAGATCATTTCCATTATATGAAATCATAAGCAGAAAAAAACAAATCAAATCATTCTCACTTCAACCTTACTCTATATATTAACACATAACAAACACTCACCCAACCAACCACAAAGATTTAGCATTAGTAAAGAACAGACATATCTAGCACATTTTCTATCATATCATTCTGTGATCTCATCATACCATGCTCACCTGAAACATGTCGTTGGTGAAAATGGAGGGCCTCTTCACATGATTAGACTCACTATGCGCAGTTAAGGGTTCTCCCTAAAAAGAAGATGTCCAGGTGAAGAGCAGTGAATTTATTTGTGAGAGAATAATGATTGTTTGTGTAATGAGAGTAAATATTAGCATTATGTCATATTTAACAGTTTAGTTGCATCTTAAGTTGAAATATGGAGAGGAGAAAAAAAACGGAAAAATAAATCTGCAATAATAAAAAACAAAAAAAAATACAACTTGCCATAGAAATCTGTTATCTTCACCAAGTAATCAGTATGGGAAAGAAGTAGAATTCATTAGAGCACATTCACCCATATGAATACACAAAAGCACACCCGCATTATTGTATCACTCTTCCTAAGGTTTTAATAAATTCTTATTGTAAAAATCTGATATGTAATATCCTCACTTGCAACTTCACTGCAGATGTGGGGATGAGACCAAGTTTGATACTGTGATGATGATCGCTTATCTAAGTTATGACCCACGGCATCAGAGGACACCTTACCTGAGCTATAGCTAACAGTACTAGGACCTCTTACCTTAGCTATATCCCACACACCACCAGAGGAACCCTTATCTGAGTTATAGTCCACATCACCAGAAGACTCCCTACCCAATCTATAGCCCACAGCACCAGAAGACCACAAGCCTTGCTGGCACCGTTGACAGTCTCATAGATGTAAACTTGGTCATAGAGAATTTTTCCGGTTCATGCGCTCAAAAACTGGATTACTATACAACAACATGATACAAGCACGGATCACACCATAAGTAAATACATTGGGATTGCAATACAATTCTCGCCACAACCTATCCCCTCCCCTTTCCATTGCTATTCCTCCTATTTCTTATAGGCACTAATGTAAAACCTGAATAAAAGGGAAGTTTTGTGCACCAATTGTGGATTAAAGCTCCTTTTCATGCGTTGAAACTTTTCTACTGAAAAATTAGGTGAGCACAAAAAATGTCAAGGTCACTAAAATATTATCAAATTACCAATAAAATTGATGCCTCACTTGTTCATTAAAATAATATTAATATCAAAAATAAAAAAATTTAAGATGAATAAATAAATAAATAATGCTAATAAACTAAAAACAACTACACCACACTCTAGATAATGTTCTGAAAAGAAGGACTTGGTACATAGTTCTAGACCTATTCCAGCTAGTAGATTGTACTTCCCAATAATTAGAATATGCTATACAATATATTCTACATGAAGGTTTACTCTTCTGGATGATAGAGCAAGTGCTGTTAACTGATATGATTTATCTTGATTTGGGGAGAGAAGGAAAGGTGCCCACCCCACTCATGTCTATATATTAAGGCACATCATACCCATAACAGATACACTCTTACAGAAGCTATCTAACGTCCTCATGAGACATTTTTTATGAAGAATTTGATTATGGTGAGGATAAAGTTCTTTCTCATGAGGATACTGCAGATGGATATCCATTCCTTGGTTGGTTCTCCGATCAACAGACAAATGCTCTCTGTAGCCATCTTCACCATCTTAAGAGGATTTGCTAGGAACTCACCTCAACCAACTGCTTCTTCTTGATGGACTTGGGATCTGTGGGTGCCAGACAAAGATGATACAACACAAGGTTTTCACATGATGCTTAGACTTATCATGTGGTTCAGAGCCTCATCACATTACCCACAGCCTCATAATGTAACCCTTAATCTGATAACATGACCAACAAACTGATCACATGACCAACAATCTCATCACATGACCAACAATCTCATCACATGAATCTCATCAGCACATGACCCACAATCACATCATATGACCCACAATCTCATCACATGATTTACAATCTCTTCACGTGACCCAAAGTTCCATGACATGGTCCACAATTTCATCATTGCCCTCACTTGCTGTGCATCTCTGACTGCAGGCTTGATCTTGGCCTGGTCCACCAAAACATGTTTCTTCTTCACAGAAATGTTCTTGTTATGCACGTTCAGTTCATCTTGGATGACCTGAGATGTCAGTTGCTTCTTCTCTGCCTCTTGTTTATGTTTGACCTACAAAGATAGTCACCCAACAACCAAAAAAAAATTGCAACAATAATGAAATGAATAAACAAATAAATTCTTTAAGAAATCAACAATTATAAATGGACTGAGAATATTTTCATAATTTTTCAATGTGAACTCTTATGTAGCTGATCTTTCAGAATGGCAGTAGCTCACCATCTGCCTGAGTTTCTTGGCTAGAGTGTTTTTCTGCTCCAACTCATTCTTCTTGATGGAAAGAATGGACTACAGCTTGTTCACCTGCTCCACAGTCTCCCTGATCTACTGCAGAGCCACGTTGAGATGGAGCTGCTGATCTTCCAGGTTACTCCTCTTCTCATGGTACAGTTTGACCTGCAAGACAAGAGAGCCACAGCAATACATGTGACAGCAGTGAGCTTCACTGTGCTCGGTGTATTAAAGAAAGTAGAAAAGGGACTCCTACATAATACTGTGTTGGGGGAGTTAGAAGAGGTGGTATGATGGTCCACCCAAGAAGGAGGCTAATAGAACTAATAAGTTAAAGAAAAAAGTATTAAGAGAGTAGAGAGAAAAAATATGAAATAATATGATAATGATAACAATATGGGTCCTTCTTGTATGTCCAGCACCATCAGCAAATATATGGGACAATAAGCTTAATATGAAGGGGGGGTGTTGTTTGTGGTAGAAAAGATGGGGATATAACTGTGCACTTGTGTAGAGGGGAAGATTCTAGGACCATTGTGTAGGGGGGATGGGGTGATTCCAGAGCCAAATAATATAAGGTTGGGCAGATTCATAGGCCTATCATAATTAGGGTGAAGGGGTGTTGCAGGGGAGGATGGTGGGGTGAAAATTCTAGAGTCCAAATGTTGGATAAGGGGGGGGGGAGTGGGGATGGGACATTTCAATGCCTATTTATAAAATGTGGGGTGAAGATTCTAAGGCTCATATGTAGAGGGCATGGGGAGATTCCAGAGCCTAATTATGTAGGGGTGGGCAGATTCATGGGCCCATATTTAGGTAGGATGAGAGATGTACCAGGGCCTATGTGATGTGATGAGGGGGGGATGGGGGATGGGAAATTTTAGGATCATGTTGTAAGAGTAGGGGAAGTTTCCGGGGACCATGTATAGGGGTGGTTGTGGAAATTCCAGGGCCTATATGTTGAGGGGGGAATGTGAAATGCCAGCGCCCAGTTGTTGGGTGGGGTAAAGATTCCATGGTGGGTTGTGGTAGATTCATGGACCGATGATTAGGTGAGGGGTGGAAAGATATCATGGTCTATGTGTGAGAGGGATTAAGAGTCCCTAAGACTCATGTGTAGCATTCAGTGTATGTAGTGTATGGCAGTAATAAGCATACCACTTTAGTGTAGTCATTCACAAGGATTATCACACAATTGAGTGAGGTTCATATTGCCCTAATTAAAGGTTAGTTAACTAACTATATTATACACCTACATATAACAACAAAAAAAAGTAACACAAATACACATATTGTTAACCTGAGCAGACAGAGAGTTTCACTGTACAACACTTCATGCTTATACTACAGCTGGTTTTATTCAGAGAGGAAATAGAATTTTTACTCATCACTACGATTCTATTCCTTACAGCTTGTAAGATAGTTCTGTGAAGGCTGGAATGATTAGCTGGCCATATTCTGATCAAACAGTGAATCACCAGTCATTCAAAATATCCATCAATTTTATGTGTATTTGCTTCAAACAGCTCATTAGCCACCTGTACACATTCTCTCCACTCAAATACATAATAATAGTTTCCATGGTTACAGGGAAAGTTTATGACTTTGATGATCATTTCCATTCACAGAATACTTATTTATTACAAAGGATTCCACGAGTTTACTCACATTGAAATATGGTAGTGGAGATCACACTAACTTACACACCATGCACATACTTAATCCAGATCTAGTATATGTTCATACATATAAAAGTTGGTGCATCACTTGCTTCAAGGATTATAGGGGGTATCTGGGTCCCTCCCTTGTGGAGTAATAATTGCAGAGCACTACGGAACTAACTCACTCACTCGATATTCACAAGCACCTAGGCAGGCCATACATCAGCAACACAATAGCAACAATAGCATCCACAGCTGAGTTACTCAATGCTCCATCTGGAGTGCCACATCCACTCCACCAATTATAAAAAACACCGTTCACAAACATATACAAAACTTTTTATTTAGGTACCATTTATAATTACTAGCTATCACCACGAGTATATCCTCGAAATAGTGAATATACTTCAATATACAAGGGAAAATATTTAAAATTTCCTTACCTGAGCAAAATTTTAGAATGTACTGCTAAATACAATTGGGCGCATGCGCATGAGACTTGCGCAGTCAGCGCCACAACTAGTAGGGATCACCCAGCCAGCGAGGATCATTCTTGCGAGTTACTTGGCTAAGGAGAAGCGAAGAGTTAATCTCCCACTGTCTCAGAACTACTCGGTTCTCAACCGGAATTTTTGCAAACTAAGGCTACAAGGCTACTAAGTCTGTTGAGCAATGCAGATTTTTATCAAAACTCTGACTGGAAAGATCAATATCCTAAAAGTGGATGTTTCTCACTCCATCATATCTGTGAAATTCAACATCATAGCTCAGAGTAGAAGAATGCAATTCTTTATGAAGACTGGGACTGGGATAACCATCACCCTGGAAGTGAAGATTTGTGACTCCATCAAAACTGTGACATTCAAGATGGAGACAAGGATGGAATCCGCCTTCCATGTTGACATCCACCTCAGCCTCCATGATCTTGTTGCTATCACCTCAACCTCCATGGTCCTCAATCACTGTACCTTTGAAACTAACCAGTGAACTTGCTCATGTTAGAATTGGTGATTTCTTAAAACTGACATGTTAAAAAACTTATATTAGATTATCTAATATATATGATTTGATTTTTACCATTGTATTTCTGCAGCCATCCATAATAATTTTAAAGCTGCATTTCAGAGAGAAAATGTAACCAATGTTGTAATCATGAAATGGGCATGAATTCAGGGAATGCTATTACAACTCTCTATGTAGAGATGGCAGGGTCGAGTTCATTTCATCAATAGAAATTAAAACTCCATATACCTAACTATTATATCTAACTGATGGCTTTCACAAACATTATCCAGTAGAAATGACATGTAAGAACCCTGGAAACCATACTTGTAAGACTCAAGAAGATCAGAAGATCAAGAAAAGGTAACTTTCAAAAATAAAAAATAGATGTTTGTCCAGTCTCTAAATCATCTTTATGGGATATACTTACTAGTTATGTCAATTGTAATTATTCTGAACATTTTACACTACCCTGACTTGGTAAATATCCTTGGTTATTCGCTTCTTTTAGTGATTAATACCAAGGAAGACCACCATGGGGTTGACCTTCACAACTTTTGCAATATACACCATCTTAAAAAAATCAAAGGAATCGTGAAATTCCTCACTGAATGCCAGTGTGCCATCATACATGTTCTAAAGTATCTAAAATACGACATTTTAGTATTCTAACAATTAATGACAAGAATAATGGAAGAAAAAGGCTCTAACTGCGGGAGACTGCAACTCTCAGAATTTTGCTCTTTAACCAAATTCTACAATTTCTATACTAGCTTCAGTGAGTGTCAGCTTAACTGCACTATGTGCCCTGGGTAAAGCAGTGCTCTGGAGCCTTACCCACACAACCTATCACAGGTGTATATATCTTTTGGTTGCTAAAAAAAAATTATAAACTAGTTAATAGATAAATAAATCAAATGGAATTAATTAAGAAAAAAAAGTATAAACAAGTGAATAGTAGCTTAAGCATTCTTACTGCCTCAAATGCAAGAATGAAATGTTTATCTATCATGAGTTTTGAGTATATCTGGCATATGCCCACATTTAGCTGGTAAATAATTCAATATTTTGGTTTTTGTTTTTGGGTGTAGCTGTGCTCGTTTCCATGTAGCTATGAAGTCAATACTAACAATATGAATGATAACGAAGTTGGACTCTATAGCTGCATAAAGAATGGCCAGTAGAAATAAGAAAGATGGACGATAGAAAAATTGTTTCTTTGATTGATAGAATTGGCTCTCCAGGAAATCTGAATTCTATCATCCATATCTTCTTTTTCTACAGGTTATTGTTTATGTAGCTATGCATTAAATAGTAAAGAAATGAATAATAATTAAGATCAAATTGATTCCCATCTCCTTATCCCTACATGAATGGAAAAGTAAGTAAATGACAATAACAACAACCTTAGAAGTGAGAACAAGTCACTTAAAAATTGCTTCAAATTATAAAGTTCCTGTAGGAATGTGATATGAGCCTTGCTATATCATCAAGTGACTGTTACATTATAGTGTTCTGACCAGACAATACTTATAATACCCTACATGTGCATGCCATTGACTCTAGCATTAGGGTCTGCATAGAATTTTTAAGCCAGAAACATCTCTCTCCCTCTCTTCCACACTCTCTCCATCGAAGAGAAAAAAGAACCAGAAAATAAAAATACTTCTCCTTTGCACCGTTCTTCTACTTATATGATTAACAAGTCTAAGTTCATGACTCCATTTTCTCTGCAGTAGTTTAATAAAATTTTAATGGTAAATGATGATGAAACAGTTACATCCTCATTTTATTGACACCCTTTTGAGATTTAGTGCTGATGCTGAATATCACACAATGGCTAGTTGCAGACAACTACTTGAGTGATTTTTTGACAGATGAGACTTCGATTCTAATAATTATTTGAAGATTTAGAAACTGGAATAGGTTATGGGAATCAGTGATACAAAATCAACCAAGCATTAACAAATAAACTTAGAAATGATTCTTTATAGAATTCCTCTAAAATGGAAATGTAACTATGATGAAGTCATTAATATTTCCTGATGATTCACAATCAGTTAATTCTTGAAACAAGGCATGAACACTCAATTATGAAGTGCATAATTTGATATTTCCAGATCTCTGCCTCAATGAAAATTACTATGATAATAGGAAGTCTTAATACTAGTTGAAATAAAGTTTAAAGGGCAGTGATTTAGGGAAGAACTTGCAACTGTGATCAAACTGATTATTTTATTGTTAATCAATTGGGCTAGGAGACACTGATGACGAAAAAAAGTCACAGGCTAAACACTCAGATGATAAGTGCCATTGAAGAAGCTACACTAAAATGATGAAAAAATAACAAATCAACTCCAAAATAAAAGTTAAGCTGTTTTTAACCAGTGAAGCTACCCAGCTTAACTAAGTAAAAGAACAAAGAATTTTTATACAATACCTAAATTGAAAGCCAGCTTCTGTGAGGCACTTCAAATCTATATGTAAATGTAGAAAATTGCATTTTAAAAATTAATGGGAATGAAAATTTAGCCAGCTAATTTTTCCAGGGCACCAACAGCTTTCAATAATTTATTATATGTGGAAGCTACTTAGTCATTGCCAATTTTCACCTATTGGCTACAGTTTATCATACCTTTTAGAATAGAATGTTAGAATTCTTTGTTCCTCCACTTGGGTTACTTTAGTAGTTTTTATTTACATTATTATTTTTCCTAGTTCACCAATGATTATATCTGAAAATTTTTATCAAAGGAGGATCAGCCATTAGATGCCTTATTCAAGATAAAATAGGTGCCTATGGCTTTATATATATATACAGATTGAGTCAATTGCATATACATGTATTAGGAAATTTCAAAATTTTGTAGGTATTGGATGCTTCATTGAGAACTTAACTTTTTTGCACTAATTTTCAATACAAAAATAACTCTATAATCATACCACGTATAGAAATAACGATAAGATATTTCAGGCATCGGAATCAGTAGCTGCATTGAAGCTCTAATATAGAACATCTGTACTCAAAAGTCTTAAGGAAAGAACATATTGTGCTGTTGCACTTGGCTAAACTTGAAGGACAAAATTAATTTCATTTTAGTGGATGTTAAAAGTGTATAAAAATCAATTAGTCTTGTGTTTACTTGGTGAAATAATGTTTGTAGGTTTTAGGAGGAAGGAAATGTTTATGTAATAGTGGTAAAATCAAAATAGTCATATTCAAGAATGAATCATTAATAAAACACAAATAAATAGCAGGCAGTTTCCTTTATTCCATAAAGTTTCTCCTACAGAAACCCAGTCTCTCTTCCATGGAAGATACTATTTTACACATGTTGTGCAATCTTTCCTCCATTGAATACACTCTCGTCATTGTTAATAGTTTTCCTCCTTGATAAGTTCTATTTCCTCATGGCAGGAAGTCTGTCAAATATAGCAGGCAGTCTCACCTCCATGGAAGGAAGTTTGAACTCCATGGCAAGCAGTTTCTTCTCGTGGAAGTGAGCAGTTATATTCATGGAGGGTAGTTATCTCAATGGCAAGTAGTATCCAAACTATAGCAAGCACAAACAGCCTCACCTCTACAGAAGTCAGTATCTTTTCCAAAGCAGGTAATGTCTTCAAAATGTCAAGCTATCTTTGCAGTGTCACATAAGCTTTCATCCGGGAGGCATTCTCTCTTTCTTGACTGGTAGTTATTTATCCTTGGCAGGAATTTCTTCTCAATGCTAGGTTGTCTCCTCCTTTACACTTAGCTTCTCTTTCAAGCAACATGTCATTCGTCGATGCAAGGTTGTCTCCCTTCCATGCATATTCTCCTGTCTGTGCCAAGTGGAATGTACTTCACATCAGACCATCCATCTTCCATGGCTGGCAGACTCCTCCTTGCCTAGCATTTTTTTATTTATAGCTGGCAGTCTCTCCATTGCATGCAATCTACCATCTATGGCAGGCAACCTCTCTTCCAATGCATACAGTCCCACCTCCATGGCAGACAGTGTCGCCTTCATGCTGGACAGTTTCTTCTTCATAGAAGACAGTCTGATACAGCAACCATGAGTTCCAATTCTGGACCACCCTCTTTATCACAACACATGTCTGCATTAAATTTTTCAATTGACTGCATCACAACAATGTCATTGCAACATACACCCCTTGTATGCTGGTGAACAGGAATCTTGAGGATAGCATTCCACATCTTCATAGAGAGTGGGGTTGCATACTTTGACTCAATGCAGTAACTTGGTAGAAGATGCTTTCGATGATAACAATATTGATTGGTGTGGGCAGAAGTGCCAGGACATATATAGACTGCTCTCTGTAGAATTAATCATCATTGCTGTCTCTGACCTGCTCAACTTTCCCTCGGAATACTGTTGAATCCTTAGCCAGATGTAATTCATCACAAAAGACTTCCCTTTTTCTGGAGATGCAAAACTATCTTCTTATATTTCTTGTTGATCCGATCTGTATCTTCAATCATGAGATATTTTCGAGGAAAGTGATAAAAGGTAGTCTGGCTCATTTATGACAAGATGTACATGTAACCAAATATATAATAACTTCGATTTATACACTTCAACAACAACAACACAAAATATTTATTTGGGATTTAGTCAGGAAAAGCCATTGAAAATTATCTTTTCCTTAGGAATCCCCTGCTCAACTTGGCTCAGTGCTTCCTTCAGGAAATTAAAGCACTTCTGCTTGGCGGTTCCAATTGTTTTGCTACAAACCCCGAGCAATAAGTTATATGCTATTGAAAGACATTAACCTGCTATATATAATCTCTGTGAACTCAGTCGTGGCTGAGTTTGACTGGGTTAATAATTTCTTCAAAGTTACACATGCTGATCCAGAACATATGGTGAATGAGCTGTATCTTTATCATGGCTAATTGATGAGTAGTCTCTATGATAGTAGAAGTAATGAGAAGGCTCTATCTCTGTTAGTTTTGGCACCTCTTTTGATCCCAAGTTGAGAGATACCTTCATAACCATCGAAAGCATTCAGTCAAGCAAGAAACAGCATTTTTCTCTGTCTTATGAAGCCACTTCTTCCCCTTTTTAAAACAAAAATTGATTAATGCATTTAAGATTGTGTCAGGCAAGTGGTTAGACTTAATATTAATTCATAAAAAATATTTACAATTATTTCAAACATGGAGTATTGAAACCAAAAAAAAAAAATTAATAATAATAATAAGAAGAAGAAAAGACAAATGTTCTGGTCTAATAGCTTTTTTTTTTGTCTGCATTAAATTGTTCATTTTGTAGATAAAATTGGCAAAGGAATGAAAGATGATTGCACTAATTTGAATGAATATCGTGTTTACAAGTGAAATTTTAAAAAAGCAGTACTACATTTCAGTGAAAATATTCCAACAAAATCACAAGTAGTTTATTATTTATGGATAGGTACATGACATGAAACCAAGTATTGTAATTTAAGAGAAGGCAGCTAAGTCATTGTTTACAGGGACATTGTTTTTCAGACAGTTCTCTCAATCAACAAAAAAATTCTGAAGGTTCGAAAAGTTGTCACAGGTTTGCTTTTGTCATGAAAGGCTAGTAGTTAATTTCTCATTTCTAGGTAATAATTTCAAGCTTCTCACTTAATATTCTTTCACCAGAGTATTAAATTAGCATTTGTAGGTATGTGAAGAGAAATTGATCTAGAAAATTTCATTTATATCCACAACATTTGCAAGTGTTCCTTCAATAGTTTTTAATTAGAATTTGGAGGTGTCGCAAGAACTTTGGAAAATGATATCACTTATATGCACACTACACACAAGTGCTTCTTCCAATAACATAGATAATTTTATTAATCTAAATTATGAAAGGTTAAGATAGGAGTGAATAGATCTGGTGAAATGAAAGTATGGGAGTCCACTCATGTATTCACACATTAAAAGTCATCACAGTATAATAATGCAATAGTGATCCCTGAGAGAAAAAAAATACCAAGGAATAAAAACGCATATTTTTATTGTTCAAAATTGTAACATAAAAAACTAGATGTTATTATGTTATGGTTTTAATAATACTATATTATATAATTACCATGTGCTAGTTCAATTTCTCCTTATCATAAATTATGTATTGAACGTATATATAGAACAAAAGACATCAGAAAAGATCCTGGCTGGAGAAGAAGTGGGGTAAGGTGGGGGGGGAGGAGGGGTTGGGAGATGGAGGTGAGTTTCAGTGACAAATCTGAAAAAGAAGGTGTTGGGAAAAAATGAGATCCTGAGTGTACAACAAACTGACTATGGCAAAGGTCAGCTGATCTACCTATGAGCAACACCACCTATCTACCTATTTTTAAAAAGGGGGCAACATGTTATTATAAATAGAAACATGTGTATAAGCCATTAAATGAAGAGATAGTTCCAAATTAAAGCTGTGAAATTTTCTAAAAAAATGGTATATCATTGGTTTAAAGTAAAGATTATGAAAATGATTGTTTTCAAGGTAGATTTTGAATAGAAATAGTGAAATATGTTCATGGGCATCTGCTGTAACTCATTTATTTAACTGACAGAACTGGACTGGCCCTGTGTCTAAACTTGACAGAACCAGCGACTACATTTGGCCAACTCGGTGACTGAACTGAACCTACCAAGTTTCAGACCTGGACCAGCCCAGTGTCTAAACTGGACAGAACCATGACTAGATTTGATTAAGTTGGTGATTGAATTGAACCCATCAAGTTTCAGAACTGGACTGAACAAGTGTCTAAACTGGACTGATCAAGTGTCTGAAGTGGATTTACCCGGTGCCTCACCTGGATATGCCTGGTACCTCAACTGGGCCAGTCTGGTGTCTGCACTAGACCACCAGATATATGACAGAGCTTTGCCCATGTCTTAACACATCCAAACCAGTTGCTTAACTGGACCAACCCAGTGTCTGAATTAGAAATGTCCAGTTTCTGAATTGGACCTACCAATTGCTTGGACTGTACTGGCAGTGTATCCGAACTAGACTGGTATTTTAACTGAATTTGACTACCTTGTGTCCGCACCTGAAGAAAAGACTGACAGCCATGGATAAGAGACTTCTTACAATGAAGACACTGCATGTCATGGAGAGACTGCTTACTATTGAAGAGAGTGCCGCCCACGAAGGTGACTGCCTACGATTGATGAGGGAGACAGTCAAGTAAGGAATAGAGATTACTTGAAATAGACATAACTAACTACCAAGATGAAGAGAGTGCATACATGGTGAAGACACTGCCTGCCACAGAGAAAAAATAGCCTGCATTGGTGCAGACAACCTGCAATTGAGGAGACTACTGCCTACCATGGAGGAAATTGCCTGCAATTGAGAACAGACTTCCTGCCATGGAGGAGAGACTGTCATCCTTTGAGGAGAGATATTATGTCATAGAGGAAAAACTATCACCCATGAAGAGGAAAGACTGCCTGCCATGGATGATAGACTGTCAACCATAGATAACTGACTGGCTATTAAAGAGAAAAGTCTGACTGCTTTTGATTAGACTACCTACCATTAGGAGAGCAAGCATGTATGGAGGAAAAAAAAAACGCCATGGAGGAGACTTTGAATTCCTTGGAAGAAATACTGCATACCATTGAGTAGAGACAGCATTCCGTGGAGGAAAGGCTGGAGTCCTGTAGAAAATACTACTTAGAAAGTAGGAGACAGCTTGCTGTGGAGTACATAATGCCTTCCAAGGTAGACAGACTGTTGGCAAAAGAGCATCGACAGCTTCCCAGTGTTAATTTTTTTTATTTGATATGTTGACAATTTACACACTTTGGGGTGCTGGTACATTGCCTACTCTGCATTGCTGTGGTCATAATTTGTAAGAGTGGTTAAAGTTGTGGCTACACCCACAACCTATAATAATTGTAAGATCTGCCCCTGCTTCTATGCTGCAATCTGGGACTTTCTAAACAAACTATCCTTTTAAATTTTCATTGAAAAAAAATCTGTTTTCCACCCCCCCCTGATCCTGTAAACTAATCTAAGTAATGATTTTTTTTTTTATTCCTGGAATTATGATAAAATATGAAATCATTATTATAATAAAAATTGATACAGGTTTATTGAAATATATTATAGCATAACATTAATATTAATTCTTTGGAATTAGCCATTTCCTTTAGCCAATAAACCTGGAAGATCTGAAAACTAAAAAAATAAACAATTAGAGAAAGAATTCAATGTCATGCAGGTAATGCCTTATTACATTGTTGGATGTCAGGTAAAATATTTAGTTTAAAAAAAATGTGGAAACAACAAACAACCATGTAATCACCCTCATAAAAGTTTGTGGAGTTGAAAAGCCTGCCTATGAGCAGTAATTTGGCCCAACTCTTATCTTATTGGATGAGACCACATCTACCCAGGTCACACGGATGGAGAGAAACATCCAGATGTCCTTGCTTGGGTTGTAATCATACTTTAAGAGTACTCTAAACAGATGATGCAAATGTGTGGGTGAATGTATCTGGGTGTGTGTGCATGTCTGCATGATATGTGGGCGGTTGACAAGTAGAGTCCCTTAAAGGCTGTCACTGTTCTAATCATAAACTGCTGCTGATGTGGTTTCCATTTGAGGTTGTGGAGAGTTCCACAAGCTTACGGTCTTGATGAAGGGGAAATTGCAAAGATCGAAAGCATTTAATTTCGACTAGGAGGTGAGGGTTGGTGATTGATCCACAATGTCTTGGGGTTGCCCAGTATTAACAGTTGCTGTGAATGTGAGGCTACACCACATACCAAAATCATCTTATTCTGCTAGTATATGGGGAAATGACCAGTACATTCACTATTCTTGCTGTTTACTTTTGTTAGGACGGGGTGATAACAGAGTGTGGCATTTCTTGAGCTACTTGCCGGGACGGAGATCAGTACATTTCCATGTTGCTTCAACAACAAGACAGCCCCTATACTCACAACTAAAAAAAGACCAACAACAAGGAACATGAACCCCGTGCAAGAACAGTCTGAAGGGGTTCAGTTAGCATGCCAACACACAGATAGTATTGCACATTCAAAATTAAATTTTTGTTTAAAGAATACTTATTACAGCTATTAATATTCTCACCCTCCTATCTCTCTATGTGTATTGTTATTATCTTTGGCAATGAAAATTATTGGTGATTTGTCTATCATTTCGTCAACTTTCTAAACGCACACTCTATGCACTCTTGATGGCTAGGTAGCATTATTTGTCTGAATAGGTTTTTTGGTTTCAACTGAGGAACCACTCGATCCTAAATCAATCAATTATTAAGATATTCCTCCAGCCAAATTTCCACTTTTCTGATAATCCAATCAACTTCCCCTCATTTTCAAGCATTCTTTCCCGCTCTACCAGCTCCCACCTCAACTCAACTATACTTACCCATGCATGCACATTAATAAGAATGACAAAGGGTATAAATACTCCATCAACCACCATTGGCACCCACACTATTAGAAGAAATGGGAACATATCTTCTATGAAAATCCACGAACACATATGACTATAAACAACCATCCACACACAGAGAGAATACAACTTTGAATTCATGTCACTTATTACTTTGAGTCACTATTAAATTATAGCTTTTGCTTGTGCCATTTTAATCAAATTATACACAAACCTTTCTGGATTATCTCACACAGAAAAGCTCTTGTAGCAACTTAATAATATCACGTTTTAACCTACCAGAAGTAAACACTACAATCTGAAGTCAAATAATGGGTAGAGGGTTTTGGGGGGGGGGGGAGGAATAGTAGTTGTGTTCTTCTGCGTAACCAGTCGCAAATCACTGAAAAAATGTTATTACAAATATTTATCTGGCCCAGGCTATGCTTTATATATTCTTCTTGTCTTACATAAATCTTCATCTCCAACATACATATATCAGTAAAACTTCACCCACCCCCCACCCCACTCCCTTGCATCGACAATGAAGAAAAATTTATCATTTAAAGAAATATGCAACTTGGGTAGAGTTTTCAGACCAAAACATTATCAATAAAATAAACAAAATTAACAATGACATTTACAGACATCAAATGAAATTTGTTCACATTCCATATTCACACAGACAAAAATCAAAACAATAATTAATAAATACATACACAGCCATAAAGATAGTCTGTGATACACACAAACCTATCTTGGTCGACACAAACACCAAATGTATTGTGCGAACTGAATTCCGTCACGTATTCTCCTCTATTGGAGAATACAACATCATCGCGACATTCGTCAACCGCATACACATACTGTCCAGCTGCACTGACACTACATGGATTTTTTAATGACTTCTCATAGTCATTGCTGCTTCCAAATGAACGCAGGAGCTCACCAACCTTGCTGTAGACTAGAATTTTCAAATTCCAATAGTCGCAGACGTACAGGTGTCGATGGCTTTCAATAGACAGGCCACTCAGTGGGTCATGGGTAGTACACTGTATGTGTCTCTTGAATTTCACTTCTCTGTTGTACACCGTGACCACACCTTTATTACAACATTCAGTAACCATCACTTCATCTCCAACAACTGCAATACCGTAGTGTCCCGGATCTTCAACTGCTCGACTCTGTGCAATTGCACATTGCTGCAGTTTCTGTCAGACTTTAAAATATTGCTTATGCATTTATCGACAAAATATATGTTGTCCTCTCTGTCAATAGCCACCCCTTGCAAGCACTCGAATTTGTACACTGAAGACTTGATAGTAGCTAATCGGGTTCCACCTTTGCTAAAAACCATAATGTCTCCTTTAAACTCTGTAACCACAATATCACCCATAGAGTTGACTGTTACACCCCAAGGTTTCGTGAGACCACCCCAGACCTTGACAGGCTTGCCTAAAAAAGCAGGAGGGATGCAAACCATCACAGGGAAGGGACTGCCTGCCACTGGCTGCCCTTCAACTGAGATGGTGAGGTTGTGTCTCCCATGGATAGTGGGTATATACCCAACGCTATGCTCCCCGGCTCTCATTTTCTCCATGCTACACATTGTGATCATTCCATTGTTAAGACAATGCAAATGACAGTCTATCCGAGCATAAGGTTCCACTGGCATTGAATTATGAAGTTTGGCAGTGCAGAGGATGAATTCAGAAACCCTGTTGATCACTGCTTCCATGCTGGTGGTGCTAAGGAAAGGGTTGACAGGAAGACTGAATATCTTAATCTTGGCCTGACAGAGATGCTTCAGTGATCTCACTAAAGCTTTGCTGATGGCCTTCTCCAGCTGGGTGTACTTGTCCTTCAGGTGGTTTGTAAACACAGAAGTATGGAGGGTGTTCACACTTCCTCCAGGGAGAGCGGCTTCCTTTCTGCATTCAGGTCAGGGGAACCGGGGAGGCAAGCGGTTGTAGAGCTGATCCTTGCATGCAGGCATTGCTAGCATCTGAATGCACTCTGTGCAGAAGAAGTGTAGACATGGTAGAACCTTTGGGATCTGATATATTTCTAAGCAAACCACACAGGTTATCTCCTTCTCCAAATTTGAAAGTATCTTTTCTATTTCATCCATGCTGCAAATAGAGGTGTGCCATAGCTTAGCCAGAGAGATTGGAAAGGAAGTAATACCTAGCTGTAAGTGTCTAGCTATATTATACTAGGTGTGCCTTACATGAAAAAAATTCAACATGTGTTCTCCAATGCAAACCCTTTACCTAAAAATTTATGCTACAAGTCATACTAGGTAAAGGATGTCTTGATCAAGACTTGCTATATTGAACTTGAAGTAAATGAGAACATAGCAAGTAAAAATCAGGCCTATAAAATTTTCAAAAATATTTTATTTAGCCCTATTTTAGATAAAAGTAAAGGCTGAGTATAAAACGATGTAGAATGGCACTGAAATAAGGTAATCCTATATAAAAAAGAATGTATTCTCAAATTAAAATTGTACTTTCTAATGTCAGAAGGTAAATAAATTGAGAGTGGGGCAATGGAAAGTTGTAGAGCTTTTAAAAGGTTTATACGCCAAGCCCTCCTCTATGCCACTTGTTCTTAGATTTTTACTAAAGGGAAGTTAGTAAAGTGAGTTTGATACTGTGGTGACAAGTAAAAGAGTCAGGCTAGTTTTTCAAAAGTTAATGAATGTTGAGTAACTAACCCAGGAGTGAAACCAAACTAGAAATCATCCAGGGGTGGAATCCCACAAGTTGCTATGTTTATTCTTACTTTTTTCCCAGCCTGGTAACAACATGATGGTAGGCCTGGCCCACCTGTACATTACCAATTTTATCATACCCTCTTCCCAAAGATAGACCACATAAACTGTCATTGCCATTAAGAAAGGGGAAAATAACAATGTTAGAAAGCAATAAAACTAATTGTTGCCAAAATTTTGGTCCTGGATCCCTAGCTTCTCAGTAGAAAGGGCTATATTAAAAGCATTATGGTTCCCAGAGCAAAGGTGTGGTGCACTGTAGTCCCCCATGCACACAACCACTTTACAAGTGTTAGTTAGATGATCCAGACTACTAAACATATATTATTATATATTGATACTTTTAACAAAATATCCATTTAACTTAAATTTTTTTTCTTTCTTAGACTTACCTTACATCATGAATTGATTTGTACAAAAATTTTAATAATAATATAACTGAGCCCCCTATGAGCACCAAATTTTCAACCTATAAATAATATTTAATGGATAAATATATCAGGGTTGGAAATTACTATGATAATTTCTTTTAATCCTCTGCTGAACACAAACAGGTACTACATTTTTTAGTAGAGGATACCCTCTCAATTAATTATATTGCTCAGTTGGAAGATAATAAAGATACTGTGCAGGTGGAAGTATTGAGGATTACAACAGTCACACCAGAAAATAAATGGTAGTGAAGTTTTTCTTATTACTATAAAAATAAATTTAAATTGAACAAATAAGTGAAAAAAAATTTTTTTAATTAAAAATAAAATATTAAAAATAAGAATTATCAAAACAGAAAAAATTTTTAAAAAAAAGAAAAAAGAAAAAAGAAAAAATATATGAGAAACACCAGCCTCTATATGAGCGAGCCAGGTTGAATTTTTTGCAACTGCAATTATGTTCTTATAGATCATACTGATATCCTGAGGTTGATGGGTATGTTCTATTTACAGTGACCATGGAGGTTCCTAAATTCAGTTAAATATATAATAGTTAGCCAAATCTCTGTTAAACCAATACAGCTGACCATCTGCAAGTCTGGAATCATACTTGTTATCTAACTTAAAGGGCAAGCAACTAATCAGCAAGATTTTAAAATAAAAAAATTTTAAATATATGAAAAAGATATGAAATAACAAGCAAAAATTTTTTTTTCCTACAGTATAAAAAAGAAGATGAGATATATGCATATCAGGTTACATAAATAGGATTATCCCATTTATCTTAATATAAAGGAAATCAGGTTTCTACATTGTTGGAATTGAAGAGGAGTGAAGAAGTAATTTTGATCATATTAATTTTCCATTGAGGATAAGAACTGTATCAGTGTAAGAGTGGTTGTGTAGAACTATAGTGATGCAGTGAACAGTTGCAGAGAGAGGGGTGGGTAAATGGATCCCTAGATTTATAATATAGCACTGGCTACAACACAGGTATTGGACAGCCCAGATAATGAAAATGGCACAACAAGAGTAGAGTAGCAGAGATGATGGGAAAAAATTTTTCTGTTATGGAATAGACGAGCAAGACCAGAATATCAACCCTACCTTTGACAGCTCCTTGGTCATGAATCTGAAATAAATAAACTTATTCTTGATCACCATAATGCTGTAATTTTGTGCCTGGTCAGTGTAACTATCTTCTATAAAACAAGCTATACACCTAAACACCTTTTAAGCCCTTGAACCAATTATGTTCCATTTCAAAATGACTGAATATGAACAGCAGTGTATTTCAGTCAACACATTTCGAGTCTCTACAATATTAAAATCTTTTAATTCTGATTGGAATGGAAGGAGGCCATTGATAATTGGCCATATTTTGAATGAGGAGTGGTGTGATTAAAAGTTTCCTTATTTTAATGAGTGACATAAAACACTACTATCATCCATTCACAAAATATGCCTCAGCACATGTTTCCACTGTATGTAGTCTAAGTGAATTCATGTGATGTGAGTGGGTATATGTGGTGAGAAACCACTAAATAGAGTGTAGATATTACTTTACACCAGCTTAATATATCTGTAATTTATTGTAAAGTAACCCAAGTTTATTGTTTGTAAAATTTTATGTTGTTAAATGATATGTTACAAATATTTTCAATTAAATTTTTGTTAGTGCCACTTTTGGAATGATTTGTTTGTTTCATCATATTTGTAATTATAATGGAATTTTGTCATTAATTGTTTTTTTTATTGTTGTTTATGACTATTTTTGTTCATATATTTTTTTAATTTGTTGTAGGGCTGACTTTTTTGCCACTCTTCCTCCAGCATTCCTCTGCCCTGAGGATGGAGGAACAGTTACAGCTGCCAATGAAAGCACCCACAATGATGGGGCAACTGCTTTTATGCTCATGAGCGAAAACACACTGAAGGGCATTGGGGCTGCACCTGCTTCTCAAATAATAGGTTAGTGGGGGTCAACAAGGTCTTAGGTTATATAAAGAGCTAAAGCATACCAAACTGTTGTCTGGCTTGGTACTTACACCAATAAGGTGGCTAAGTACACTTGCTAAAAGCATGCAAGGGCACATGTTCTTTCTGCTGCTTCCCATGCACAAGACTATGGAAACTCTGGATAATGTTGACAAGTTGGATAATGTTGAAGAGTCTAACATGCTTTAGCTAATCCCAAATTGTACATCACTGTTAACAAGCCTACCATAAACAAAGTGGTGTGGCGCAGCTTGGTTAAAGTCAACCACATCAAGGTAGCCTTGAAAAAGCTCAAGGAAATGAACTGGCTGTATAAAGAGGTCAACTGACTCTTCTGTCAATGAAGCCTCAAAACAAGTGATTAAAGTGGTCAGCAAGTCTTCGAGTAGCATGCTCCATAAGGCCACTGACAGTAATGTGTCTAGATTTTAGTACTACACAGTAACAAATGTAGACAACAACTCTCGACAGAGTCGGATATAGAGCAGTACAAACTCTTGAGCATAAGAGAAGATCCTTTGGATGACTGACAGAAATATCTTAATGTGATGTGCTTTCCAGTGTTGTTTCCTGATGGAAACTTTGGGAAGTATCATCCACAAAAAGTGAAGCTCTCTCACAGTGAGTACATAAAATTTCACCTCTTGAATAAGGATTCATGTTTTAGGAAAGATCCTCAGTATGTTTTTTATTCTTTTGTGGCAAAGGGAGATGAGAAAGATTGCATCAGGTGTGTATAACTTGCTGAAGACCTCAAAGACGATGCCTATGACTGTCAGTAACCTTTTGCAGAAAGTCAAAATCAGTGACGAGCATCTCAGAGCCAATTTGAATACCATGCTTCAGTCAGTGCATGGCATGAAGCAGTATTGGTTTCTGAGAAAGACTGAACTGAAGTGCATGGTGCATGAGGCAGGTCCTACAACTCTGTTCCTCACCTTTAGCTGTGCCGAATATGAGTCAACAGACATCATAAACTACCTCAAAATAGTAATTGCAATGCAGACATGCTTTGCACTGAGGATTTGATATTGGTGTCTAGGCAGTTTTTGTCCAAATTTCATGCCTTCTTTAAATCGATTGTGATCAAGGGCAAAGTGTTGGGTACTGCAGATTACTTTTACTGGGAAAAAGAGTACCAAGCACATGGGGCACCTCACTATCACATGCTCTTGTGGATTCGTGATGCACCTGTGATAGGTGAGGATGAACTGAGCAAAATCCTAGTGTGGATTTAAGAGAGGATTACTTGTCATATTCCAGACAAGGGAAATAATCCTGAGCTGCACAATCTGGTCACCAGGTACCAATTGCACAAGTGTAACACTTATTGCAAAAGGAGACGCAAACATGGGAACACCTTCATTACCACTTGCAGGTTTGCATTTCCACATGAGCCATGCAAAAGTGCTAAAGTGCACTGTGTTAAAGAAAGGCTGAAAAAATGCCAAAGATATACCAGATTTCATGTACAGAAGCTGAAGTCAGGGTGAATGATTACAACCCTCTTCTTCTCTTGCTTTGGAAGGCAAATGTCGACATCCAGTTTGTGGCTGAGTTTTCATTGGTTATTGCTCACTAAGTGACTGGTTATGTCACAAAAGCAAAAAAAAATAACATGAACAAAGTATGGAAGAAAGTGAGTGAGTCAAACAGCATCTACACTTGTCTGTGGAGCTTTGGTGTGTGAATGTTCTGCATCTCATTCTCACTTGCAGACCATACTGAAGGTTATGACTATTGTTAAAGCCATCAGTGAAGCCAGACAGGCTGATGGTGTACAAGAAATGGTCATCGAAAAGGACAATGATCCTGAGTTGCCTGGAGAAGACAAGTCCGCAATGAAGGACATGTGTGAGATGAATGCCAATGCCAACAGTGACCTGACTCTAGAAGAGAGGGTCACAATGTTAAATGCTGACCAAAGTAGAATCTTTGACAATGTTAAGAGTCATCTACTGCATCAGAAACAGCACAACGAAGGAAAATGCAAGTGTGACATCAAGCCACTGAGAATGTTTGTCAGTGGTGTTGGAGGCACTGTAAAGTCCTTTCTTATTGAAGCTATTAAAGCCTTTGTTGATGATCTCTGGTCATCAGAGGATTTGAAATGTACGATCACTGCACCAACAGGCTTGGCAGCTTTCAATGTAGGTGGTGTTACTATCCATCACTTATTTCAGTTACCCATAGAGTATCAAGGTAGGGAAGCAGGTTACTGGTCTCGGCCTAAAGCTGCTCAGAAGGTGATAAAATCTGCATTTTGTAGCTTGAGAGTGCTCATCATAGATGAAATGTCCATGGATTCCAGCCTCAACTTGGCATACATTCACTTGAGGCTGGAAGAGTTGTTTGGCAGAGATGACTGGTTTGGAGCAAGAAGCATGCTCTTGGTTGGTGATGTGCTCCAACTTCAACCAGTCATTGGCAATCCTGTGTTTGAAGTGATTTTTTAAATTCGCTATGCCACGAACTTGGATGTGCAATGTCTGTCAACATTTGGAAGAGTCTATAATATACGAGTTCACAATTAATGAGTGCCAGAAAAAAGATTGGAAATACTCCTCCATTCTAGATTCCATCAGATGTGGCAGTCCTAGTGAAGATGCTATTGCAACCCTTCATGAGAGGGTCATTGATGTCACTATCACAGAAAAATTTGGTGATATGCAGAGTTTGAAAATGAGTCCAGTCTGACCTTTCCCGACTAGAAAGGAGTGTGATAAAGTCAATGAGGACATGCTCGGTCTCTTGGAATCAGAAAAGCACATCATAGCGTGTACTGATGAAGTGGATGAGACAAAGGGCACTACCAAATGGCATGGGAAGGCAACAAAACAGCTGGGAAAACTGAATCACAACAGCAAAAACACTGCAGGACTGGAGGCCATTCTTAAACTGGCATTGGGTGCGTACAAGGGTGATGCTCAGACGTAACATAGACATAAAGTCTGGGCTGGTGAATGGTGCCATTGGCACAGTTCTTGCTGTCTTTCCAAGCCAAATATCAGTAAACTTTGACCACCTGAGTGATCCTTGCGATATCAAGCAGGTCTGAGGAAAGTTCATGGTGATGAAGAATCATTACGTCTATTGCACTCAGTTCCCGCTCATTCTTGCATATGCTGCGACCATGCACAAGTATTAAGGACCATGGTTGTATTGTGCAATTGTTGATCTTTCAGACAAAGTCTTTACCAATGGCATGGCCTACGTTGCACTTTCCAGAGTAAAGTTACTGGCAGGGTTGCACTTGATTGATTTGGCTCAACAATCTATTAGGGTTAATGTCAAATGTTTGAAGTAAATTAACAGGTTGAGGGAAGTATACTAAAACAACCTTCCTTTATACAATTTGCATGTTCCTTCTGTTACAAGAAAACATCGACTCAGTGGTCTCTCTGAGAACGACAAACTGGCTCCAAAGAAGCAATGTGTGGCCAAACCTGTTCGAAAGACCAGCACAGGTTAATGGCCGCGTCCAACAATGGATGACAATCCTGATGGTAAGATCAGTAATAGAAAAACACAGCCTAATGAAAAGCAATCTGATACCAAAGGTACAAGTGTGTGCTGCACAAACCCACCCAACAACAATAGACCGTGTCCCAGTGAGTTGGCACATCTTTCACAGCCACAATATGTTTTTTATTCTGTGGATGAAGAATGGCAACATAATACCTGTGCCACTCTGAGACTTATGTATGTAGCACCAAGCAGAGTAGGACCAGGTGGACTTTTGGTTCCACTTTAGCTATCCTCCTCAAGACCAAAAAAAAAAAAAAACAAGGAGAATTGCAGGAGATGGAAACTTCCTGTTTCATACTTTGTCACACATTATTTCTGGATCACAGAACCAGCATGTGCAAATAAGAAATCTAGTGATAGAGTACATGGTTCAGATTGCTCATCTCATAATTGATTCATTTACTATCACAGATGTGCATGAGTACATACGCTTGACTAGAATGGACAGACAAGGAGCATGGGGTACAGAAGTCGAAATAGTAACCATGTCGCATCTTTTGGACACCTCAATTTATATTTATAAACAGGAAACAGCTAGGTGGGTGGTAAGCACACCTAATTAAATATATTCAACTAGAGGGGCACATCGGTATGCATCCTGCAAGGGAATTTATATTAATCACCCACATAGACACTATGATGTGGTAATATCAGTTTAATTTACCAGTGCATGTTAAGCTCTAATTTCATAATTGCACAGAGTGCAAGTTCAACCACACACTTTAGATAGTCGAGAGACTGGAAGTGTAACCACACACTTTAGACAGTTGAGAGACTGGAAAAAGGAAGGCATTAGTGTAGTGGGTAGGCAGCATGCTCCCTCGAGTAAAAAAGGAGATGTTGGGATGGCTAAATGCTTTTCTAAAATGTGCGGAAACAAGGGATGAGCTTCGATTATCCTGTACCTGCAATTTGAATCAATTTTATCTGAATAAAAGTTATGTGGAGATGTCTGTCAGAATAAACTATGTTAAAGAAGGTCACTCTGTCAAACGTGAATAGAATAACTAATACCTCAGCATTGAACTTCCTTCTGAAGAAGAAATCATCACATGAAGGCATCAACCATTTTCTGTCACTAGTGTTGCAGTTATAACCACTTGGCTTATTCCCAACTAGCTCATGTAGTACTCACTAGACTAACATTCCTATCTTTATTTTTATGGTGATTGTCCATGTCTATCATGAACATTTTTAATAAAAGGGTACAACAATATTCAGATGCTTAAACTCACTGAATATTTTGTTGTACTTGTTCCTAAAGTTCAATGTCCATAATTGTGGCATGCTGATAAGCTCTAACAAGGGCGAAACAATCCAGCTAATAGTGTATCCTGATTATGCAGAAGAAATTATCACATGAAGGCGTCAACCATCTGCTGTCACTAGTGTTGCAGTTATAACCACTTGGCTTATTTCCCAACTAGCTCATGTAGTACTCACTAGAATAATGTTCCTATCTTTAATCCTGAGGTGCTTGCTGTAATTTGACATTGATTTTAGTTTTGCTCCACAGCAATCGTGGTCATCTTGTCTAGTAAAAACATAGCAAGTTCAATAAGTTGGATAGCATGGAAATGAGCCTCTTGTAAGCCTGGACAGTATCCCTCAACTATCATCAAAAAAAATTATGGTGATTGTCCATGTCTATCATGAACATTTTAATAAAAGGGTACATGATTCAGGTGCTTAAACTCACTAAATATTTTGTTGTACTTTTTCCTAAAGTGCAATTTCCATAATTGTTGCATGCTGATGAGCTCTAACAAGGGCGAAACAATCCTGCTAATAGCATATCCTGATTATACAGATGGTTATGAATGTGTGATGTTGTGAGGTCATCTTTTAATTAGAGCATGCAACTTTTTCATTCATGCAATTCTCTCAGTTTCCCTCTTTCTTTCCTAAGCATAGAATACAATACATTTGAAACATTGAAGCTATGTTCACAATGTGATCACGTCATACATCTATTTTAGTGTACACAATAATGAAGAGTCAAGTCACCATGTTCTTCATCAGACTTCTCACAGACATGATCTCCAAACAGCAGATCACTAGCCTCGTACAGGCCACACTCCCTTGACAGATAGCTGCATGGGTATAACTTCATTGACAAAAAAATTACAAAAATAAAGCCCAAATCCCTTTCTAACAAATTGGGGATGATGTGTGTGAAGATTTCTTTTAGTGAGTATAACAATACCCACAAAGATGAAATGAAACATTATTTTTGTGAATGAAACATGGATTACTGATGGATTAGTAGTTTACATGTACAATACTAATGAATATCTCATAACAATTAAAGAAAATTCTTTCAAAAAAGTACAGAAACTAGTAGCACAAGAATCATTTACTAGTAAATGAAAAAAGGAGATGTAGGGATGGCTAAACGCTTCTCTAAAAAGTACGGAAACAAGGAATGAGCTTTCGAGCACCTATACCTGTAATCTGAGATACATTTCTTCTAAATTAAAGTTATGTCACAATGCACATCAGTACCTGTTGCTACATCCCTACATCACTGCCTCCAGAACCATCCTCAATATTGTACTATCTTGAGTTGAATTCAGGCATTGGACATTAACAGGCCCGTAGCCAGCCTTGTGGAAAGGGGGTTTTAAGGTATATGCCATCTCCTTTCTATCCAGAATGTTCATTACTTTTCCAGCTGCATGGGTGCATGGTCTGTCATATGCAAGTATTAGCCACCCCTCTCTAAGTGTGCATGATATTAATTAAATAATCCTTTTTCTGGATCCTTACCATTGAAAGCATTCAGTGTAAGTTGCTTGTTCTTGAAGCAGTGATGTAGGGATATAGCATCAGGTGCTGATGGGCATCATGACATAACTTTTATTTAGAACAAATGTATTTCGGATTGCAGGTACATGGTGCTCGAAAGCTCATCCCTTGTTTCCATACTTTTTAGAGAAGCGTTTAGCCATCCCTTTATCTAATTTTTTTTTCATTTACTAGTAAATGGTTTTTGTGTTACAAGTATATATATATATACACTAGCAGCATATACCCAGCATTGCCCGGCAAATATCAACATGAAACATTATAGAAGCCGAGGCCAAAACAACTTCCTGTAGGTTTGGCTGATACCAAACTACGCTCATTACTACACACACACATGCAGTTTTTAATGCTCACCCAATTATTTTGACTCCATATGCAAAATTTCAGCTTCATTGGTCCATAAATGAGTTTTTGGTAGACATAATGATGTCCTATGGGTGTGGCAATGACCAAACCACACCCATTGACACAAACACATGATTAATAAAACTCATCCAGTGGCTTGAAATTTCATCCAATTTCAGTCTGGTTGGTCATTGGATTATTTTTTAATAGCCAAAACAACTTTCAGTAGGTGTGGCTATGGCCAACCCACACCCATATGTGTTTAATAATTCTTTCCCAGGTACTTGTAGACCACACATCAACATTTTGCCTGATTGATCTATAATTAACTTTTTCAACCAAAATTAATTCCTGTGTGTGTGGCTATGTAAAGACCACACCCATTTACATGCCCACATGTGTTTCATAATGCTCACCCGGATTCTTCTAGAGCACATGCCAAATTTTGGCCTTTTTGGTCCTAGTATTTGGCTGTGAAGCCTAGGCACAAACAAACAAAAATGCACACATTTTAGGAACCAAAATGTATATTGAAATAGGTTTGTGGATCTAACTCCTCAGGTCCAATCTTTATTTAGAATTTGTTTCTTTTGAGGCACTTTTTCTCTTTACACACCAATGGGAAGTGGTGTATCAATAAGGGATCCCACCCATGTGACTCCCAAGTCAATTTGTGTACACATACTATGTTCTTAAGTCTGTCCCATCAAGGGGTTATACGGCCGAAGTACCATTTTTTGTTGCTTTTTTGTGCCTGACATGGACACAGAAATGGGTGTGGTCATATATATACTTAAAACATTCCCCAGATTATGTTGAATCCAAATATATATAGGTTGATGGTCAAACTATTTAGGTTCAAGTGTTTTTGCTGATGTACCATTTTTGGCATTTTTGGCCTTTCACAGGAAAAAGAAGAGGTGTGGCCTGGTCCAATGTTACTCCCGGAGTGAAGTCATATATACATACCAAGCTTTAGATCTGTAGCTCCAATGGTTTTTCTGGAAAAAATACAATTTTTGGCTTTTTGTCATTACTATGGTAACTATTTTCCAGATTTTTTAGCCCATGTTTTAAGTTGGGTTAAAACCTATCATCATGCCAAATGTCAGAGAAAATTACCCACAAGCTTGGCCAGAATTATGATACAGATATATATATATATATGTATATATATGTGGGTACAATAACCTGCCAAATGGCTGTAAGGATTTGGATGAAAATTGGCAGATATGATATTCAGGTAACCAAAAATAACCTGAGCTATGTCCGACTTCTCCACACCCCATTGTTCAAGTGTAGTAACTAAAACATATTATAAAATATGCCATCCTGAAGACATGCACTCCACCACCACATGAACTTCCATAGGACATTTTCTTCAACAAAGCATGCCTCCTTAATACATATACTCTCATAAGACATGTCATCCTAACTCCTTCCTTAAGACAATTTTATGACCACAGCCCACCAAAGGTGGGCCTAGCAAGCGATTCGGCGGAAGGCCGCAATTTTGTGCTAATTATTACAATGATCAACATGCCAAACCTATCACAGAGGCTCACTGTTAGTATGTGGTCAACTTGCCCTACATACAATCCTTCAACTGGAATAGAATCAATACCCTCATTTTTAATATGATGCCTGCAACACTTGTCAAGCCAGAACAGAGAGAGTTTTATAACACTTAAATAGGTAGGGAGACGTATTGGTTTAGGTGTATCATGGATGAAGGAGGGGGCGAGGTTGGTTGATTGGAGTTGTAGAATTTAACAATTTTCCATGAAAACAAACTTATTTCATTGAATTAATATCTACTGATGAAATGAATCAGCTAGTCTATTTATATCATATCGGAAAGTTCTAGAAGGAAAATCATGCAGACAATTAACAGAGTAAGAGTAACATACGACATTTATCAACATATAATCAACACCTATAGGGATAACACAAAACAAGTTTAATATGATTAAAGTCAGCTAATGCCTGGAGATGCCACAGAATGATTCCATCTCTTTTTTATTTTTTGGTTATTACAGATCAAAATATGTCTATCTACTTATATTAGGTGTTCAAACAAATAACAGTTAATTTAGAACAATAAGTATTCAGAAATGGTAGCTCACTTATTTCAGTCAGATTGGGCATCGTTTGTGTACTTGGGCAGTGCCCTCTTCAGAGTTTAATTGGTCCACTTATCTTGGCTGTTGCTCTCAGGGTAGTATGCCAAACCTATCATTCGCTTCACTCCAAAGGCAGCTGAAAACATCATTGAGCTGAGATGCAAAATGAAGCTTATAGTTCGAGCTTATAGTTCGCATAACAGAATGATGCTTAGCATAAATATTTATGTAGGGGAAGCAAGCTGAAAATTTTGGAGACTAAAATCTAATTAAGTAGTAACTGATGTTCCTTCTTGTAAGAAAATTAAAGACACAATGTCTTCAATTAAGTTTCACTGCTCAGAAACATACATATCTTGAATACAGGCAACAATAAGTAGTGTTATTAACTCATGGTACATACCTCATTTATAAATTCATGCCCCTGATCTATTATATCTTTTTCTCTTTTTTTGGGATGGCCATAACTGTAGATGAGTTCGCACATGCACATGCACATGCACCACATGCAGCATGCATGCATGCATGCACACACACACACACACACACACACACACACACACACACTATATATGCACTATTATGCTAGTTGATCATTGAAGTCACATCAAGTGACCTAAACCTTTTAAGGATATTAGTGGGTGGTGGGGACAGGTGTATTCAGGTAGACATAAATAGTGGATTTAGGTGAACAGGACATTGGATTTAGGTGGACGTAATAGTGGATTTAGGTGGACATGATAGTGGATTTAGGTGGACATGATAGTGGATATTTTTTTCCTCTCTTTTCTTTATTCCAATGGAAATTCTGTGGATTTGGAAGACAACATTGTGATAAGTCATTATTATCATTCTTGTAACACTTTCTCAGATATGCAAATATGGATTTTTGCAAAAATATGCGAATTTCGCAAATATGCCAAGTGGGTTATGCTTGATACATTTCAAGTTTGTTAACTTTAAACAGATATGAATTAACTCAATTTAAGCTTGAATCATATCAAAGGAAATGTAAATGAGCATGACAAAATCATCTGCTGCAACTGAAATTATTTGCTTGTATTGGATCCTTTAATACCAAAAAAGGATATGATTATTCTTATCACTGATTATAAAAAAAAAACCCTGTATATTTATGTTATAATATAACTTACTGAGAGGCATA
Source organism: Lycopodina hypogea (assembly GCA_963969325.1). NCBI lineage: Eukaryota > Metazoa > Porifera > Demospongiae > Poecilosclerida > Cladorhizidae > Lycopodina > Lycopodina hypogea. The sequence goes on along the minus strand of OZ017780.1, from coordinate 15,726,044 downwards.
GTTTAGGTTTTTCAAATAATTGAATAATAAACCAGAAACAAAACAAAAAAGTTATACCCAACTAAATGTGAACAGTCCTGAAAATTGTGGGGATATTTGATTTATGAAAATTAGGCACCTTTTCACTCCATGGATTTTTCTGTACTTTTGGTATTTCATTGTAGTGACCTTTAGAATTAATTTGTGGTATAAAAATTGTTCTGCAATAGGGGACATGCATGATTACGTCAGGTACTTCCACGCCTACTTACGGTATCACTGAACCACATGCACCATAGAAAATGTATTGGGATTCATGACTACCAATGAAATTTTCGAAAACTGCAACTGGAAAATAGCTCTTGCTTTTACCTTACTATGTGAATAGAAACATGAAATTTACAGCGTGCTGATATCAAATTCTAGAATTCCGAGCTATGGTTGTGGAAAAAATGGAGTGTGAAAGTGATTGAAAGGTTAGTTAAGAACTGGCCAGCGAGTTTGCTGCTACTTCTCAGAACTCAAAGGTAGGTGGCAGTAACGGTCAGCGTCAGATGGTTGCTAGGGTTAATATTGCCCAAGAAGAGGCTGCAATACTACGAAAATTATGAGAATCTGAGAATCTGATCTCATTCTTGGGTAGCCTCGCTACTAAGTTTAAGTATATTCTTATTGCAGGGGATTTTAATGCTCCTGATATTTACTGGCACACAATGTGCTCCCATTCTAATACTTCCTCTCTACTGTGTAAATTTGTATTTGATGAAAATCTGACCCAAATTAGTGAGAAAAAAAAAGGAAACACGCTTGACCTAATTTTTACCAACAATAATGATAATATCCAGTATGTGGATGTCTGCCCTGATAAATGGAAATCAACCAAGTCTGACTTCTTCCTTATTGAAGTGAGCATCACATCTACTGTTACTCATCAACATCCCAACCCTACTAAATTAAGGGACAACATTTTGATTTTCAAAAATGCAGACCTTCAAGGACTCCATGATTATTTGCTGGATTTTGATTTTAGTCACTGCTTCCAATCAAAGGATGTGGAGTTTATCTGGTCTGAGCTAAAACGCATACTATCTGTCTCAATGGTTTCATTTATTCCAAAGGTCAAGCTTCATCCAGTGAACCGACCAAAATGGTTGACCCCAAATGTCAGACATCAAATCATTAAATGTAAGTCCATGAAGATTAGGCTAGGATGAAAAAAGATAAATACAAATATAAAGAAGGACAAAATAGTTGAAGCAGAAGCTAAACTTCAGAACAACATTGCAACAATTAAAGCTAAATATGAAGATAACCTCATTAAAAGTATGGATAAAGCTAAATGTTCTAACATTTGCAAATATATTAACACCCTAAAAGCCACAATGTCCCAAAAAAATCTTCATCTGGATGGAGTGTTGGCTTGCTCAGATGAAGACATAGCTGAGTCATTTAATACATTTTTCCACTCAGTGTTCCTCTCTACTTCGATTGCACCAATATCTTCACATTCAAAATCAGATTGTTTAAATGTTATTTGTTTTTCTGCTAAGGAAGTGTACACTGTACTATCTATACTTGATCCCTCCAAGGCCATGGAGATTGATGGGATTGGACCTTTGGTTTTGAAAACATGTTCACTAGCATTATACCTTCCCATCCATCACTTCACCCTCAGTGTAAGGCAGCACTATATTCCATATGAGTGGCGCATCCATAAGATTTGCCTTATCTTTAAGTCTGGTGCCAAAACCTCAATAAAGAATTATGGACCAATTTCCCTTTTATGCACTATTTTTAAGGTCTTAGAAAAGTTAATATACAATGTAACCATACAGCACTATACAAGAAGATCTCAACCACCCAATTTTGATTCCTTAAAGGCCAATCTACCCTTCAGCAACTAATGATCTTTACATCAAGAACTTTCTATTCTACATCATGCAAGGACAAAACAGATGTTATTTATTTAGATTTCAGAAAGGCCTTCGATAGTGTGAACCATAATTGTATCCTGCATAAAATGTGATTGATTGGCATTCAAGGCAATTATGTGGAATTGGTTCAAGATATATCTGACATCAAGGAAGCAATGTGTAGCCATTAACAACCATGTTTCAAACTTCTGCCTGTACTCTCTGGTGTCCCACAAGGGAGCATACTTAGACTAATGCATTCTTAGTATTTATAATGATGTTCCCCTCACTGCAAGTCGATCCACAATATTGTCCTTTGCAGATGATACTAAGTACATGAAGTCAATAAAAATAATGGTTGATAGTAGTGATCTCCAGCTTGACCTAGACTCCCTAACATTGTGGAGTAAGAAATGGAGCCTGTAATATGATGTGTAGATATATTTTTTTTCCACCTGTATCACAACTGTGCTGTAAAGTCATAATAATAATAATAATGATAATAATAATAATAATAATAATAATAGAACCCTGTCATGCAGCACCTGTGACAATACAGAAATTCTTGGAAATGAGGTGCTGCCTAACAAAGTGTTCAGAGAAAAATCAGCAGCTATTGTTGCTGTGAACTGTATCTGACTACTGTGTGACAATCACCGCTACTGCCGCCAACCAATGAGTTCCTACAACTAGCTGGGCAGGCTCCTGGTAATATTGCGACTATTCTTTCTTCACTTTCATGCTGGGTTTTATCTATAACCACAGCTCTGAATATTCTGGACTATGCTATGAGTACGCTGGAAAGTTTATAAAATTTCTAGCAGTATCGTGAAAGCGCGAGCTACTTTATAATTGCATTTCTCAAAAATATCGTGGCTGGTCGTGAATGCTATTAAATATATTTTCTATGGTGCTGGAGATTCACCGATACCATAAGTAGGCGTGGCTAGTTGTGTGTGACGTAATCATGCAAGTCCCCTATTTAGCTGAGATAAAGCTCCTTTTTTTTTCTGCATTACGCTAGTGAATGAAGAATAATGAAATTCAGATGGATTATTTTGACCTTTGACCTCCACATGGCTGTTGCTTTTCTCGGGCCAAGTGCGGAATAAAGTGGCGGAATAAAGTGGCGGAATGCATCTCTACGCATTAACCTTGCAGAAACCTTCTTCTATTACTCAAGCTGTCCACGGCAACTTCTCCGGGACCAAACACCAGGAAATAGTGGTGGCACGGGGAAGGATTCTGGAAATACTCAAACCAGACCCCAACACTGGCAAGCTTCACTCTCTGCATTCGGTAGATGTCTTCGCCCTCATCAGGTCTGTTTGTCCCTTTAAGTTGACGGGGAGCTCCAAGGGTAAGCACCCATGTGTTAGGTAATCTTGAACTGACTGTGGTCCCATCCTTAGTGTCCTATTCCTAGTGATCTATATCCTAGCTCACTAGTCTCACATCCTAGGTATTAGTGCTATATTTGAAATAATAATTCTTCATATATAGCCCTAGCCTGGCCCTAGCACCATGAATGCATCACTTACCCAGGGACCACAGTGGTTTAAGAGTACCCCATCTTGTGATGCTAATCAACCCTGCATGGCTCCAGAGAAATCATTTACCTCCAGATTACTTGGTCCTGGGCAGCGATTCAGGACGCATATCAATCCTAGAGTACAACCCTCAGAAGAATGCCTTTGAAAAGGTATGTATGTAGGTACGTAGACACTGCATCTTTAATGGCCGATTTACAATATAGCAGTAGCTCATCGTTTTGTCCTGTCACCTACCATCATATCATTAATTTTTTAATATCATGCGTCACCCTCCGTTTTGTCAAACGAAACATTACGTAACGTTGGAATAGACCCTGGTTCTGATCCAGGGTCAGATCCAGTACGTCTGACCAATCAGAAGTTCCAAATATGCACATGCCTCATTGCTAGTGGAGTTTGCAGACTACAGGTCCAGTTAAAACACCTTTTTTTTTCTTCTTTTTTTTTTTAATCCAAAAATGTTAAATTGTGAACAGAGCAGATGGTAAGAGACTTTACAATGAAACAGACGAAAGGAAGCAGTGAGCAATCCTTGACCTATTGGCATACTGTGAACCAGCCGGCCTTAATTGTGCAGTTGTTATATTGAACCAGCTTTGGTGTCGCACTGGTGTAGGTTCATCAAGAGACGTTCGGTAAGAGTGGTTGTCGGCGTATTGTTCCTGGGCAGTACCTGGGAGTGGATCCCAAAGGACGTGCTTGCATGATTGGAGCTGTGGAGAAGCAGAAGCTGGTGTACATTCTGAACAGAGATTCTGCTGCACGCCTTACCATCTCATCTCCTTTAGAAGCTCACAAGTCTCACACTTTAGTCTACCACGTAGTGGGGGTCGATGTTGGCTTTGAAAATCCCCTGTTTGCCTGTTTGGAGTTGGACTACGAGGTATGTGTCTGTGTTTGTGGTCAGTGATTAGGATGCATTGACTGCACATTCCCAGGAAGCTGACAATGACCCCTCGGGAGAGGCTGCCCAAGTAGCCCAGCAACTGCTGACCTTCTATGAGTTGGATCTTGGCCTCAACCATGTGGTGAGGAAGTACAGCGAGCCATTGGAGGACACGGCCAATATGCTCGTCACTGTGCCTGGGGGCAGTGACGGGCCCAGCGGTGTGCTCGTCTGCTGTGAGAACTACCTCGTCTATAAGAACTTTGGTGAACAGCAGGACCTGCGCTGTCCCATCCCTAGACGGCAGCACGACCTCGATGACGCAGAGCGCAGCATGCTGTTTGTATGCAGTGCCACTCATCGAACAAAGGTCAGGAGTTCATAGTTCAGATATCTCAAGTGAGTGTCAATGTGTGTGTTTGTGTGTGCAGCATCTCTTCTTCTTTCTGCTCCAAACTGAGCAAGGAGATGTCTTCAAAGTCACTCTGGATACTGAAGATGACATAGTAAGCCTATCCATGTGTGTGGGGGGGGGGGGGGGGGGGTCCATGTGTGTGAGTCCATGTGTATGGGGGTCTATGTGCAGAGATATGTTTGGGGGGGGGTTCTATGCATGTGTGTAAGGGGGGAGTGGAGTGATGTGCCAAAACTGAGATCTTGGACCGCACGTCTTGTTCCCTGTGACTTCAATTATTCGATGAGATACCAAAGAAACTAAATAAAAGACACTTATTAAATAATATTTTTTAGAACAGGAAGAATTATTTCACATTTTTTACACACTATAAGTGGTTCGAGAGGCGGGGGGGGGGGGGAGATCACACTAGCCACATGGGCAGCTTATTTCATCTTTTGTTGTTTTTCATCTTCTCTTTCATACAATACTCATTAACTTTTCTACAAGGTTCAAATATTTATTAACACTCCAGCCCCCCAACCATCTGATCTCTAGCACTCCAGCCCCATCACCATCTGATACTAACACTCCAGCCCCACACCATCTGATACTAACACTCCAGTCCCATACCATCTGATACTAACACTCCAGCCCCACACCATCTGATACTAACACTCCAGTCCCATACCATTTGATACTAACACTCCAGCCCCACACCATCTGATACTAACACTCCAGTCCCACACCATCTGATACTAACACTCCAGTCCCATACCATCTGATACTAAACTCCAGCCCCACACCATCTGATACTAACACTCCAGCCCCACACTATCTTATCTCTAACACTCTTACCCCACACTATTTTGTAGGTGTTGATGAATAGTATCGAATATTGACTAAGAGACTGCTCAATGATTCATTTTGTGTGTGTGTGTTTGTCTTCTTTGTGCGTGTCTATCTGCGTGTGTGTCTGTTTATCTGTCTGTTTGTGTGTCTGTGTGTGTGTGTGTGCAGGTGTCTGAGCTAAAGATCAAGTACTTTGACACGGTTCCTGTGGCGGCCTCGATGTGTGTGTTGAAGACTGGCTTCCTATTCCTCGCTTCCGAGTTTGGCAATCAGTAAGTCAGTCAGTGCTGAATATGATCCTGATGTGGGGGTGTGGTCAGCTTGGTGAGGCACAAAGTCATCTGCATGTCCATTGTCTCTGTGCAGCTTCCTCTACCAGATAGCTCATCTAGGGGATGATGATGGGGAGCCGGAGTATTCCTCTGCCATGCAGCTGGAGGAAGGGGAGACCTTCTTCTTTGCTCCTCGTTCTCTGAAGAATCTTGTCTCTGTGGATGAGATGGAGAGTCTGAGTCCTATCATGGCTTGTCAGGTGCTGTGTCAGTGTTAGCCTGCCTGATGCTGTGTTAGTGTTAGCCTGTCAGGTGCTGTGTCAGTGTTAGCCTGTCTGGTGCTGTGTTAGTGCTAGCCTGTCTGATGTTGTGTTAGTATTATCGTGCCTGATGCTCTGTTAGTCTTAGCCAGGTACTATATTAGCATTAGCCTGCTGCTTCACTATATGACAATATGGTTTGTAATGTTATAGAATATATTATACTTTACCAAATATTGTTACCAAGACCTAGTCTGTTGCATTGTTGAGTGGTATGGTGTGGTAGGTCTTGAGAGTGCAATAAGTGTGGCAGTGGGTGTGGATGTGACTGGTCACTCTTGTGAACTTTGTGCTCCCATTTCTCTGCCTCCTGCTGATGTAGGTTGCTGACTTGGCAGCAGAGGACACACCTCAACTTTATGTGGCTTGTGGGCGTGGCGCTAGGTCCACCCTTCGTGTTTTACGACATGGCCTAGAGGTAAGAGTGTCACTACCTCCCAACATTGGCTGCATGCTGCCCCATGTAGCATGATACACGTGTTGCTTTAAATTGATGTTGAAATAAAGAAATTAATTAACGTTTGTGTGTTGTAGGTTACAGAAATGGCTGTTTCTGAGTTGCCAGGCAACCCCAGTGCTGTGTGGACTGTAAAAAAAAACAGTGCGGGTATGTCCTATTGTCTTGCGCACGCACACCTGCGCACACACACACACACACACACACACACACACACGCACGCACGCACACACACACACGCACGCACACACACTCCTTGAAACCTTGAAAGAAAGCCATCCGGGAGGATGATGTCTCTCTGCCACACAGTGGCAGACTGGATTAGATTTTAGACTAAACAATTACTGTCGCTCATTTGTAGCGAGTTGTCCGACACTTATGCCTTGCAATGTCCTACCTTCTTCTGAACGATCTTTGGCATGTGTCACACACAAATGGAATAGTGGTTGTGTTAGAGCTGGTGTCATGTCTGTCAATGGTCGATGCTGCCTCCTTCCTTATCCTGTCCTTCTCCAATCTCTCCTTGGTGCAGGTATCTAAACCTTCTCTACATTGTACTCTCCATACACCTCTCTCCTTTGCATCTCTATACCATCTTCCTTCATCGATCTTGAACCTCTTAAGATCTTTCCTTACTCTGTCCCTCCACCTTAGCGTACATCCATGCATGGGTCTTGGATGAGATAGCCAGCCAAACAAGAGCCTCTTGGGAATACGATCCTCCTGCATTCTAGCAACATGACCCAACCATCTCAGTCTCCTTGCTATAACCACATCTTCAAGAGCTTCATCCATGCCAAAATTCCTCCTCATCTGGACACTGCTGATGTAACCAGCTCGCTGCTCGGCCCTACTAATGTTCATGATACGCCGGGGACATCTATTGTTGAATGCCTCAACCTTCTGTGTGGAGACTCTCTTGGTTGCCCAAGTTCCAGCTCCTTAGAGCAGCACACCTAGCACAGCAGCACAGTAGACCATCCTCTTTGTCTTCCTGGATAGACTTCCATTGCAGAACACAGGTCTACATAAGGCACGAGAAGCACGAGCTACCCTGACCTCCACATCCACCCTGATCTCTCCATGTGACTCAAGGACACTCCCCAGGTATCTGAAACTTGATACTGCCTCTATGGTCTCTCCTACAATGTGTATTGGCTGCAGATCCTCCTCCCCACATGATGCACCAGCCACAAGCAGCTTCATCTTGGGAAAGCTCATTGTCAACCCCCACTCTGATAGCACCTCAACCAACTGCTGAGCAGCTTTCACAATGCTCTCTCTGGAATCTCCCACAATAGCGGCGTCATCAGCAATGGTCTTCTTGTCCTCTCCCCCACCAGCTTGCCACCACACTTGTACAACACCTCAGTTCCAAAAGGCTGGCGTCGCCTTCTCCATTGTTCGATCACAAGGTTGAAATATAGGTTGAAAAGGGATGGGGCAGTGGTACAGCCCTGCCTTAAGCCATTGTTCACTTCAATCACAGGTGTGGTAGCACCATCAACAGACACCTCGACCTTCATTCCATCATGGAGGGACTGGATCAGCCTCACAAACAGAGGTGGGATGCCATACTTCTCCAGCACCAACCAGAGAGCCTGGTGAGCCACAGAATCGTAGTCTTTCCTTAGGTCCACAAACAACATAAAAACTTTGGTGTTATGTTCTCTGGCCTTCTCCATTATCTGCCTTGCACAAAATATCATATCTATGCATCCTCGACCACATCTAAACCCACACTGAGAGTCAGGCAAGGTATCCTCCACCACCACCTGCAGCCTTCCTTGGATGACCTTCGCAAACAGTTTTCCCATTACATCCAACAGACTGATCCCATGCCAATTGCCACATATCATCAAGTCTCCTTTCTTAGGTATCAGCACCAGCAGGGCATCTCTCCACTCATCAGGAACTCTCTCCTCCTTCCACACAGTCTCAAACAGATCTAAAATGTACTCCATCATTACAGCACTTCAGCATCTCTCCAGCAGTATGCCAGTTTTCCCTCCAGCCTTGTTCCCCTTGAGCTTACCCAGGGCCTCCATTACTTCATCTTCTGCCGGAGGCTGTGCTAAGTCTTTCCTCACTGGGCGCTGCTCTGCAGACTGGATCACACTCTCTTCAAAGTTACTGCGGGTGTTCAGGACAGTCTCAAAATGCTCATGCCATCGGTGTAGACTACTCTCTGGCCCCATGCATATCTCTCCACTGCTGTTCCTGATAGCTTTTGGCTTGACAGGTCGGAGTCCTGCTCTTCCCCTCTGTATGTCCCACAGACCATTCCAAACTCCCTTCCCTCCACGCATGGCTATCTCTACCTGCTGGGCCTTCTGTTGGAACCAAGTATTCTTTGCATGCCTCACCTCATGAGCTACAGCTCTTCTCTGGCTGACATATCTCTGCCTGTCACTGTGATAGCCTGTGCTTAACCACTTTGCAAACAAAAGGTTATGATTCATGATAAGCTTCTGAAGGTCTTCAAAATTATCTTTAAACCAATCAGGTTGTCTACGGTTCTCCCACCCAAGGCACTTCTCAGCTGAACTCCTCGAGCCATCCCTAAACAACTCCCATTTCCTATTTCCACCAGCTTCACTGCACCATTCACCGCTAACTGCTTCCTCCACACACTTCCTATACTGCTCCCTTGTCTTCTCATCACTCAGCCTAGACACAGCAAACCTCTTCCTCTTCACAGGTTTCTTTGGCTTGGGTGGTCCTCTCAACATCAGCTTGGGTGGTCCTCTCAACATCAGCTTGGCCTTGAGCAGCTTGTGATCTGTCCAGCACTCCACAGATCTCACCACAAAGACATCATTGCACAGCCTCCTGATTCTTCCTCATGATCACATAGTCAATGCAATGCCACTTCTTGCTGCCAGGATGCTGCCAAGTGTGCTTATGGCTCATTTTCTTCTGGAAGTAAGTGTTCATGATTGCCATCTCATTCAGTGCACAGAAGGATAGCAGCGCTTTTCCTGCTTCATTCATCTTCCCCACCCCATGAAGTCCTTCACCCCATCCCAAGCTGGATCTTCTTAACATCTCACACTGCTGCCCACTCTGGCATTGAAGTCACCTACTAAGAGTAGCACGTCATGCTCATTTACATCATCCAACTTTGCCTGTAGATCACTGAAGAACTGCTCCTTCTGTTCCACCGATGCTCTGAACATTGGTGCATATACACTCACCACACAATTCTTGAGCTCACTGCCTCCCAGACTTGCCCAGCTTCCCTCCATGCTGCTGTCATCTCACGGCCAAGTACAATACCAACCCCTTCATTCTGCACCATTGGTGAGTCATCATCTGGGAGTGGGCGACCAGAGTGCAGAATCACGTACCCCTCAACATCATATAGATTCTTCCCAAACCACTTGGTCTCACTAATGCCAGCTATGCTCACTCCATACTTCTTCAGCTCATGCACCATCAATGCTGCCTTCCTGTCTACCACCACACTTCTTCCACTTTTCCTCACCACACTTGTCTCCACCCTACCTTCTGCCTCAACCAGAGTCCGCATATTCCAACATCCTACACTTATATCACGATGATGTTTGGAGTGATAATTGCCGCGCTTTCTACTCAAGTAATTCTTAGCTTTAGCCATAATCCAGCTTCTAGTGTAAATTTGATAGATGTTTGAAACACACACTGAGGGCTTGCAAAACCACACAGAGTGCTATTACTAAAGTACCTTCACAAAGCAACTGACTTGGTCAAAACAAATACTGAATGAAGAGGCACCTAGTACTAGTCATGTTAGCCAGTATAAAACTGTTACCGTAGAGCACCACGTGGAGGTATGACTAGATTCCGCTCCGCGCGCGCACGCGCACACACACACACACACACACACACACACACACACTTGCATATGTGTGTGCACATTGTTTGTTTTTTTTTGTCATTCCTATGCTCCTCCACTGGTTGTGATGTTGCTTTGCCCATGCCCAGAGGAATTTGACACCTATATTGCTGTCTCCTTCACCAATGCCACTCTTGTCTTATCTATTGGAGAAACTGTTGAGGAGGTTACAGACTCTGGCTTCCTGGGGACCACACCCACTCTGGCTTGTTCTAGACTTGGGGAGGATGCCTTGATACAGGTAATGGCCTCATGTACTGTTCCTGTTGGCCAGCAGTGTCAGCAGCAGGCATGTGTGTGTGTTGGCGCAGGTGTACCCTGACGGCATCCGCCACATCCGTGCAGACAAACGTGTGAATGAATGGAGAGCTCCAGGCAAGAAGTCCATTACACGCTGCACCTTGAACGAGCGGCAGGTGGTCATAGCCCTCAGTGGTGGAGAGATTGTCTACTTCGAAATGGACCAGGTTGGTCGGCCAGTGAAGCAAGCTGGCATGCCAACAGTCAGTGTGTGTGTGTGTGTGTGACTGTCTTGAGTGTTTCTTGCAGAGTGGGCAGCTGAATGAGTACACAGAGAGAAAGGAAATGGCGTCAGAGATTGTGTGCATGAGTTTAGGTTCCGTTCCTCATGGGGAGCAACGATCTCGATTCCTCGCTGTGGGTCTCACTGACCAAACAGTTCGTGTGATCTCTCTGGACCCTTCGGTTAGTGAGGGGAAGTGTGCATTGTGGCCAGCCTTGATCCATCAGTTGTCCTGTTCTGGTTGCAGGATACTCTGCAGCCTCTCAGCATGCAGGCCCTGCCCACAGCTCCCGAGAGTCTGTGTATCGTAGAAATGGGCGGAGGTGGGGACCACTCTCTCTCTGTTGGTGGACTGTTCCTCAACATTGGCCTGCAGAATGGAGTGTTGCTGAGGACAGCTCTGGATGCGGTCACTGGCGACCTGTCAGACACTCGCACAAGGCAAGCAGTGTCTGTTCCTTCATCCTCATCAACTCACAGTGTATTTGTTTGTGTGCTGTGAATCTTGAAGGTATTTGGGCACAAGGCCGGTCAAACTTTTCCGAGTGAAGATGCAGGACTCCCAGAGTGTGTTGGCAGTGTCCAGTCGCTCCTGGCTCAGCTACTCCTTCCAGTCTCGCTTCCACCTCACGCCACTCTCCTACGATTTGCTGGAGTTCGCCTCAGGGTTTTCTTCAGAGCAATGCCCAGAGGGCATTGTGGCTATAGCTAGCAACACGCTGCGTATCTTGTCTCTGGAGAAGTTGGGCGTCATCTTCAACCAAGTGGCCACGCCTCTGCAATATACTCCTCGCAAGCTTGAGATCCACCCACCCACAGGTGCCGACCTTTCAACCAACATTTGTCCTCGTGATTTTCATTCATTGTTATTATAGGTTACTTAGTTTCCTTGGAGACAGATCACAATGCATTCACGGAATCTACGAAAGCTCAGCGCAAGCAACAGATGGCGGAGGAGATGGTGCAGACAGCTGAGGAGTACGAGGAAGTGGCTGCTGCAGAGGCCGCCGAGACGTTCCTCTCTGAGGAACTTCCTGAGAGCATGTTTGGCTCCCCCAAGGCAGGCACCAAGATGTGGGCTTCCTGTTTGCGACTCATGCACCCAACTGAGGTGCCACACCTTACCACTTTATAATGTTGCCTCTTTATATGCCATGTGGTGTGCCTGTCATGCAGGGGAATACCCTTGACATTGTCCAGTTCGACCAAAACCAAGCAGCCTTCAGGTGAGCCCTAACCCCTGTATATTCCCTGTATGCCCTGGGGGTTGTTCTATCCCTAACCCCTGTATACTCACTGTATGCCCTGGGGGTTGTTCCAGCCCTAACCTCTGTATACTTACTGTATGCCCTGGGGGTTGTTCCAGCCCTAACCTCTGTATACTCCCTGTATGCCCTGGGGGTTGTTCCAGCCCTAACCTCTGTATACTCCCTGTATGCCCTGGGGGTTGTTCCAGCCCTAACCTCTGTATACTCCCTGTATGCCCTGGGGGTTGTTCCAGCCCTAACCTCTATATACTCCCTCTATTCCCTGGGGGTTATTCCAGCCCTAACCTCTGTATACTCCCTCTATGCCCTGGGGGTTGTTCCAGCCCTTGTTCCTTACATCCTGTATGTCCTGACGTTTATTCTAGGACTAGTTCAGTCTGTGCCCTAGTCCCCAGTTAATTCCTAGTATGCTGTGTGTTGGTTCCATTGTTTGGTTAATCTAAACACATGTGACAGTCTTGCAGTCTGCACGTTTGCGTCTCGGACTGACACGGAGTGGTATGTGGTGGTGGGCACTGCTCAGGACTTGTCCTTCTCTCCGCGCTCATGCTCCGCAGCTGCCCTCATTCTCTTCAAGCTCTCAAGTGACTCTACCAAGTTGGAGCATGTGCACACTGTGAGTTGGTAACAGTCATCACCTGGGTGTCTTATGCCAAATTTCTGGATCATGATGATGTTATTGTCTCTGCATGTTGCAGACTCATCTTGACGATGTGCCCGTTGCCATGGCACCCTTCCAAGGTCGGTTACTAGTGGGAGTTGGGCGACTGCTCAGGATCTATGACGTGGGCAAGCGTAAAATGTTGCGCAAATGTGAGAACAAACATATCCCCAACCTTATCGTGGACATCCACAGTCTGGGGGGGCGTGTCTACGTGTCCGACGTCCAGGAGGCGGTTCACTTCATCCGCTACAAGGCAGAGGAGAATCAACTGGTCATTTTTGCTGATGAGACTTGTCAGAGGTGACTAGCAAGTGGTGGAGATATGCATGTTGCTTCACTCTCTCTCTCTCTCTCTTCTCTCTCTCTCTCTTCTCTCTCTCTCTCCTCTCTCTCTCTCTCTCTCTCTCTCTCTCTCTCTCTCTCTCTCTCTCTGTTGTTGAAGGTTCATGACCTCCTCATGTGTCCTGGACTACAATACAGTGGCGGCAGCAGACAAGTTTGGCAACATTGCCATTGTAAGAATCTTTCATTGTCACTGTGGGTGTAGTGATCCTCTGTAACCTCACACGAGGTGGCCTCTTATGAAGTAACCTTTCGTAGGGTGGCCTTTCACGATGTGATATCTTGTGTGTGTTCTCACAGATGAGACTGCCCAGTGACGTATCCGATGAGGTGGATGAAGACCCGACTGGCAACAAGGCCATCTGGGACCGAGGGCTGCTCAGCGGTGCTGCACAGAAGGTGACCACAAGTTGGCATGGTCTCAAGTAGAGCTAGACTAATGCCACATGGTCGGCTGTATTTTTCCTCTGATGTAGGCAGAGCTGCTGTGTTCCTATTACATAGGGGAGACCATCCACTCCTTGCACAAGACCACACTGATCCCTGGGGGCTCTGAGCTGCTGGTTTACACCACACTGTCCGGTGTGGTGGGCATGATGGTCCCCTTCACCTCACGAGAGGTACACCCCTGCCATGCCCCCTCCTGTGTGAGGTCCTATTGCTATGACCCTATCTATTTGTTCTCCTTCAGGACATTGATTTCTTTCAGCACTTGGAGATGCACATGCGATCAGAACTGCCAAGTTTGGTAGGAAGGGACCACATGTCATTTCGTTCCTACTACATCCCTGTCAAGGTTTGTATGTGTGTGTGTGTCTTCCTACTACATCCCTGTTGATGTTTATGTGTGTGTGTATGTTCCTACTACATCCCTGTTGATGTGTGTGTGTGTCTTCCTACTGCATCCTTGTTGAGGTTTGTGGGGGTGTGTGTATGTTCCTACTACATCCCTGTTGGTGTGTGTGTGGGAGTGTCTTCCTACTGCATCCTTTTTTAGGTTTGTGGGTGTGAGGGTGTGTGTATGTTCCTACTACATCCCTGTCGAGGTTTGTTGTGCTAAGTGTTCGTGTGTGTGTTCCTACTGCATCCCTGTCAAGGTTTGTTGTGCTAAGTGTTCGTGTGTGTGTGTTCCTACCGCATCCCTGTCGAGGTTTGTTGTGCTGAGTGTCATGTGTGTTCCTACTACATCCCTGTCAAAGTTTGTTGTGCTAAGTATTGTGTGTGTGCAAGTGTTCCAAATACATCCATGAGTGTGGTGTAGTGATTGTAAAAAATAAAGGTAGGGGGGGGGAAGAGAGAGTCAGGTGCCCCGTAGCAACTGAACTCCCCATTGGCAACTGACCAGCCAAACATAGGGTCTATCCTTCACTCATGTGAATGGAGCCTTGACAATGAAGACCCCTTACTTTTCCTGCACTTTCAACTTTTAAAATTTATTTTGGAGCATCTGATTTTACCATCCTGTATGCAACAAATGTGTGTCCATATATTGACTTGAAGCTTTATCTTTCATTGATGCCATTTTAGAAGCTGGGCTATTCTGATAGTGAAGTTCTACTACTGTACTCCACTTTCTTGTCGTGATATTATTGTGCAATATAATTTACCACTTTAACTCAGGGTGATGAATTATGATTACCTTATTTATTATTGCCATCAGGGTGTCATTGATGGTGATCTTTGTGAACAGTACAACTCGATGGACATTGCTAAGAAGAAATCTGTAGCGGAGGATTTGGACAGGACTCCCAGTGAGGTGAGTCTCTTGCTTGGCAAGTGCAGCCAGTCCATGGACTTCGGCAATAATAACCTTTGCACTGCAGGTTTCCAAGAAGCTGGAGGATCTACGCACGAGATACGCTTTTTAACATTCCTCAACGTTTCACTATCACTGGCAAATAATGCAGAGTGACACTTGAACTATATCTTGCACCATGTTTAACTATGATATTCATGGCATTACATAATCTTGTAAATGTATCATGACGACAGACAGACAGACAGACAGACAGTGCTGATGTGGGATAAAATGTGCATCCAGTCAGTGAAATCATAAATTGACAAGAGAATGTGCAACTGCAAATGCTAATTGAATTAAGAGCAAGCTACGAGGTTATGACGGACAGACACTGTATGCTAATGATATGTACAAATAGTTCTATAATACATTTGATGAGGAGAAAGTGGTGTTGGTATGACATCAGAATTGAGACTGCTCCAGGTAGCCCTGCATGTGGCATGGGAGAGGCAGTTGGCGGATCTTATCAAAACGAATACTCTGCCGGATGACAAACCTACAGTAATGCTGAAGAGACTGCACGCGGTTGAAACGGGAGAGTGGCTTGAGAAGCCGCACTGGGACAGCTGGGGAACCTGACGCTCGAGCACGACTGAAGCAAAAGACTCCATCTCGAGAATACTGCATACTACGTTGAATTAGTTCCACTACTGAAGGATACCCTTCGTTCTCTGCATCCGGGAAGCTGTAGAAACTAAAATTCCCATTGCAATATTCTATTCTGGTATGGAGGATTTTGGACTGGGAATGGAAACTAAGACTAAGTAAGTAACGATCATCTGAACTATCTCGGACCAGAAAAGTTCCATCCTTGACTCCTGACAATTGTTCCTCTGCCTCAACACGAGTGATAGGCCCCCAGTACCACCCAAATTGAGCTAAGTTTCGTAAGTCAAGGGTCAAGCCATTAGATCCTAACATTCTCTGTTGTACATATTCATACACTTTCTCTTCATCTAGCCTCCGTGATCTTGCAGGGATGGGGGGTAGAGGGCGGGCAGCTATGTGCTGTTCTTCCTCGGGAATTGGCACTGGAATTGGGACCATTGGCCTGTGAATGTACCGATCTTCCTCTTGCGTTTGATTACTATTATAAGAATTGTACCACCTTCCAATATCCTTCATGGGCCCAAAAGCTTTGTCCACCGCTTCTCTGTCATAGTACGGGGAAGATGCTCTGTCCAGTCTTTGGGGACATCTTGCCACTAGTGAGGAGCCACAATGAAGTGTAGTGATGTCATGTTTGGGATGAAATCCAGAGTCCACACTCTCATCGCTGTCATGTATAGCAGCATCGCCATTCAGAGAGCCCTCCAATTCCTCCACCATATTCAACATCCAGTATGGAGTTGATGGCTTGCCCTTCTCTTCCCTCCGGTCCAAAGACGTTACACGAGCTGGTAGTGTGGAACACTTTGCTCGTGCAGCGATGTCTGGTAGGCAACTCCCTGAGTCCACAGAGCTTGTTCGATTGCGTCTGAACTTGGACTTCAAGGAGGTCATCATTTGGCTCTGCCAGGTTGGGGTTTCCCCACCACCTGCATCTCCCGCAGACTTTACCCGACATAACTGCTTCCTCTTAGGCATGTTTGGGACTGAGAGGGAGGAACAGAGTACATAGTATAACACATGCACATGCTCACTCATTAGCTGTACCAGCTCCCTGTAATGAGAGCAGACCTAATGCACACATTTGGGGGAGTGAGGCCAGACCCTTCATCAATTCTGCCACATTGACAGGACTCACACATGTTGACCTGCTAACTACATGCATACATGTGCCCTCTACAAATTACTACATGAACCCATCCACCACGTGACCCCGCAGCTACACATACTCCGTATACAGTGTGAGCCACAGCTCACTAGAAACAACCAAATGTGGGAAGGTCATGTCACCTGTACCATTACTAAATTTGGCACACATGCATTGCTAAATATCCCCAAAGATTTAAGACACTGCTGGGAGGGAAGACTAGCTATCAGCATGTTCCATCAACTGCACATGACAGCCGGTGTTGGCACAGACTTGAAGGCACACCACTTACTCATGACAATACACTTCCTTGGAGTCAAGGTATGATGGAGGACAGACCCCCCACCCCACACATTAACATATCTATTGTGTGGATCAAAAGATGTTGAATTTTAGCTAGTCTTGATCACAAGTTTTGATGAAGGTAATGATTAGAACCTGGATGTGTTTCTACGATGGCCTCTCCCAACATAACAGTTTAAACCAGCGTCACATCATACGCTAGTACAGCCCCATAGTTACACTTGTCACCGGACAAGCCGACCCTAACCTAAAGAATTTAATAGGTTTAACGGTCTTACCTTTTCCTTCAGGTTTTTAGAATAGGCCCACTTCTCCGGAGGACTAGAGCAATAGGAAGCTATGAATACAAGAAGAAAGGCGGAGGACTCTCCTCCACACCCAGTGCAGTTAGTCAGTTGTGAGGATTTCACGTGATGATCAGGAGACTAGTAAACATGTGACGTCATGGTGATGTCACTCTACTTATTAAATTGATTCAATTCTGTTGCATTGTCATCAACTGCTCTCTGCCAGTTACTACCAATTGGAATTTAGTTCTTGCAAGATGCCGAATTTTAAGCCAGAAAAACTTCGAGTTAACTTGAGGTTGTGTATCAACCGCCTGAAGTTGTTGGAGAAGAAAAGGAGTGAGTTGTTTACCGGTGGCTGCTATATAACCTAGTGACTCCCTGACCCAAACCCCTCCTGTACCCCTCCAGTACTAGAGGAGGGAAAGGTGGGGTGGGAGGGAGGGCAAACATTGGGAGTTCCACTGTTGGAGTTGGAGTTGGAGTTGGCTATGTGAAATAATGCTAATGTGATCAGTCCAGTGGTGCCTGTGTGACTAGCTAACTGGGCCAGTGTAACTAGGTTTATGGTGCAGGTGGGGCTGAAGATGCTAGTGAGATTAGGCTAACCATCGAATTTAAATATTTGCAATACCAGAAGAGGTTCCCAACTTCATCTGGGTCAAAAAATATTGAATTTTCTCAAATCCTTAGTCAGCAACTGTGAAGCACTTCCAAATCTCCCTAAAAGTGGAACAGTTGACTACAGTTCAGCTTTAAACCACTTTATAATTGTGGTTAGAACAGTAAGACAATTATACCTGAACAAATAGTGGCAATGAAATTTTACTACCCCAAAGTCACCTCAGTAGCTGCTTTTCCAAAGCCAACAGTTGGGAAGTACTTTGAATCTGACTAAAAATGAGCCATTTCGGTAAAAGAATAATAGCAATGAAAATTGAGCTAGCCTTTTTCTATTTTAGTTTTTTACTTGGGTTTAAAATACCTGATCATTATTTTTTACAATTGTATTTCTATTGATTTTATTTCTAGGTTTGTTCATGGAAAAGGGTTGACAACTAGCTCCCGCTTTTAAAATGGTGAATAGAATAATAAAAACAAACGGTTTATTGACTTACCATCAAGAAGAGTAGTGGAGAATCTATGAAAACAACTATTTCACCAAGGTGGAATTTAGCATGAAATAATTACTGTGGATTAATTACTTCGGAATAATTACTTTAGAATAATTACATTGAATAAGTACTGTGGAATAAGGAGTAGCTCTAAACAGATTTCAGGGAGCCTGGAGTGAGCTGGCACTTACCTTGATATATTCTGCTGAAAAATGAAGTTTTCGATAATTCTATATAAATATTCTTTCAGATCATCAACACATAACACTTGTATAACCAGTTCTCTCTCTGCTTTAGAGTGATGGTTGAGGTTTCCTTTTCTTGAAATGCTGTTTTATGACCTCACCCTATCAGTTATTTTTTTACCCTTCATCTGCACAAGAAAAGTTGGTTGCCAGGTTAGTAGTGGTGGTTGGAATTACTGCAGCTGTGGGATTTGCTTGTTTATTTATTTATTTGTTGGTTGGGGGTGAGAAAGGTGGGGGGTGAGAAAGGTGGGGGGTGAGAAAGGTGGGGGGTGAGAAAGGTGGGGGGTGAGAAAGGTGGGGGGTGAGAAAGGTGGGGTTAGCATTTGCTTGAAGGGGTATTTTGTCAAGCTACCTGTCTGGTTAGCAGTCTTGGTAGGAATTGCTGCTGATATAGAATTTGTACCTGCTTTTGTGCTTGCAGGGATTTGCTATTTTATTTTGGAAGGAAGGTGGGGGGTGGGGCCACTTGCTGAATTGCCCCCCCCCCCTCCCCCTGGATTCACCACTTACAATGGAATACTTTTGGGGTACTAATTAAGAAGATATAATAAATATTGATCTAGCATACATAGAAATGTCCATGATTTAGACCAAGTTATTCACTAGAAAAACAGCAGAAGATTTGCCCTTTTTGTTGAGATTTTTTTTTCCATCACAATGACCAAGTACAATTTAATAGAATTGACCTGACCTCATCAGATCCTGTGATTGTAGCAATGAATAAATCTGAACACATCGTCTAGTATTGCATATATATATATGCTTCAATTTACCTCAAAGCTCACTAACTCACCACGAGAGAGAACTTTACACCTTGAGCCAGTAACTATAAATTATATTCTAATTTTGGCAGTTGTGAACACAAATTTTGCATTCCTCTGGTTAGTACTGTATTTAGGATTGAATGGAAATTAAAGATATGAATACAATTACTAAACTGATCAATACTGTCACACAAATACATATAATTACTGAAGTATTTTACCTTTGGCATTCAAGTAGCCATGCCCACCAACCCTGACAGTTAGGTCAAGGTCACAAAGCAAGTCCTTCCTATAAAGTAATTGAAAAGGATAGGGAAATACCTGTTTTTAATCACACATATTTAGGAGAAAGGGAATAGGGATGGGAAAAAGGGAAGAAAATGTAAAAGGGGAAGGAAGGACGGGAAGAAATTAAGATGTTTGTCCAGGCTTCAACTGTCCCACACCTGCTTGAAAATCACATGCTTTAACCACTACGCCACCACTTTCAGGCATTTTTTGTATGGAAAATTTGAATTCTTTGTCCCCCCCCCCCCACATACCATACACCTTGGCCTACATGGCTAAAAGGAAGAAAATGGAAATATAGGGTGAGGGATTTGGGCATGGTTTTTCCTGACCTCACTTATACTGTTGACATAATTATGGTTTTTAGTATTCATGATGAGTTTGGTGACTGATTCTCATGCATGAAATTGAAGGCTGCTCTTCCTCAGGGTATTGTGGCATAGCACCTGTCCTATGGACAGAGTCAACAAAAATCGCTCAATGTAATTCTAAATCTGTTGCTCACTATCTCATCCCAGCTGCTTGGACCTACACAGTTAAAAAAAGAAGTAAGGAAAGATGCAGGAAGTGGTTTGGGCACAGCTTTGCTGACCTATGTATGTTTACACATTTGTGGTTTGTAGTAGGTGGGGTGGTTTATTCGGCATAGGGTTGTACCCCCAACCAGGAAATTTTTGGGGGGAATGATCCCACAGATACGGTTTTACTCCGATCATCACCAAACTTCCTTATATCCGCCTCAGGGTGACTCCCATTAAACCCTGGACATTTATGCCCTTCTGGCCTAATCAGGCCTAATCCTCTGGGAAGAGTTATCAAACAAATAAATAAACAGATTGAGAATTATAGGAAGATAGATGAATGTGACACTTTTGAGTAATTATTTGTAGGTAAGTGAACTCTGTTTTAATAAGTGGGGTATTCATTAATTTTAATTAGTGCTCTGATGATATTGCTCCCACATCCAATCATTGAGCTACTGGTGTCCCTGTGGGTGCATGAGTAAGTGCCCTCAGGCTTATGGGTCACTGTTATTTATGTGTGTGTCTGGTTTACTTTCTTCCTGCAGCTGAGGGGGCCATGAAGGCTCGGAGGGAGATAGCAGACTACTTAAAGAACAAGAGAACAGAGAGGGCAAGAATTCGAGTAAGGAAGCCTTTCATGGGAGGGAGAGAGAAACGCAATCACTTTAGTGTCCATTCCAACTGGTGACCTCAAGACCACATGCTTAACTTGCATGAGTACTGGTGTGCATTGGTCAGTGTAGTACCAGAACTAACACACCAATCCTGTGCCTCATCATGGTCATGTGATTCAACTGGTGTTACCAGAACTAACCCCACCAATCCTGTGCTTCATCGTGGTCATGTGATTCAGCTGGTGTGTGTTGGTCAATGTTATACAGAACTAACCCCACCAATCCTGTGCCTCATCACGGTCATGTGATTCAGCTGGTGTCAGGCAGGAATTCATGCTTGGGAGGGGGGGGGGATGATAAGGAAGTAAGAAATGATGTGAGAGAGGCTATCACTGTCCAGCCTGTGTGGCCCTAGTCCTTTGGGGGGACCTGTCCCAGGAATTTTCATTTGCTTACAGAGCCTTTGAACTCCATGACAGGAGGAGATGTGGCTAATGGTGGACAGTGTAATCCATCCTTCTGTCCATCACCTCAACCTAAGTCAGTCATGGCCTGGACAGGATACGAGCTTAAAATAGATCTCTAGATAAAAGTGTTGAAGTCATGGTACATAGCCAGGCTGGCCTGGAGGAGGGGGGGAGGTAATGAAGTAGGTGGTGAGGGAATAAAGTGTATCTACAGTGTAATGCCATATGTATCTTCCTCCCTCTCCTCGATTACTTTCGATTTATTTTCTATGAAGGAGTTGCATGTAGGCTGTAGGTTACTTCAATAGCACAACCCTTCCCTGTGACTGTGAGTATATCTTACTGAGGGCTAGGGCATTTATGTATCAAGGAATTTCTCTGAACAAAATGTAGGAAAAGGAGTTTCATAGTTGTGAAGGTGACAAGGATTGTGAAGGTGCCTTTTGAAAGACCTGCAGAACAATAGGAAGTGAATCCATCCAGCACTCACCAGAGGGGTCAATCTACAGCAGCTAGATGCAAGTATAGATAGTCAAGAGGGAATATAGAATAGAGCAGCCAACCATCTTGTCTCCTATTCTATCAAATACTTTCTTGCTCGCCAGAACATTCCATGCACAATCAACTTTGAGAAATTAATCAATGTGATAGTGTTTTGTGGAGTTGAAGGTCTTGAGCACTTACTGGAGACTGCTAGGAGGGAATATTGCCCTGTCCCCTGGGGGTGCCCTGTCCTCTGGGAGTGTCCTGTCCCCTGGGGATGCCCTGTCTCCTGGGGGTGCCCTGTCCCCTGGGGGTGTAGCTATCATTGACTTTGCTCAAGCTCAAGGTGTTGTGGGGTGAAGAATCAATACTTGAGTGTCTTCAAAAAGCATCATCCTGCAGTACGGGTGATGTGGAGTTGACAGTGTTCTGTTGCTGGGAGGAAAGTAGTTCACTGGTGGTGCACTTTTTGGAAATTGTTCACTTGCATAAAGCTGACATGGGATTATGTACTAGATTCTATTGAATTTCTTTTAAAAAATATTTTTAAAAATCAATAAAGTCTTCTGTTGTTGTTTTTTTAAATCGTATGGATGAGAGTTGCTGGAAGGAGCACTTTCCCTGGGAGAAAGACTGGAGATGACACTCATAAGCAACTGGTACCCCCACCACTCGCACTCCCATCACTGGCACCCCCACCACTGGCACCCCCACCACTGGCACCCCCACCACTGGCACCCCCACCACTGGCACCCCCACCACTGGCACCCCCACCCCCACTATCGGTGTCCCACTGAGGCTGCCATTTGTTACAAAACCGCTAGTTCAACTGCAGGAATGAAGCATGTTAATATGACCTTTGACTGCTCTGTAGAGATACTTGCTCACTCAGGCACTAGCAGAGCAGCAGGAAGACTAATGCAGAGCGTGAAATAGGAACCAGGATGAAGCTGGACTCTATGCCTAGCCATAGTCTATTTGTTCAGCCTTTTTCAGACTTTGATTTGATATTAAAATTAGATACAATTGAATCATGGCTCAAATCAAGGATACTATTGAGTATGAAAGTAGATAGAATCAGTCTGTCATACTGCATCCAGACATTCCCTTCATGAGTATGACTAGCAAGATTCCTCATGCTTCTCACTCAGGAATCAAAGGAAGTACCTGATAGAACAAAATTCTATATAATTGAGGTTGTATAGTCTCTTGTTCTTCAATGCAAAAGTGAGGAGCCTTATGCAATGCGTGTGTAAAATTGATCAGACATTTAGTCTGAGTATTGATTTTTGTTTAGGCAAAAATTAGTCAGAATGTGTTTGATGTAGCTGTGTGATTGTCATGCCCTACTATTGGGTGGGGGAGCAGTTATCTAACCCTTATCATCTGTGTGATGTCATGTGCTGTGTGTGTGCAGGTGGAGCACATCATCAGAGAGGACTACATGGTGGAGGCCATGGAAGTGGTGGAGCTGTACTGTGACCTTCTGCTGGCTCGCTTTGGCATGCTGGAGCAGATGATGTGCGTGTGCACTAGCAGTAGTAATGACAATGTACACCACCACAACATGTGCTCTGTGGCTGACCATGTGTCACTTATTGTGTTGTTTAGGTTCTGTGAGGACAGTCTGGCAGAGTCTGTGGCCACCCTCATTTGGGTTGCACCCAGACTGTGTGCTGACGTGCAAGAACTTAATCAGGTACTCTCCTACCTCCCTCCCTACCTCTTTCCCTACCTCCCTGCCTACCTCCCTCCTTACCTCCCTCCCTCTCTCCTTACCTACCTCCCTACCTCCCTCCCTACCTCCCTCCTTACCTCCCTCCTTACCTACCTCCCTACCAGGTACTCTCCTACCTACCCCACTCCCTACCTCCCTCCCTACCTGGTACTCTCCTCCCTACCTCCCTCCCTCCCTCCCTACCAGGTACTTACCTCCCTCCCTCCCTACTTCCCTCCCTCCCTCCCTACTTCCCTCCCTCCCTACCTCCCTCCCTACCAGGTACTCTCCTACCTCCCTCCCTACCTACCTACCTCCCTCCCTACCTACCTCCCTCCCTACCAGGTACTCTCCTACCTCCCTCCCTACATCCTTACCTACCTACCTCCCTCCCTACCTACCTACCCACAGATATTTTCATGGCTATGGTGAAACCTGCAAGATTGTGTGTGTTTTGGGGTGTGTATTTTGGGGGGGATGTGTGTAGGGGGTGTCTTTAGGGTGTGCGTGTGTTGTCGTGAGCAGTATGCATAACATCTACCGATACTGTGATGAGTGTTGTCAGCGGCTAAAGTCTCTCAGTTGGTGCAGAACTTTTGCAGTTTGTTACTATTTGTAGAAGTGTCTTCACGACTTCAGCTGATAATGTACTCAGTGTGTGAGGTGTGTGGTGTGCTGAGACATGCTCACACAGTCT
Source organism: Lycopodina hypogea (assembly GCA_963969325.1). Classification (NCBI taxonomy): domain Eukaryota; kingdom Metazoa; phylum Porifera; class Demospongiae; order Poecilosclerida; family Cladorhizidae; genus Lycopodina; species Lycopodina hypogea. The sequence continues at coordinate 15,701,683 of OZ017780.1, read as the reverse complement.
GGACAGTATCTTGTTGTGGAGGGAGGGGAGGTGGTGGAGCACCAGGTGTCTGTGATGCTCTCTTAGGATGCACTAGTGAGCTGGAATCACAACAGGCAAGGGAGTGTCACAGTGCAATGGCCAGCCATCCAGCCACCATCTTGTTCATGTGCATAAGCTAATTGTGTGCAACCACGAAACAAATCTGTTTTGGAGTGCACCATTTAGAACATTTCTTCTGGTTCAGGTGATTGTAATAGTGTGTGCAATGCTGTTGCTATGGGTTACTGTGGAGGAGGTATCTAGTCAACCTCATGTATTAAATGTTTCCTTGTCTGAAGGTTTCCTTCCAGCTGGAGAATAAGTTTGGCAAGCCTTTCGCTCAGCAAGCTCGCTCCAATAGTTTGGGCACTGTCAACCCAAAGGTACTCCATGAGCTCTGTGTGTGTGTGATGCCCAGTAGTGTGATCATGGCCACTCCCCTTTTCTTTGCTCAGGTGATCCACAGGCTCGGAGCGGAGGCACCCAAGAAGTCACTGGTGGAAAACTATATGATAGAGATCGCACACAATTACAAGATCCCGTACGACCCGGACCCCACAATGTTCCTGGTGAGTAACCCTGACCCCCATATGCTTTTATTAGGTGTAATGTAAACGCCATTGTGGATTGATGAACTCTGACCCCCATGTTCTTATTTGGTGAACCTTGACCCCACTGTCTATTTTTGTGAACCCTGACCCTGTCATGAACTGAGTCAATTGTTTTCTGCAGGAGGATGATGGCATACCTGTTGCTGGTGACCTTTGTGAACCTTTCCTTCCCCCAGAGTCTGCCCCTGCAGCTCCTCTGCCAAAGAAGGAGGACCCTGACCACTACAGTCCCTTTCCCCCATCTACAGCACCCCCCAACCATCCTCCCCCTGTCCTCAACTCTGGGCCTACTGGGGTGAGAGTCCACTAGCTATACATGACCTCTTTACATGACCCGTGAGATCATCCTGGGCGTGTGTTATTAAAATATGTGGTTTGGGATTGGCTCCGGCCACTCCCCCTGCCAGTACCTGTGGGATGTGGTTCTCTCTGGGGACAGGAAGCAGGTCATGTGGTCATGTTGAGGTACAAAGCGTTGGCTCAGTTCTTCCTCTGCCACTTTGCTTGCTCCTGTTGCTGCATCTCTTCAAATGTCAGCGACACATTATTGCTTGCCATTATAATACATTGCTACATTTTGCTGTGACAACACATGGATAGATATACCATTGTGACCAGAGCTTGGGCCAGTCACTAGATGGTTATGTCAGAACCAAAGCACTGTCAACCACTGAAATCCTCACTTGCATGTGTTCTAATCAGATGAAATAGGTAGTTTGCCTCTCAGCTCAGATATCAAACAACTGCTGGTATTGCAGGACCTGTCTGTGAGAGAGCTAGGTGTGTGAAAAAGCTAGGTCTGTGAGAGAGCTAGGTCTGTGAGAGAGCTAGGTCTGTGAGAGAGCTAGGTCTGTGAAAGAGCTAGGCCTGCGGTGGAGCCAGTCTGTGGTGGAATACATTCATTCTGAGTCACATACGGTTCAGTCGTGCTGGTCTGGTCCTTTTGTAATACAAACAGTTGTGCAAGTATAACCTGTCACCTTGGCAACCATAACTGTTGTATAGTAACCTCAGTACAGTATATGCCGCATTACTAGTTGTTAGATGTGTATGTTTATAAACCATTATTGTCACTCTTGCAGCCACCAGCTTATCCAGGACCGCCTCAACAACCTCCGACCTCTTCCAACCAGAATCTTCCTTATGTAAGTGCACTGACTGACTGACTGGTGTGTGTTACATAGAATAGGAATATGGAGGCCTTGTATCCTGTATAGGGATTGCTGTGGGAAGTTGTTCATCTTAACTGCTAAGCTGGGGCTAACTTGTACATAACCCCTCACAATTATTCACTTTCCATCAAATACAACGCAAAGTGGGGTGGGGGGGGGGGGGGGGGGTTGGTTGCCACTCCACTTACAAGCCAACCACTTCAGCACAACGCCTAAATATGGAAGCTTCCTTGTCCATGCTTACCAGAGCCAACTTATTGCCTCTCACTGTTGCATTGCCCCAGCAACAGTTTCAGTGTCCACTATTAGTCAACTAATAGTCCGCACATTTTGGAGGGAAGGAAACATCCGTAAAATTAAGTCCAAGCTTCTTTGTTCTGAGCTGCAAGCCACACCCATCCCGTGTATGCAAACACCACAAGGAGGTGTGCTGGTGAGTTGTAACAACTGTGACACAGTTTTGACAGTCAAGTTGGAGCTGAACCAATAATGGTAGAAAGTCTCCATTTGTACCGAGACACAAACTGAACTATTTGTTGATGCTGATAACCCGGTAAAAACCCGGGATACTTCCTTGTCTGATAAGAGTATGATAGAGGATGCCAGTCCCAACTAAAAGTATTATGAAAAGGTATGTAAGGGAGTTGATGGCCATTTGTTTGTGTGAGCTGACAGACATTTTTTATATGAGCTGTGGACATTTATTTGTGATCACAGACACACACAACGAAAGGAAAGATGCAAATTTATGAAACTTTAGCCACTTCAATGGAAAACAATAAAGTTCTTGCATACGACATAAAGAATGGTCCAACAAAAGTGGGACAGGGCTAGACGTGTTGAGAGGATGATCCTGTTGGAGTCCACCAACTAGACATTGCCAGATGATTTGCCAACAGCGCAGTAGATATGAGAATATGCATGTGCTAACAGTGAGATAGAGGTGGGAGTAGTGTGTGTGTGTGTGTGTGTGTGTGTGTGTGTGTGTGTGTGTGTGTGTGTGTGTGTGTGTGTGTGTGTGTGTGTGTGTGTGTGTGTGTGTGTGTGTGTGTGTGTGTGACATCAAGTGAACAATGTTCATGTTGCTGTATTGTGTATGTGTGCAGCCCACTGGTCCCCAGGCTGGAGTGCAGCCTCCTCAGTTGCCTGGAGCAGGTGACAACCTTGACTTGCCCCCAGTCCCACGCACCTCCTTCCCGCCAGCCCCGGGCTCTGGTTCCAGTGGAGGGGACGGAGGAGATATGGACTTTGATGACCTCACCCGTAGATTTGAGGAGCTGAAGAGAAGGAAGTGACCTATTAATGTATAATTACTCACGTACTCACCACGTGGTTGCGTCTTTTTTCTTTTTTTTTAACTCTGTGTGTATGCTGAGCTATTATTACTGTATGCAATATAACACGTCCTACATAGTCTTATATAATTACATCATCTTTACACAACAGCTCATTGTAGTCAAACAACCCACATGTCTCCTGTTCCTTCCTTGTGTCTAATAGCAGGAACTTAGAGAATCTTTGCATAAAAATGTCAGGATATGGAGTTTTAGGGTGGAGTAAAGGTTTCAAATGGATGGGGAGAGCAAAGTTTCAGAACAGCTTTGGTTTAAAGGTACCCAATGGTGCAATGACAGGCTTGCTTCTGTTACATTCAAAGCATTTGGAAAATGAAATATACAACATGAAAAACTTCATATCCCAAGCCTCATAATCTGAGGTTTAAACTCCACTTTATGGACCACCTCAAGAGTGCCAACACAACAAATAGCATTGTCTAGCCCATGGTGTTGTTGGTTCGAGTTTACTGAAAATGACCTCTGGAGTCACTTAAATTGTGACACACTAAGCCAGAATCAAAACTACACGTTTTGAATCATGAATTACTTAAACTATTCTCTCTTCTCTTTAAATGTTGTAACAATTGTGTTTTTCAGTGAGCATAATTAAGAAAAATAGATATATTCAAAAAGAAATATAGATAAAATGAAAAGAAAATAGGCAGAAATTCGAGCATAATCCATCAAAACCTACTCACAATCCCCTTAGCACCAATGACATCATCAGCATACATTACCCTACCTGTTTACATCACTCAGGGTTGACACACTTCAGGTGACTGATGAGGAGTGTCTTGCCAGGGATCCACACTGCCTGTGTGCTCCCCCTGCCTGTGTGCTCCCCCTGCCTGTGTGCTCCCCCTGCCTGTGTGCTCCCCCTGCCTGTGTGCTCCCCCTGCCTGTGTGGTGTCTTCAGAGGAGGAAATCTAGACCACTTCCTGGGATCACACATCTTGAGGTGTGGGTAGATTAGTTACCAAGATTTAGGATGCAGGGGGCACAATTTGATGTGAAGGGCAGCTTGTCTGATGATGGAATTGAAAGCATTAGTTGCATCAACAAGTTGGACATCTCCATGACAGGCTCAACCAAAACCTGTCACACCTCATGTACAAGTATCATGTACTGTAGCTGCACATTGTCCTTCCTGACCAGCACTAGGCCACGAATGGGATTAGAACGGGAATGACTGACTATTCTGAAAATATCAGATTAATACCAGGTTTCCACCAAGTCTAACATAACTTAATCTTAGCTGAAAACCCACCTTACTGGTGGTTTTTCGGTTGGCCTTGGCCATTGTTCAGTTTGCATCATGTAGGGGATGGGGGGTTTGTCAGGAATTTCTACAGTAAACACTATGAATGTACCTCCAGTAATTATTGTCCTTTTAAACTTGCCTGGAAACTCAATTCTTTGCTTGTATTCATAGGGGCGAGGGAGAGGTGGTGTTTGTGGGGCATTTACCCGATTTCCAAAGTAAATATTTTTTATGGATGCACTTTTAGTACCTTTAGAACTTCCTGTGTGGTATGTGAACAAAATTTACTCTAGAGATGTCCTTTTGAATACCAATTCAGATTACGAGTTGTATATGAATAGGAAAGTTTATTTAGTGATCCTAATCCTAACCACATTCTCCCCAAGCTGGGCCAGTGATCCTGTGAGAAACCCCTGAATATTTCAGGATGATTGGTCCAGGCATCTGGAAGGAGATGCCTTATGTACAGATGGACAGACAGACCGACACACACTACATGAATTATAGGATCTACCAAACTCCATACATAGTGCCAATGTACTGGTCCATACTTACATGATTCCACAAGAGTGGGGACAGAGGGTGTATGTGCCACAATTTTGGAGTATTTAATGATTCACTTTATCATGTAATAATAAATATATATATATATTCACAAGCAATAACCTTTCCTTCATTCAACACCTCTGTGTTTGTTTTTTTTAAAATTACTATCTAAGTGGGTAGTGGTCAGGAATGAGTAGCCCCAAGTGAACTTCTCATGTAACGTGACATCACATATGTACAGGGTCCATAAATTGGTCCAGAAATGGTTTCATGCAAACATCAGCAAAAGACTTATAACAATAGACACCAAAATGAATACTAAATACTGCCTTGAGTTCATTCAAGAGGGTCATTGATATTGATATTCAAGCCTAACCTAGGAAAATTGACTCATACGGTAAGGTGTTCTTTTATTCTCTCTCTTTTTAACTCCAAAACATACTGGATGTATACCACATTTGTACAGAAATGGTTGAAGGAGTGACAAAAGGGCCTGCCTTTATGGAGATTAGATATCAAAATATACCAGGAGCCTCATATATATATATATATATCATAAATGGGCTATTTGGTATATAAATATACCGTCTGGCAACACCTGATTGGCATTGGAATTTGACTGCCTCCAAACTTCCTAAGAGGTTGGGCGCGCATGGGCGAAATAAGCTAAAGTTATGGCGCGCGCACGTACACAATGGTAAACAATATTACCTGGTGGCATGTGACTACTGCTGACCTTGGACCCGTCGCAAAAGTGGTGTGTCTGAACTGCTGGAGGTCTCCATTCTCAATATATGTTTACGGAGGTCTGGGACAATGGCGGAATATTTGTTCAACGTTGATAATGGCTACTTAGAGGGACTAGTGAGGGGTTTCAGGTCGGGAATTCTTTCCAGGACTGACTACATCAATCTGGTTCAGTGTGAAACTGTAGAAGGTAATGTTTCTCCTTAATATTAGAATGTGGAACTTTTGGATTGCTGTGGCGCAAGTTCTCTACACTTAAATTAATTGGAACTATAATTATTTAAGATGCAGTTAACCTTGGTAAGATCAAAGTCTGTAAGTTATGACTGGAGAGGAACCTGGCCTAAGCTTGGGAAAATGGTGCCATGAATGACCCCAGTACTGTCATCCATGACCCAACCCAATGTCACTGTACAGGACTCCAGTCAGGCCTCAGCCCATACAGTACCACCAGTCCCTCAGGCTGCAGCCCCAACCAAGCCAAATGATACCATTTATATTCCAAATCTGTCCAAACAGAAGTCCTCTGTATTCCCCCACCCCCCACATTTTCAACAAGAAAGTAGAGTTTGGAGAATTGTTTTGCATGAGGTATTTTCCCTGTTGGTGTTGGTACATGAATAGTTCCATTTCAATCGGCTTGGTTGTTTTTTTTTTTTTTTTTTTTTGTTTTTTTTATCTGTCAGACCTCAAGGTGCAGATGCAGTCCACCGACTATGGAAACTTCCTTCAGAACGAGCAGAGTCCAATACCAGTGACAACCATTGATGAGAAGCTGCGAAACCATTTGGTTGTGGAATTCACACACATACGGAACCAGTGTGTCCAGCCTTTGGCCAAGTTCTTGGACTACATAACGTAAGACAAGACATTTTTCTGCATTGACGTGTTCTGTTCCAGTGAATGGCCTTGTGTGTGTTGTTGCCTATTCACTGAAGGTATGGCTACATGATAGACAACATCATCCTCCTCATCACTGGCACACTGCACCAGCGACAGATCACAGAGCTGCGCAGCAAGTGCCATCCTCTGGGCAGCTTTGAGGAGATGGAGAGTGTGAACATTGCTGGCACCCCAGCAGAGCTCTATGAGGCTGTCCTGGTGGACACACCCCTAGGTACGAGTGCTCTCTCTCTCCTCTCTCTGTTGTTCGCAGTGTCACTCACTACATGTATTGTGCCTGATTCCTGCAGCTCCATATTTCCAGAGCTGCATCTCAAAGACTGACCTTGACGAATTGAATATCGAGCTCATCAGAAATGCTCTTTACAAGGTACGATTACTGGAGGATTGCAACCAAAGTGCTCAGTCACTAGACAATTTCCTGCTGTTTTGTTTCAGCATATTCTGCACAAGTCTATACAGTAGCAACATAATCTCCCCCCTTCCTACCCCCTCCTACTCACCTCCACACACATCCCCTTCTCACCTCCACACACCCCCTCCTCCTCACCTCCACACACCCCCTCTCCTCACCTCCACACACCCCCTCTCCTCACCTCCACACACCCCCTCCTCCTCACCTCCACACACATCTCCCTCCTCACCTCCACACACATCTCCCTCCTCACCTCCACACACATCCCCCCTCCTCACCTCCACACATATCTCACTCCTCTCCTCACCTCCACACACATCTCCCCTCCTCACCTCCTCACCTCCACACACATCCCCCCTCCTCACCTCCACACACATTCCTCCTCTCTCAGGCGTATCTGGAAGACTTCCACCAATTCTGCAGGAATCTTGACAGTACAACTTCAAATGTCATGGAAACCATTTTGGAATTTGAAGCAGATCGACGAGCCTTCATCATCACCATCAATTCATTTGGGACAGAACTAACAATGGATGACAGGGAGAAACTTTATCCCACATGTGGCAAGCTGTATCCGGATGGACTGGTCCGCCTGGCCCGCTGTGAGGACTACGACCAGGTCAAGGCAGTGGCTGACTGCTATCCAGTAAGTGTCTGTTGTGACTATCACTACCTACAGAGCCTTTTGTGCCCTGAACATGTGACATGACAGCTGCTGTGTGTGTGTGCAGGAATATGCCGCCATATTCTCTGGTGCAGGGAATGACCCTGGTGAGAAATCTCTGGAAGACAAGTTCTTTGAGAAGGAAGTAAGTTGTCCATTACTCTTGACGTTACCAGACAGACACAATGGTGGTTGTGTTGAGCCGGTAGAGATTCATGCAGTATATCATTGTCTGAGTCAGCATTTTTACTGTTGTGTGAATATACCCACAATGCAAGCAACTGTGTTGAGTATAATTCATCCTCTATGAGCAATCAATGACGACCAGAAGGCATCCTAAACAGGGTTTCTTTGGACATTCTGTTAGTTGGGGGGGGGGGGGGGGGGGGGGGTGGGTGTATGTGGGAGAGGGGAATACCCTACCAACCCGTGATAGTAATGGCATTCAATAAATATTGGGGCAGGAGTCCCAGGAGTGGCTAGCAGCAGAATACAAACACATGTTAGAACACACTTGCACGCACCCTCCACCACGTGATATGAAGTTGTATCTGACTGATGAAAAATCATATAGTAGCGCTCATGAAGTGATTAGTGAGATTAACAAACTTTTGTTGATCTGTTGTTGGTGCAGGTGGAGATTAACATCCACTCCTTTATGCAACAATTCCACTTTGGTGTGTTCTACTCGTACATTCGCCTGAAGGAGCAAGAGTGCAGGAATGTGGTGTGGATCGCAGAGTGCATTGCTCAAAGGCACCGAGCAAAGATAGACAATTACATTCCAATATTTTAAATGGCCATCACAGTATCTGTAACAACGAACATTGTGTGTGCATTAAGTTATTGTTGTAATGGTGGTGTGATCTAGTTCATTATGTTATGTCCAGTAGCTTTGGCTGTGTCCAGTAGAGTGCTAATGGACCCTGCATGATGACTCGCCAACTCCTTCAATCTGGACATTGTTTTCTCAGATAATGCTTTGCCTATTAGAATATAAAGTAATTATGTCTCAATAAAGTTTTACAATATGAAAGGGAATCATGGTTAGGCCTTTCCCAATTATGCTAGTATAAATTCGAGCATAATTGGTAGCAGGTAGTAGAGAAAAGCTGAATACACCTGTACTGGATCACTTCAATATCATGGATTAACAACATGTTTTTCTTGGAGTATGAAGTCAAGATTAGCTTGGCAGACGAAAATTGGATTGCCTGTGCCAACATTCAAGCATGCATGCATGATGATCATGGTGGGAAATGCTCAAGCTTTAGGGATCTTGTGTCACTTATCACCAATACTGGTGATGCATCAATAGCTAATGATTCAAATGTGCTCAAGTTACTATCTAACCCTACAAAGAGCACACAGCTACAATTGAAACTGGCTATTACTATAGATGTTTTTATTAAGGCAAAATCAATCCTGAAGGAGATGACCCTTTGTATTGTTACACATGAACATACTTTCTTCCCTCGTGCAACTACAGTGAATTATCCCAGTATTACTAATATTTGCACACAACTGTCTGGTGGTAATCAAATGCTTTATCAGCAACTGCATGGCAATGTTTTATCACGCGTAAAACCAGCATATAATAACTTTTGCTTGAAATTTTACAATGATCTCAATTTTACAATGATCTCAATTTACCATCGAATGCATTCAAAACAGCCCCCTTTTTTTTTGTCCTGCCACGGTGTGAACATAAATCTACCAGTACTGATATTGAAGATTTGAAAGTCTTCTCCTTTTTCACCCAGTAAATTTGGGATAAGTTGAAAGCTGAAGTCCCAAAGTATTGATCCCAAGCTGTGAATGTGCCCACTAAGGCTTTCAAATCACAGTGGTGTCCAGAACACCAGTAAATGAACTACCAAGGTGGTCCAGTGCTGGCAAGCAAGTGATTTCAGTACAGCCATCGTTAGCTGCAGCAGAAAGATGCTCAACTCTTTCTTTTTAAAAATTAAAGACAGCTCTTCTTAGGAAGATCACTGATTACTTTTTTCTCCTTTCTTTGTTGGCACTTTATATAGTTGGCTTTGGTTTGAAATGAATATATATTTTTTTATCTTATGAAATTGGTAACTTATATGTAGGAATAATTACTTACATTTGAAGCATAATTGGTACGTTTAGAAGCATAATTGATCAAAAATGCAGCAAAAAAGAATAGCATAATTGGTCCAAAAATTAGCATAATTGGGAAAGGCATAATTATGGTAGGAGCACTGGCAATAACGACACTCTTACATATACAGGTGGTCAACACAACCACACCTTGGTATGCACCACATACCTTGGTGTTCACATCTGATGACCTGCTGTTTGGTGAGAGTGAGTGTGCACGTTCCTTGAGCTTCCTGTTCCTCAGACAACACAGGGTCCAACAAACACCACTCACTATAACAGCAACGTGTGTGTATGCGTGCGCACGTGTATATAGGTAGGTAGTCATGGACAATACCTCTAACAACATTGGAACGTGGTCTCTACATAACCATGGACACCACTCTGCAACAACACCTCAACATGGTCACTCCAGCCACATGGCTGGTCCTTCAATTGTAAACCCCACCAGTCTCAGTAGGTTGGTGTCAGTTACACAGCTGGAGAGCATTGTTCTGATCAGTTTCATGTAGACATGTGCATGTCTCATCAACAATGGCGTGTGGAAGTGTCCAGATAAGTTATCCTAAAGGTTCTTCATCTGCACTGCACAAAAAATGGAATGTTTGCTCTCTATCCGAGTTACTAAACCTTTGTAACTAAAAAAAAAGAAAGAAAAATGGCACCAACACTCCTCACAACACATGCTGTTAGTTCCAGAGCAGTCCAATCACTTTTTAAAATTTTTTTATTATTTTTATGACCACATCCTTCTTCAGATAATCCATGCCTCACCAAAAGTGCATTTATCTCATTAACCACAGTCTGTAGTGGCTACTAGTCCAAGCCAACACTTCCCTGACCAGTTGGCTATTCAGTGGTTGCAGTGCAGGCAGAAAAAACACTTTCTTTTTAAAACTGCAGTCATTTACAGTAGTGCAATGAAGACAGGTCTTAAGATGGTTAATGAACTTACTCAAACAGAGCAAAGGTAACCATGGTGATAACTGGTACCATTAATGAAAGTTCTGTGGTAGCAGAGTGGACACGGAGAATAGGACCAGTAGGTCCGCCAGGGTTGATGCACGGGAGGCGAGCTGTGGTAAGGAAACAACACAGGGCACAGCCTCATCAAGCTTGACAGGAGTACAATGTGGGCATGTGATGAAGTCTTAGTGAGGCAGTAACTCTGGGATGTAGAGTTCACAATACACCACACCATCACTTAACACTGATCAATGCAGGCAAGTACACAATACAATTAATGAACAACGAATAACATTTATGAATTAATGCTACTCCAGAAAACTCTAAAAGCTTCAAAGAAACATTTCATTGATCAGTTGCTAGATTCTATGTAATTTCATGAACTGGTAAAGTGGGACTGGGTAGCCAGTCACTGACAAGGATCCCAGTGATAAGTAGACATGAAGGAGATAGAGGGAAAAATAGGTCTGACCTTTGGCAGGTTAGCTACAGCAGTCTTAAAGGGGTGGCATTAATAAGAGTTTCTGGCCTGCTCATAAGAATATCACAAGCCAATGAACAATATCATAATTAAAAAAAAAAAAAAAATTTATGAAATGGAAGAAATTTGAAAAAAATTATTTTTTTTTTAACGTTTAAAAGAAGAGAAAGAGGTGCAGTTAGTTGTAACAATTACGGCATGGCAACCTAAAAACACATACACACACAACAAACAAACAACATATTACATTGAATTGACCTGAAAAATACTGAAACAATTATTGTACTTTGTAGACCACACGTTAGATGACCTTAACTCACTTCACTCAGCTACATCAATTATTGTGCCCAAAAAAGGGATAGCAATTGGCATTGTCTGATTCAATTGGTAAAGGATCATACAACTTGTGATCGAACACTATTTCCACAGGTCAGTCCTATGTCGTCTATTTTAAAATAACAAATTTTTTCTTGCATAATTACTGATCATCACATGACATAGGTCAACACACAGAGTTCCACTCCAGAGGTGGAGGGTGGGGCGTGGCAGGTGTCCTTACTATTTCGCAGTGCAGCTGTGCTTGCTATGCAACAGGCATCCAGGAGGTTGCCATGGTGACTGAGACAGACCACATCCACCTGCAGAACCCACACCAACTCGGAGTCTTTCACAGTGAGTCGATCAAGGTCCACAAAGCTGGTGGGGAGAGGAATGACATGACCATAACACTGATCACAACATGGAGTAGCACTGGTAGCAACAATGGACGTACTCGTGCAGGGCCGTCTGCAGCTGCTCCGTGAGGACTTGCACTTCAGTAGGAGGAGGTCCAGAGTTTGACTCAGGCAGACTACAACTACTCAACTCAACATTGCACACTGCAGAAGTACAGAGAGAGCACATGCACACACAAACACACATACACAGAGCATGTGCACACACACACAGAGAGCACATGCACACACAAACACACAGAGCATGTGCACACATAGAGAGAGAGCATGTGCACACACACAGAGCATGCGCACACATACACAGAGCATGCGCACACATACACAGAGCATGTGTACACACACAGAGCACATGCATACACAAACAGACAGAGCATATGCACACGCATACACACACAGAGCGCGCACACACACACACACACACACACACACACACACACACACACACACACACACACACACACACACACACACACACACACACACACACACACACACACACACACACACACACACACACACACACACACACACACACACACACACACAGAAAGTGACAGAAAAATTTGTGGTGCAGCTGAGAAACACACTATCTACTGCTGATCCCAACATGCACACTGGCCAAATATGAGAGCAGAATGAACATGCTCAGTGCAAGACTTCTCCACTCAAACTGGGTATACTTGCTGGGCATGGCTGAGCAGACCACACCCACTAGGCATGGCTTGACAGGCTACACCCACTAGGCATGGCTTGGCAGGCTACACCCACTGGGCATGGCTTGGAAGACCACACCCACTGGGCACTGCTGTGTATCAGATTGTATGAAGTACATATCTGTGCTAGCAATCTTTAGGTCCGACATGGCTGCGATGACATACAACTGTGCTAATTATCTTACTGAACATGATATTGTGAAACACCACATCAGGAACATAAATACCTAGATACCCACGCCCAGTCCGCAAGTCATCAGCAACCAACTCCTGCAAACACAATAAAGCCAATAATCTACACATGCACACACGCACATGATATTAACGGATGTACCACATAATCATTCAATTACACACTTGCTTACTGCTTTAACTCCACATGTGACCAGAGTGCCACCACAGCGAACCACTGACGACCCATCACAGCTGGATATTGAACCTGCAACACAGAGATAGGCAACACAGAGATAGGCAGCACAGAGATAGGCAACATAAGAGATAGGCAACACAGAGGTAGGCAACACAGAGATAGAAAACACAAGAAATAAGCAACACAGAGATAAGCAACACAGAGATAGGCAACACAGAGATAGGCAACACAGAGATAGGCAACACAGAGATAGGCAACACAGAGCTATGGAAGAGTGAGAGATTCATATCCATGCTTGTAATCCTTCCCCCACCCCATCAAGTCTTACTGAGGTCATTCCGAGGTCTCTGATGTTCAATCTCCTAATTTACAAAAATCTGCAGCTGTTAGACTACATGAGAAACAGTTGCCCAGTGGTGCCCATGTGTCTGTTCTATCAGAAAATATGAGCTGTGAGAAAATAAGCACACTGTGTCCTTCAGAGTAACATTTCATTTAAACAATTCTCATAAAATTAAAAAAAAATTTTTTTTTTAATTAAAAATGTTCAAAATATGAACAACTTCCCCACCAGTTGAAGCGGTCAGAAATGGTGGTGAATAGTGTGTGCCCTGCAGAGCAGCTGAAATTGGACCACACAGTGACACTTAAAACCCACAAGGCAGAACATCAGCAATCATGTTACAGAAGCAGACTCCATCCATGAGGCAAATTAAGGCTCCTCCCACCTCTCCTCCCACCTCTCCTCCACAAAATCTTCATCTTTACCACAGATATATAGGAGAGACAGACAGTCACAGAGAGACAGACAGACAGTCACAGAGAGACCGACAGACTGTCACAGAGAGACCGACAGACTGTCACAGAGAGACAGACAGACAGCCATAGAGAGACAGACAGTCACGGAGAGACAGACAGACAGTCACGGAGAGACAGACAGACTGTCACAGAGAGACAGACAAACTGTTACAGAGAGACAGACAGACAGTCATGGAGAGACAGACAGACAGTCACAGAGAGACAGACAGACAGTCAAGAGACAGACAGACTGTCACAGAGAAACTGTTACTGTTTAATTACACAACATGCACTTTACTTTATGCAGTGCAATGGATTTTCTCATTCCCCCTCAGTCTCCCTCACCAATATTGAGGCTGATCTTTCTTCCTTCATCAGGAACACGGCCATCTGCCCTCACACCAAGAGCCTAGCAACAACGCAACACGCTCACCACTATAGCTGGCACAACACACTCAAGTAGCTTGCAGAACTCTACATCCATTAACTTGTTTGCAGCACTCACCAATAACTCCTGCAAATATTTGTTTTGGAAAACAGAGCTGCAGAAAATTTGCACCAGAAATATGAGATGGTGTGATTAATTGAGGCTCCCTACAAGTTTAAGTCTCACCTCAGATCCATGGTTGTCTGACCAGCAGAGAAGTTCAACACGCTGCAGCATCCACACCGGAGGGAAGGTGTGGTTACTGTGATGCTGGGCGTGGTTTAGAAGGGTTGAGGCTGAGTGACCCATAATTTAGAGTCTGGACAATGTCTGCCCTCAAGGCTTCACCAAGCTCTGTCAAGTTCTACTATGACATTGTGTGCCCCTTCGCCTACATGGCGAGCACCTTGATAGGAGAAATGGCAGAGAGGACTGGAGCCACAGTCAACTGGACTCCAGTATTGCTAGGTAGGATGGCTAGCTTTAGCTCTCCTGAACTTAGTCTAGCCAACCCTGCTAACACGTAGCTTGTAGCCCAAATATACTATAGACTATATGCTGGACTAGTCTGATCCTGCAAATAAAGTGGTAGCTAGCTGAAACAAGCAAGATGTGTGTGTTGCCATGGGGCTGGTTATCCCACAGATCATGACTATGAATTAGCACTACCACATACTGGAGCATGTCTGAGAATATCTCACCTGATATTTCACTATTAGAATTGGAAATGAAACCTTTGACACAACCCATGCATCATGGGTGGGCTTTGTTCTATGCCCATAGCAACAGACATGTTCATAGCAACACAATATCCCTAGCAACATGCATGTGACCCTAATAATATTTTATCCATGTAACTATTAACATGTAAACATGTCCCTCTTAGAATACATGCATGTTCTAGCCTCAGTGACAGGAGCACACCCCTTTGCAACATGTATCCCTAACAACATGCATGCATATCCCTAGCAACGTATTCCTAGTAAAACTTCAACATGTTTCTAGCAGCATTCATATATTTTCTTAGCAATGTGCATCATGTACTCCAGAAAAAACATGTCCTTCCACAAGGCATGTACTCCCCTAAGACATTTACTCCCCTAAGACAATTTTGTGACCATAGCCTACCGAAGATGGGCCCAGCAAGAAATGTAGCCAAAAAAAGCAATTGCATGTTTTACATATATACCTATTGTTGGCCAGCATTTAATGATTTCTTATAGATGGAGCACATGAACTGTGTGTTGCTATGCCAAGTGCTTTTGGTTACCACAATTATATGTATCATAAGCCTTTACCACTGTTAAAGGAGCACTCCTTATTTGGAAGGGAGCATGACACTGTAGAAGTCACCTGTATGGTTAAGCAAGATTGGCTGCGAGTTAGTGTGTGGGTTTGACTAGTAGCTCCATTCAATGGTAGACAGGTTTTCAGTTTTGAGTGGACAGGGCCTGAGCTCTCAGGTTTACATTAAGGAGGGAAAAAAAGGAAGGAAAAAGAGCACAGTCCCAAAATAAAAAAGGCCCAAACTCATAAGTTCCTTTTATCAGATATTAGATAGGAGGGGGAAAAAGGATGGCAAAGGAGAGGTGTGTGTGTAGGGGGGGGGGGGGGGGAATGGAGAAGAAAAGAGAGAAAAACACACAATTGGGAATAAACCACTTCCTTTCAACTGGAAAGAAAGGGGACAAAAGTGAAAGAAAGAAAAAAGATAATGAAGAAGTGAAGAAGAAAAAAAAATTGTAGGAATGAAAATTGAGGAAGGAAAAAAAGATAGATGATAAAAGGTAGGAAAAAAGATAGAAAAAAAAAAGATATAAGGAACTGAAGAAAAGGAGGGGAAAAAGGAAAAAAAAATTAGGGTTGAACTGAACCACTAACCTTCAGCTTGGAAATACTACACCTTACCATTTCACCACAATCTTTCAGGCTTTTTTTTTTTTTTTTTTTTTTTTTTTTTTTTTTTTGTATGGAATTTTGAATTACTTTTTTCCCCACCACAGGTGCCACTTTCAGAAAAATAATTTTGGTGTTAACAATAAGTCAGGATACCCACATTATGCCTAAACAAATTGGTGCCATGTGACTAAAACTCTGGAGGGAGTTCGAAGTTGGACAGACAGACAGACAGACAGACAGACAGACAGACAGACAGACAGACAGACAGACAGACAGACAGACAGACAGACAGACAGACAGACAGACATTCATAGGTATGGATATACATATACTACCCCAAGGGAATATTGTAGAAATTCATTAGTTCAATTTAAGGGAGTGTTCTAGGACAAAACTAATTATATTACTTTTGTATTGAACAAGTAACAACTGAATATAGCTGAAAATAGTCATTTATGCATATGGGCCTCTGGTGACTTCACTCCCTACCCACCCCCACCCCACCCTCACTTATAGGTTTCCTAGCTCAAGTCACTCCTGTACCCAACCAAGTTCAGCTAAATTGGTTTATCCCTTTGGCCAGCCCTAGAACCTGAGCACAGATGGTAACTAAACATGTTGCTATTAGGATAAGTTCATTAGACATTTATGTTTATGGTGCATCAGGCAGACTGTATGAAGCTGCTCAAACTGATCAAAGGTTGATGCATCACTAATGTGTGTGTTGTGTGTGTGTCTGTTGTGTGTGTCTGTTGTGTGTGTCTGTTGTGTGTGTCTGTTGTGTGTGTCTGTTGTGTGTCTGTTGTGTGTGTGTTGTGTGTGTGTTGTGTGTGTAGGAGGACTGTATGAAGCTACTCAGGCTGATCAAGGGAGAGATGGCTCGGCCACAGATGTCATGTGTCCTGCGAAGCTCAAAATTAACGGCCAAGGCAAGTGTACAACAAATATGTGTGCTCACATGTTCACCATTGTCTCTCTGAGTACAGGCCACCCCTACATATGGGATATTGTTCACTGAACCTACTATGTGTGTGTGTGTGTTTATATGGCTAGTGCTTTTGTTTCCACCGTCTCTTCTCTGTGCTGCCGCAGTAGTCTTTTTTATTTCCCTCCCTCCCTCTCTTTCCTCTCTCTCTCCTCCCTCCCTCTCTCTCCTCCCTCTCTCTCTACTCCCTCTCTCTCCTCCTCCCTCCTTTTCCCCACTCACAGACCTGCACAGACAAATGATCCGTAATGGTGTGCACTATAAGGAACCTAGCCTCCACCCACAGAAGACAGTGGGTGCTATGAGGATGCTTTCGGCTATTTCAGACCAGACCACACGTGTTGGGGTCAGCAAGAACCTCTACCAGGTGAGGTCCATGAGCTGGCTCTAACACAACAAGGCACACTTGATGTAGGGGAGAAAAGGGGTGTGTCCATCTGGGGCCATAGTTCATTACATGCAGCTGTGTTCCTGACATATTGCTGGTGGAGAGTTCCATCTGGCGAGTGTCATGTGCTTGCCAATCACCATCAGCTGTTGCAGGACAGTTGTAATGTGTGTGTGCATTTGTTCACATATGTGCAGGACTCCTCCCGTCACTTCTGGGCGCGCGCGTGTGTGTGTGTGTGTGTTCACAAAATACCACCATAGTTCAGAGTTCACAGTCACCAATCTCTCACTAGGGAGTCAGCAGTCACATGTGTGGTAGGAGTGGGGAACCAGTTCAACTATCACTGTGTGTGCTCCTCCCGAAAGAGATAATAGGAGATCATTATGAATTTAGCATAACTAGGGTAAAAACCCGCCCTTCGGGCTATTTTTCCTGATGTAGTTACGTTATTTCTAAGTTTCTTGCTATGCTATGTAGGGATTAATTATGTGGCTTTACCCACCTCTTGGAAAAGAGCTTTGGAAATAGTATATATATATATATATTGGAATGCTCTGCTTAATTTATGGTGTACATGCTTGACTTTTGGAGGAGGCTAATACATAAATAATTTGTGGTTATGTTTGGTTGAATATAAAATAAATCTGTATTTTGTGGTTGAGCAAGCAGCTGGCATTAAGAATTGAGGGTTCAAATATTCTATTGCTTGCCAAACTAGCAAATGTAGTTGGCGGTATACATCTGATTAGTTTCTGATTTATGGTACTTTGTTAACAATATTTTATCTCACAGAATCCCATTTTGCCAGGTTTGGATTCTGGGATCTTAATTTTTTAAAATCTGTTTTTTCTTTAAAAAAAACAAAACATCCTTGCTGTGGAATGTCTACCCTGGAGTATAAGTTTTTATTTGGTATAGTACTTGGTGATAAAGTGGATATGCACAAACATGTATACATATGTACAAACTTTTTTTAGCCTGACACACACGTGGAGGCAGAGGTGTGGCCAGGTAAGATCCTGCCTATGTTACTCCCTTAGTCAAGTGGTGCGCATACCAAATTTTAGATTTTTAGTACCAAGGATTTGTTTGGCCAAAGTACCATTTTTGGCTTTTTTAGGCCTGCCACGAACACAGAAAGGGATGTGGCCTTATAGACATTCTTAAAATGTTCCCCTGGCAACACTGATTCCAAATATATATGGGTTCATTGATATAGCTACTTAAGTAGGAGTGTTGTTTTGTTTTTTTTAAGTACCATTTTTGGCATTTTAGCCTTATGCACCAAGAGGAAAAAGTGTGGCCAAGTAGTATCCACCCCATGTTACTCCCAGAGTCAAGTTGTGTGTGCATACAAAGTTTTAGCCGTGTAGCTCCAATCTCTTTTCTGGCAAAGGTACCATTTTTGGCTTTTTTTTTAAAATATAGAAAGGGGTATGGCCATATAGACATACTGAAAACATTCCATTGGTGATACTGATTCTGAATATATATATATATATATACATGGGTGTGTGGGTCTGACTTCAAGCGTGAATCGCAGAAACGTGGCCTGACAGACAGACAGAGTATTCCCACTTTATAGCAGCAGTGGGTCCTGGTGCAGCTTAGCAGCATGGTATTGGTGCAGCCAAGTAGGGAAGTGGATAAGAAACTAAAGTAAGATTGCTGGTAGCAGCTTCAATGAAATATGTGGGACTGGCATTCATACCTTTACACTAATATTTGCTGGCCAAACCACACCCATTACCACACAGGTAGGTAATATCACTAATGGTCATTTGAAGACCATATGCCAAATTTCAGCCTTGTTGGTCTTGCAGAGCGATAGCATGCGGTCTCCATGTGACCGGAGGCTGTATTATTCTCCTGTGGGTGTGGCTATGTGTGTATTTTGGGGTTTCAATTAAATCTTAATCCACTTGATTACTCCTCTTGACCAATCAGGCTGTTCCCATTTATATTTTATGGGTGTGGCTAGACACATTGGCAGGAGATTATTAATTCTTTAATGGTCGCATAGAGACCACATACCAAGTTCTAGTGCGATTGATTCTTGTCAGTGATAACAACTCATGTGGGTGCAGCTATGACAAAGCCACACCCATGTGTTAATAATGCTCATCTGGTTGCTTGGACACCACATGCCATGTTTCAGCCTGATTGGTCCTTTAATTAGCTTTTGGCAGACTGACCAACCTCCTGTGATATGGCTGATAAAACCACACCCATTGCCACACCTACATATGGTTAATAACACTCACCTGGGTACTTGGAGACCACATGCCGAATTTCAGCCTTATTGGCCCAGTGGTTTGGCAGAGAAAACAACTCAGGCACACACACACACACACACACACACACACACACACACACACACACACACACACATACACACACACACACACACACACACACACACACACACACACACACACACACGTAGCTCCTATTTATAAGTAGATAGATGGGGTGGGTGTGGGTGGTTAGCCCTGGGTGTGGGGCATTGAATTGTTCTGTGGGGAATCATGCAGGGAGCAAGACTGGGCACATGGCGCACTGCAGTGGTCCACATGCATCACTTGGGGAGTCTTATTTCAGTTCAGTTTATTCTTTTCATAATTTTTTTCCCCCTTTCTCTCTTTAATCTCTTTCGTTTTTTTTAAATTTTTTTTAATTTTTTTAAATTTTATTTATTTATTTTTTTTAATAAGAATGAAGTCAGAGCATTTTACATGCACAGGGTAGAGTGACCATGCATGTGCGTGCCATAGTGGTGGCTGTAGTTGCCATCACCAGCAGAGGTGGTCCCTCTCTCTCCCCCTATCTCTCTGAGGTCTGTGTCGTTATGCACTCACACATGTCTGTGTCTCTGACAGGCCTACTGGTGTGAGAAGAAGGATGTCTCTCAGCTCCACACACTCCAAGAGGCTGTTGCTCCATTTGGGCTGAAAGCAGAAGAGTTACTGGATTGTGATTCTGCTTCCCGTAACTTACGTTCCAATACTAGTGAGGCATTTGAGAGAGGAGCATTCGGAGTGCCGAGGTAAGTCTATAGAGATGAGACACTGCAACGTCATGACAGTCAACATGGACCAGTACACACATGGTCACAGCAGAGCTCCCTCACTCAAAGCAACTTCCACTATTCTGCTCTAGCTTCTACGTGAGGAATCGTCTGTTGTGGGGCACAGACCGGATGTTCTTTGTGGAGAGACTGCTTGGCATGGAGAGTCATCCCAGGAGACTTTGCTCTCCCCCGAGGCATGGCTCTTCCAAACTCACCTTCTTCTTTGACTACTCCAGTCCCTGGAGCTTTGTTGCCATGGAGAGGCTGCACCAGGTTGTGACGTCTGTTCATCCAGTGCAAGTGACCATTGAGTGGGTGCCCATACTCCTGGGTGCTCTCTTCAAGGAGATAGGCACCCCTAATGTGAGTTGTGACATACGCGCGCGCACGCGCACACACACACACACACACACACACACTCACACACACACACACTCTAAAGATATACACACTTGCACACGTGCACAGACACACATGCACAGACATGCACTCAGACACACACACACACACACACACACACACACACACACACACACACACACACACACACACACTCACAGACACACTCACAGACACACATACACAGACATGCACGCACGCACACTCACAGATATACACACACAGACATGTGCACACACAAACGCTTGCGCGCGCACACACACACACACACACACACACACACACACACACACACACACACACACACACACACACACACACACACTCCTATAGGTCTAGGGCACATCTTGTGTGTGGGTGCTGTGTGCCTACGATAAGACAAGGGAGTGGTGTGTCCTGCCATCATTGCCATGTGTCTCTGTGCTCTAGTAGTTGCCCGGTCTGGCCATGAATGCAACCAAGCGCAGCTACGTCCTGCAGGACATGCAGGACTGGTGTGACTATGCCGGAGTGCACATGACCTGGCCGGAAGCCTTCCCGGTGCACTCTCTGCTGCCCTCTAGAGTGACCCTGGCTGCTCAGTGTGACCACACCCTCATCTCCCTCCTCTGTGAGCAGTTGCACTACATCCACTCACACACACCTCTAAGATTTGTGACCACACCCACTCAACACCTTCATGCAATGTGACCACACCACCCACATGAGATAAAACTGTTAGTGAACTCTGCCCATGTGAGGTTGAACTTAACTCTGTGTGTGTGTGTGTAGCTGTCTATAGTCGTGTGGAGTAGTCCAGATTTTGGTAGCAGTTCACTTTCTTTGGTGTTGCAAACCAAAGTTAAGAAAGTTCAGCACAAGAGAATGGTAATAAAGAACAGCTTTGTGACAAAAGATCAGAACATGAAGCAGAAATCAAAGAGAAATAGAAATAGTTCAGTAGTAGCTACCTGGAATGTCCGTACTTTAGTAGAGTGTTCAGGTGATGAGCAATCTGTAGGAAGCAACTAATGGATGTAGTTAAGCATGGTAACCATAGTGACAAGCCTAGGAAGATTGATAGGAAGATAGATTTGTTATTGGGAGAATTGAGGAAATATGGTGTGTCTGTTGCAGGGATCCAAGAGACGAAGTGGTTTGGAAAGGATGTGTGGCCAGTGGGTAGATATTCCTTTCTGCACTCTGGTCGTCCTCTGCCAGGGGATCAGGAAAGAGCTATTAGGAATGAGGGTGTTGGAATAGCATTGGACGAAAAGGCTACAGTGGCATGGAAAAATGCAGGGGAGGTGTGGGAAGCAGTTAGCTCAAGAATAATATCAGCTAGATTGAAGTGGGTACACACAGGAAAGAAAAAGGGAATTGATGCAGGCTCTAACCAAATTGAAGATGAGAAAGACAGGAGGAAAGTCTGGTGTCCTTCCTGAACTAACTCCATGGTGGTGTAGGTCTGTGGGATAGAATGCTGGAGGTGATGCAGAAGGTGTGGGAAGAAGGTAAAATGATGAGAGACTGGCAGGATGCAGTGGTTGTTCCAATCCCAAAGAAAGGTGACCTGAAGGAGTGTGACCATTAGCGTGGAATAAGTTTGTTGGATGTGGTAGGGAAGGTACTAGGCAGAATTGTACAGGGAAGATTGCAAGTGATTGCTGAAAAAATTCTGCGAGAGTCACAGAGTGGGTTCAGGAAAGGACGTGGTTGTGCAGACATGATTTTTGTTGCTAGACAGCTTGTGGAGAAAGCGAGGGAACATGGCGAATCATTGTATGTGTTGTTTGTAGGCTTGCCCAAGCAAGCCCTGTGGAAGGTCCTAGAGAAGTATGGTGTGCCAGAAAAAATGTTGAATGTTGTGAAGTCTTTCCATGAGGGGATGCATGCTGAGGTTAGAGTGGGTTCGACTGAAACTGATAGGTTTGAGATCCGGAATGGCTTATGGCAGGGATGTACCCTGGCACCCACATTATTTAATATCTACTTTAGTGCTATGGTGGCTGATTGGCGCAATAGGAGTAGTGGTGCAGGAGTGAGTGTGTTATATAAGCATGGTAGGAAGTTGGTTGGGGACCGCACAGCTAAGTCTAGATTGAGTGAGATGAGAGTAACTGAGTCCCAGTTTGCTGATGATGTGGCATTGTATGCAACCTGTCGGGATAGTTTTGAGTCAGTAGCAGCAGAGTTTGTGAAAGTGGTAAGTGAATGGGGCCTGACTGTGAGTACTGAGAAGACAAAAGGGATGGTTGTTGGTGAGGGATTGAATGAGAGTGATGTCAGACCGGTGCAGGTGGAGGGTGGCTCTGTGGATGTAGTCCAGGACTTCACATACTTGGGTGCTAACATCTCAAGAGATGGGGAGATCACTAGTGAGGTGACTAGAAGAATTGCTAGAGCAGCTAGAGCATTTGGATGTTTGAGGGTGCCAGTATTTAAGAACAAAGACCTCTCATTGGCCACAAAGAGAGCAGTGTATAGGGCAGTTATTCTAGCTAAATTACTGTATGGAGCTGAAACTTGAACGATGAAGGCTGTGCATACAAGACATTTGAATTCTTTCTATAACCTTTGTATTCAGACAATCCTGGGTGTGACGAGGTACCAACAATGGAATGAAAGATTAACATTTCAAAGCCTATCACATAGGTTTGGCATGCAGCACTCCATCTGTGATATCATTCTGGAGCAGCGTTTAAGATGGCTGGGTCATGTGGGTCGCATGGATGAGGAAAGGCTTCCAAATAGATTGTTGTTTGGGGAGCTTGACATGAAGAGACCATGCCACAGGGCAAAGAAAAGGTGGAGGGATGTTCTGAAAGTGGATTTGCAGGCAATTGGTGTGTATGATAGATGGTATTAGTTTTACCAGGACAGAAGGGGTGGTTTCATCTGTGTTTAGATGGGGTAGAGAAGATTTCAACATCCAGGTGATGGAACACCTGCTCAGCTAACAAGCAATCTGAATTAAGAACTCTAAGTTGTGCCTGTGAAAGGAAATTTCGAAGACAAGGAGATCTGACCAAACACCAACATTTCTGTGTGATGTGGTCATAAGCAAAGTTTATTGCCATTGGTCCTGGATTCATCCAGAACACTTCTATCATGGTACTTCGTACCATGGGCAGGTTCAAGGTGAATGAGTGTGTGTCAATGAAGCTTCTGTGTGATCTCGTGTTTCCCCTGGACTAATGTCTGTTTTCATTCATTTGAGCCCCGGAAGTCACAAAAACAACAGGAGAAGTATACTGTATGGCGTGGAGGTTTAGAATAGGGAGGACAGAGACCTAGCTTAGGTAAGCTATGCTATGACAGTCAGTACATGCTGCATAAATCCGAGCATGCAGGTGCAAGATGATAGTTTGAATGCTGGCAAAATTTGTTGTTTGGTTGTTGCTGCTATATTTTATGAGACATGAGAAACATAAAATTAGCTAAGTGATGCCTAAATGAGCACTACACAATATATGGACTACGCCGTTGGAAGGGACACTATGCCAATGTTATACTGATCCTGGGGAAACTCTTGCTGCTTCCAGTAACCTCAGTCTCAGTAGAGCTGGCAAATTCTTCATTGGGGCTCGCTAAGTCATCTAGGAGGAATTCTATGACAGAAAAGCAGCTAAATGTATTTATTTTTCTTTTCTGCCATGGAGATATTTTTGTGACAGCATTAATATTGACAATATTACAAATATAATCTGTGTTGTTGTTTTTGTATTAGCTATCTATTTCCTTTGTTATTTGACATTATACATTATCAGTAGAGGTAAATACATTGCCTAGAAAAATATAAATACACATGTTGCAGTACATAAATATAAACTTGAAATGTATATCATGTGATGGAGATAAGTGTCCAATCCTGTTTGTAAAGTTCACTCTAATCCATCCTGATAATTTTATCAAAGAAATTCCCAGCTAGATTAAAACCACTGTTCAGGAATGCAAAAAAAAATTTTTTTCAAATTTTTCGAGGGAATGTCGGCCTATCAAAGAGTATTTTAAATTATCTTAGGTTTCATGTGTATTTTTCAAATTGCATCTCAAATGGGATAACATTAATATCTGTTTTTCAGTAATATATTCATTGGTTAGTATGTGTCATTGGTTAGTACGTGTGTCTAGGCATGACGGCCAAACCCTTGGACCAAAAAGGCAGAAATTTGGCATGTGACCTCCAAGAACCCAAGTTAGCATTATTAAACACAGGTGGGTGTGTTTTGGAATAACCACACTCATCGGAAGTCTTTTTAGCTGCCAAAGGCTTTTAAAGGACTAACCTGACTGAAATTTGGCATGTGGTCTCCAAGTTACCATTTGAGTATTATTAACCACATGGGTTTATCAATGGGTGTGGTTTATCAATGGGTGTGGTTTGATCTTAGCCATAACAGAGGATGTTGTTTTGGCTACCAAAAGCTAATTAAAGGACCCACCAGGTCAGAATTTGAGTGACTTCAAAACTGTTTCATATAGACATTGGCCGGGCAGTGCCAGGTATATGCTGCTAGTATAGTTCTGATACAATATGATAAATTCTGACCCCTATGTATCTTTTTATATGGGATTATATTAATACAGGTGCTATAAACTCAACTGCTGCAACCACACCCCCTGCATGTCTTGCTCTTGCTGACATGCGATGTGATCTCTATGTTCCCATGCAGTCCGAGCCATCTGGCAAGACGGGCTGGACATAGGCAGGCCAGAGGTGAGCTCCTGGGAGGAAGGTGTGAGTGGTGTGATGGTTGCCATTGTGTTGTGTATGTGTGTATGGTGTGCTTGCTTGCCAGATTCTTGCTGGTGTGCTTGACAAGATGACCCTTGGGAGCAAGAAAATCTCTGTGGACGATGGATACAGTGAAGCTGTCAAATCACAACTCTTCCACAACACGAAGAGGTAAGGTATGTCTATACAGATTGCCGTGTCAGCGAATCTGTCTTGCTCCTTATGACAACCACGTGTGTGTGTGTGTCCTGGCAGAGCCGTGGATGAAGGAGTGTGTGGTGTGCCCAGCTTCCAGGTGGATGGAGGGCCGGTGGTGTGGGGCCAGGACAGACTGCATGTGGTGGCTGACATGATGTGTGGCTGGCATTGCCCCAGCTCCTCTTACTCTGCCAAACTCTGATCATCATCAGAGGAGATGTCAGCTAGTCGGTCTGTCTGTGAACACTTCCTCACAACACTACCACGTGTGTATTGAATCATGTTTGGTTGAAATATGCAAAATAATTTCAAGAAATCTCATTTCAATGAACTGAAATTCTTTCTCTTCCATTGTTGGTGTGTATCTATTAGTGTGCCTGTTTATACTGTGATTTATAGAAGGGAAGTCGGCTGTGCCAAATCTATTGTAACCAGTCTGTGCACCCCAGTAGTTGTCATGCACCCCAGTAGTTGTCATGCACCCCAGTAGTCGTCATGCACCCCAGTAGTCGTGGTGCACCCCAGTAGTCGTGGTGCACCCCAGTAGTCGTGGTGCACCCCAGTAGTCGTGGTGCACCCCAGTAGTTGTCATGCACCCCAGTAGTTGTCATGCACCCCAGTAGTTATCCCTAGCCCCATATTTACACATGCTAGTAGTGGCAGGTTAGTGACCACCAGCTCAACTTGCCCTTTGCTGGGCATCGACCAGCAGGAATGACATCAGCAGGAGCATCATGTGATGTTCAGTACAGCATACAACAAATACAGGAATTTTACTTGATCACTATTGCAACATTTTTGGAAGGGATAACAACAATTTTCTGTATTGTTTGAATATAAACTTGAGGTAGAACTACAAGATCACATGTCAACAAGCTTCCACCGGACAAATTATGCTCAAATCTCTGTCTATTTCCTCGTCTTCTAGTAATGTTTACATGTTCCTCTTATGTACCTATTTTTCTCAATTATGCTCACAAGACAACAAAAATAATTGTTGCATCATCAAGAAATAAATTAAAGAAAAAGAATGGTTGTAGGCAATTCTAGATTCGACCATTTTAACACTTGCAATTATTGAGTGCAGTTGTAGTTGACCACAATGGCTGCACCAATTGAGGACAGTGAGTATGACTAGTGATTTAATGCATAGTAGCCTACCCACCCATATCCAACTTCTCCCTTTCTACAACGCTGACTTGGCAATGTGCATCATTACTTGAATAACTAAGACAAGTGTGGATGAAGCTGTTTCTGTGATGCACTCACTGTCCGTAACTTTAATCTGAAAGATCATTTACTTCTTTACCTAGTCTTCCTGCATTATTCTTGATTCACAGAAGCACCCATTCCTTTACACACACACACACACACACACACACACACACACACACACAATTCTAGATTCGACCATTTTAACACTTGCAATTATTGAGTGCAGTTGTAGTTGACCACAATGGCTGCACCAATTGAGGACAGTGAGTATGACTAGTGATTTAATGCATAGTAGCCTACCCACCCATATCCAACTTCTCCCTTTCTACAACGCTGACTTGGCAATGTGCATCATTACTTGAATAACTAAGACAAGTGTGGATGAAGCTGTTTCTGTGATGCACTCACTGTCCGTAACTTTAATCTGAAAGATCATTTACTTCTTTACCTAGTCTTCCTGCATTATTCTTGATTCACAGAAGCACCCATTCCTTTACACACACACACACACACACACACACACACACACACACACACACACACACACACACACACACACACACACACACACACACACACACACACACACACACACACAGTCCCTCATTGCCCTGGGACCAGGAGATCTCTTAACACCAGTATACTGACGTGTCTGGGTGGACTGCCTCCCCACGCAGTGTTGCATCCATGAAAGTGCACACACACACTCTCTTAGTTCACACATTACAATTGAGCAGCTATGCAGCCACCCACCCCTTACCCAAGCTACAGCAAAGAGTGTATGTACATGCATACTTGTATTCTTTACCCAAGTTAGAGCAGCATGTGTGTGAGCACGTGTGCACACGCATACATGTGAATGTATTCCCTGAATCACATACACATAGATAGATCAATATATATCATTTCCATCTCACAAATATAATAGAAGTGCACTATCAGCAGAACATGTAACAAAAAATATCAAATTTCCTGTTCTTCATCATCAGCTGCCAAGTAGCCCCTCCTATAGCTGATAGCCACACCTACCTCAGATAGCCCCTGCAACAATAAATAAATACCTAGTAAAGGCAGGTAACCACACTGGCATAGACGCCATGCACAGTAGTTGGTGCTTACGGTAATTTTATTCCCATGAATATGCGACAGGCCACAAAGGCAGCCAACACACAGAAGAATCCAAATGCAAGCAACATAGTTCGGTTGAGCTTGGAGATGCCAGATATATTAGACCGCTCCAAGATGATGAACCCCAGTGAACCCAGAGTGAAGAGAAAGCTGCTGGCCAGTCCCTCCATGATGTATTGGCCATTCACCCTGTGCTGCATGAAGGCCACAGGTTTGGTGTGACCGTGGTCGTCAGTCTCAGAGCCAATGGACGGTGGTTCCACTATAACGTCATATATCACACCTCCTGTCACCAGGAAGTAGGAGAAGAGAACAAGACTGAAGATAAGCAGGGAGGAAGGCATCTTTACAAACCCTGGTTTCTTCAGTTTCATCCTTGGCACTTCCAGCACCAAAAACGGAATACGAAATAATGTTTCAACCATTATCCAACCTCTTAAGCAGTTTAGCTATGTGTAGACTCAACCTTTGTGCACCAAACTATCGACCCGTACCATTTAGAACTGAAGTTTTTCAGTTAATTGTTCTGAATGATAGAACAAATGGACGGTGTTGCGGATTTGGGCCAGGAAACGCTGACACTGACCAACACACAACCTCCTCCTAATACGCTTTGACTTCGTCTGCGACTTCCCTAGTTTTTCTTCACCGTTTGGCTTCACGTGCTAAGATGGGTGTGGTCTTAAGGTCAATAGGGCATATATAACGTAGTAGAAAGATGGCGGGGTATCCACCACAGCAGCAGCAGCAAGATCAATCCTTCCTTTGGTCTGTCTTCCAAAAGTAAGGCGTTGCCACACACAGTGTACTTTAGCTAACACCATTCATATGTCTGTAGGGTGGACAAGGACCGCAGTGGAGCTATTTCAGCGGATGAACTACAAACTGCTCTATCCAATGGTAAAAATTCAGTATGTGTCCTGCTGGTTGTGAGCAGGTGTTGTGTTGACGTGTGTGAGTATCAGTGTTATGCCAAGGTTGATGGAGTGTGTAGTGGTGGTTTCACTCTTGCTGTGGTAGTGGTTTCACTCTTGCTGTGGTAGTGGTTTCACTCTTGCTGTGGTAGTGGTTTCACTCTTGCTGTGGTAGTGGTTTCACTCTTGCTGTGGTAGTGGTTTCACTCTTGCTGTGGTAGTGGTTTCAATCCTGCCCTGATTGAGTTGGGTAGTGGTGTGCACTGGTCCTGGAGATGTGTGCAGGAGGAAGGCTGGTGGGCTCACCTCATTGGGAACATTATGACACTGTAATTCTCTCTCCTTGTTTTAAACTTAGATTTAAGTTCCTTTGTTTGTGCAAAGGGGTAGTCATGAGGAAGTCTGTTAACTAATGCTGCATTGTGTATTGTGTGCAGGCTCATGGACGACATTCAATCCGGAGACAGTGCGGCTGATGATTGGTATGTTTGATAAGGATCACAGTGGCACCATCAACTTCCAGGAGTTTGGTTCTCTGTGGAAGTACGTCCAAGACTGGCAGAAAACCTTCAAGGGCTACGACAGAGACAACTCTGGCTCCATTGACAAGACAGAGCTCAAGCATGGTATGCCATCCAGCTGATTTACCTGTACATGCATGTATGTGCACACATGTATGCATGAATGTACACACATGTATGGAGTGTGGATGGTATAGATTGATGGCTCTCTCTCTGTGCTGAAGCTCTCACTAGCTTTGGCTATCGTCTTTCTGATCAATTCTATGGTTTGCTGATCCGGAAGTTTGACCGGACTGGGCGTGGCACAGTAGCCTTTGATGACTTCATCCAGTGCTGTGTGGTGATACAGGTAACCATGGTAACAGTAAGGTGCATATAGTGTGGAATGCCCACCCACCCATTGCTCATGGTGTGTATATGTCACTGCAGACTCTGACCAACTCATTCAAGGCCTATGACTCCAACAGAAATGGCTGGATACAGATCTCGTATGAACAGTTCCTTATGCTAGTGTTCAGTCTCAAGGCCTGACCAACCAAACACAACTGTGACTCTATTAGCCAGTAGCCATGCCATGTGTGTGTATATTGTTATCTTTGTGCTCTTTACTTCCTCCTCCTCCTCCTCTTATGTTGGGATGATGTCGCTGCATAGAACAAAACAAGTAGAACAACAGTCAACAACTGAGCAATCTCTGAAATCATGATAGGGAAACACCAATCACACAAGACCACTAGTTGGTTGATCATGCCGGTTTCTAGGAGAAGAAGAGGGTATAACCTAACCTTTACGCTTTGTCAATCTCCCTTTCTTCTTTGTCCCGTCAGCAGTACTCTAGGACATGGGAGAGGTGTGGGTTAGTAGTGGACATGGGAGAGGTGTGGGTTAGTAGTGGACATGGGAGAGGTGTAGGTTAGTAGTGGACATGGGAGAGGTGTGGGTTAGTAGTGGACATGGGAGAGGTGTAGGTTAGTAGTGGACATGGGAGAGGTGTGGGTTAGTAGTGGACATGGGAGAGGTGTGGGTTAGTAGCGGACATGGGAGAGGTGTGGGTTAGTAGTGGACATGGGAGGTGTGGGTTAGTAGTGGACAGTGTGTGGTGTGTGTGAGAGCACCTGTTGGGTGAGTCCACTGAACATGGAGAAGTTGGTGAGCTCATTCTCCTCCAAGTGCTGGTTTTGCTGTCCCCCCTGGTTGCCATGCAGACCACTCCCTCGGCTAGGGAGCCGCATCATGAACTCCTCTTCAAAACTGTTCAACACAAGAACAAAAGTGATACCGAATTCTCTCTCCCTTTTTATATACGTCATAGTAAGAAATGAGAATCAGGAGAGAGACCTGATTGTACAATCAGTATAGCCTCTTCTACACAACAACACCCCCTCCCCCCTTCCAATCCTACTTAGGTAGAGTAATGAATTACGTCTCTCTTTCCTTGACTTCATCTCTCCCAAATCGTGTTCTCTTGCGTATATTCTCTCCGAAGGTCTAGAATTAAGAAGGCAGCACACACCATCACGGACCACAGTCTGCAAAAACATTATCTTGCAAAGAATCACAAATAGGATATCTAAGATTCTGTTGCCACGTGTAGTATTAGTGTGCATGATACTTCATTGCATCATTATAAAGTAATGGTTCCAAAAGGTCTTCACTAACGATGTTTCTCCCCTTAAACCTGCACCAGGTCATCCCACAGCATGCACACAGGAGCTAGACGATGTCTCTCCCACTCACCCTACACCTGGTCATCCCACAGCATGCACACAGGAGCTAGAGGATGTCTCTCACCCTACACCTGATCATCCCACAGCATGCACACAGGAGCTAGAGGATGTCTCTCCCACTCACCCTACACCTGGTCATCCCACAGCATGCACACAGGAGCTAGAGGATGTCTCTCCCACTCACCCTACACATGGTCATCCCACAGCATGCACACAGGAGCTAGAGGATGTCTCTCCCCCTCACCCTACACCTGGTCATTCCACAGCATGCACACAGGAGCTAGAGGATGTCTCTCCCACTCACCCTACACCTGGTCATCCCACAGCATGCACACAGGAGCTAGAGGATGTCTCTCCCACTCACCCTACACCTGGTCATCCCACAGCATGCACACAGGAGCTAGAGGATGTCTCTCCCACTTACCCTGCACCAGGTCAAAGGTGAACCTCTCTCTGTGTGTACCAGAACTCCTACCTCTACATCTGAACTCTCACCTCTACATCCAAACTCTCACCTCTGTCTGAACTCTGACCTCTACATCTGAACTCTCACCTTCACGTCAGCAGGGAACTCAGAACATTCGTCTCGTAGTACAGTCAGAAGTTGATGGTGTTCAGACTTGGTCTTTGGCTGCACAAAGTGCTGCTGTTTTAGGTCTTCCTTATAAGGCATAGCCAGCACTCGTGGAGGGACGTACAGAGCTCCACCTCCACCAGACATGTCCCCTTCCTCCTCCCCCTCCTCACTGTCACTCCCTCCACCACAACCCACTCCAGCACCCGAGGCTGGTCCAGGGTCCGACTGAACCTTGGACACCAAGTTATGTGGTGCTGGTCTGAACTGCAATGGATGTGCAGCTCCTACACATACATACACACACCCCCACACCCACCCACACACAAACACATATAGTCAGAGGGGAAATTAATGAGTCCTTCATTTCCCTATTGTACCAACAACTCCTGTAGTGGCTGCGCGGAGAAGCTTATCAAGTTGATAGTTGAACCGCGCCTCCAATGGACGCATCTTCTCCAGAACCTGCACACGAGCAACAAACAGCACAACATGTCCCCACTAGCACCTAGCAACAAACAGCACAACATGTCCCCACCATGCACCTAGCAACAAATAGCACGAGATGTCCCCACCATGCACCTAGCAACAAACAGCACAAGATGCTCCCATCATGCACCTAGCAACAAACAGCACGAGATGTCCCCACCATGCACCTAGCAACAAACAGCACAAGATGTCCCCACCATGCACCTAGCAACAAACAGCACGAGATGCCCCCACCATGCACCTAGCAACAAACAGCACAAGATGTTCCCACCATGCACCTAGCAACAAACAGCACGAGATGTCCCCACCATGCACCTAGCAACAAACAGCACGAGATGTCCCCACCATGCACCTAGCAACAAACAGTACAAGATGCTCCCATCATGCACCTAGCAACAAACAGCACGAGATGTCCCCACCATGCACCTAGCAACAAACAGCACAAGATGTTCCCACCATGCACCTAGCAACAAACAGCACAAGATGTTCCCACCATGCACCTAGCAACAAACAGCACATGTCCCCACCATGCACCTAGCAACCAACAGCACGAGATGTCCCCACAATAGAGATGTTAGGTAGTTTTGCAGATGTTCCATTTACAGAATTGAATTAAGTGTGTGAAACAAGAGTGCCATGGAAACTCTTCTGGGAAGACTAGGGCTTGTATAACACACCCACCCTTCCTCTCTCTTACTCACAGACACTTTGCACTCACAGTCCTGGTCTCCACTAGTCTGTCCACAGCGTGATGGTGGGATATAGGGCCATCCCTCACAGCCATCATCTTAGCCATCACAACATCACTCAATCCAACCAAGTAACTGTAGGGGAGGGAGGGGAGGGGAGGGGAGGGGAGGGGCACCATGTAAAGTGAGCTTCATATCCAAGGGAAGTGGTGGTACTACTGCACTAGATTAATCCCTCTCCCCCCCCCCCCCCCCCCCCCCCCCCAATGAAAACTGGTAAAGTATATAAATGGGTAAAGTGTTGATAATTTTTAAAAACTCTGCATTCACATTATGCCCAAGTCTTTTCCCCAAGGGTAGGCTAGTGCTATATTTTAGGAATATATTTTTTAGATATAGCAATATACCACTATGGGTGCCTAACTAGTACGCTAGCCGCTAGCCGCTAGCCCACGCTCTCAATTGGGCATGGGCGTTCACCAGGTCCTGTTGTTGTTGTTTTTACCCTGACCAGGTGGATTTCATTCCTGACCACTCTAGTACAGTAGAGCCAAGGGGCAACACTCATGCAGTCAGTACTCACATAAAACTAGCACAAACCTCAACAAGAGTTCATTTTTCAGTCCTAAGAGGTCCACCCCCTCCTTAGCTTCAAACTTCTGAGTGAGCACGTGCTCCTCTAGTAGATCAGCGTGGGCCCTTATTTTCTCCAATTGACTATTGATCTGAACTAGATAGTTGGACATTATTGGGACGTCTTTCGACAGACTAAACTCCATCACTATTCTCCCACTCAATGATTCTCCCACAGCTAGACCCTTTACCTTGGGCTTCCAGCGAGGCATAGGTAAAGGGTCTCTCAAAGATTCAGTTATCAGCCAAAAAAAAATTTGCATTGTCGACCCTATTCCAATCTCTTTGATGATAAATTCGTTTCAAATCTGCAATGCCGAGGTTAGATTCAGATATCAAGTTGGACTTTAAAGACGTTCTGGTACGTCCCAAAAGGAGTACCTTAAAGAGCAGATCTGAAGTAAGTATGGAATGGGCATGGGCTAGGACGAATTAATTAAGAGTAGCTCTGCAATTGTTTTGGGCTCTCTTTCGGTAAAGGTATTTGCCATTTAGTTGCTAGGGCTTCCTAGCAAGAAATCAAAAATTATTTATTTTTATTCATCAAAAATCAGAGTTATATAAGCAACGTTATCAATATAAGAGGGAAAATATTGATGACCATTTACCAATTATATATACATCAATCTGTTACATGTAACTATCATGTCTGATATGAATTGGTAAAGGGTTGTTCAGCTTGTACCCTAAATGTGCACTGTCTGTCTACTTCCACTGTCATCACTGGTGCATCCACCATTGTTGTTTGCTTGGCATTTGTGACGGGGGCATTGTATGTCTGGGGCCTGTAGAATGTCAGTTGGTGGTGGCAGTGTAGTGTAGAGGAGTCCACCACATAAACTACAACAAAAATTTGTTTCTATGTTCACTAACAGCAGATGCAACTTTTGTCAATACATTTTGAGTTACTTTATGGTATGTGGGTGGTTTGGAGTGGGGGGGGGGGGGGCATGGTGAGGAGTGGGGGGGGGCGTGGTGAGGAGTGGGAGTTAGTGAGGAATGGGGGGTGATGAGGAGTGGGGAGGAGTGGGGGTGGTGAGGAGTGGGGGTTAGTGAGGAATGGGGGGTGATGAGGAGTGGGGAGGAGTGGGGGTGGTGAGGAGTGGGGGTTAGTGAGGAATGGGGGGTGATGAGGAGTGGGGAGGAGTGGGGGTGGTGAGGAGTGGGGGTTAGTGAGGAATGGGGGTGGGGAGGAGTGGGGGTGGTGAGGAGTGGGGGTTAGTGAGGAATGGGGGTTAGTGAGGAATGGGGGGTGATGAGGAGTGGGGGTGGTGAGGAGTGGGGGTTAGTGAGGAATGGGGGGTGATGAGGAGTGGGGGTGGTGAGGAGTGGGGGGTGGGGAGGAGTGGGGGTGGTGAGGAGTGGGATGCAGTGGGAAAGGGATGGTTGTTCCATGTCTTGCAGACATCAGGTTTCTTTTGAATTTGCACTGATTTCTAGTTTTGTTGTGCATGGAAATCTTTTTGCGAGTCTTACTAATAAAACTTGTTATGGTGGAAGGCAGTGGAGAGAAAGGGAGAGGTAGCTCTTCTTGTAATGCAGATGTGTAGGATGGTTAGTCTAATTGATGCACACCTTCCTTACCACAGTTATTCCTAGTTAGTTGCTGACAGGCTGTTTATTGGGTTCTCCTGTGTGCACCCAGTGGTCACATGTGAGGTGTAACAACACATGGTGACCCCTTACCATTAGGTTCTCCTGTATGCACCCAGTGGGTGGTCGCATGTGAGGTGTAACAACACATGGTGACCCCTTACCATTAGGTTCTCCTGTATGCACCCAGTGAGTGGTCACATGTGAGGTGTAACAACACATGGTGACCCCTTACCATTAGGTTCTCCTGTATGCACCCAGTGGGTGGTCACATGTGAGGTGTAACAACACATGGTGACCCCTTACCATTAGGTTCTCCTGTATGAACCCAGTGGGTGGTCACATGTGAGGTGTAACAACACATGGTGACCCCTTACCATTAGGTTCTCCTGTGTGCACCCAGTGGGCGGTCGCATGCAATTCAGTGTAGCTAATGAATATCAACTGACAAGTGAGAACCTCGACATCAATACAGAGGAGAACTCAATAGTCTCTGTATGTCATGGCAGACCTCTCTCACAATTACTAGTCCTTCGTTAGATACTGTCCCTTTGTTCTTTCTACCTCCACTCTACCCTTTCTTCTCTATTCCTCTCTCTCTAGCATTCCCCCCTCCCTCCTTTGTCTGTGCTTACCTAATGCATAACTACCAAGTCTTCTCTGTTTGAAGGTCAACTTGAAGAGGCAATTTGTCTTCCGTCACTCCCACCAGGTGTACGAGGGGGTGCCCATCATTGCCTCCAACATGGACTCTGTGGGCACATTTGAGATGGCACAGACTCTACACAAGGTGTGAAAGAAGTTTCTTAATGGAGAGCACCTTCAATGTCTTGAGTCGTGTGTGTGTTGTCCATGAGCTGTCTCCATGGACCATGTGTTTGCATGTCCTCTGTTGTTGTACATGTAGCATTGTTTGTTCACATGCGTGCACAAGCATTATTCTGTGGAGGAGTGGGTGGAGTTTGCAGCGTCTTCTCCCGAGGTGATACCTCACGTGGCCGTCAGTTCAGGCAGTGGAGATGAGGACTACACCAAACTTAAAGTCATACTTGACACTATTCCCAAGCTGACGTACATATGTCTGGATGTTGCCAATGGTTACTCGGAGCACTTTGTGGCTTTAGTCAAGAAATCCCGAAAAGACTTTCCTCATCATACCATAATGGTGAGCGGTGGGGTAATGACTCTAGGTTGGTGACGGTGTGGTGCATGCGGGCTGGTAGCTATGGTAACTTTAAACCGTTTGTACTGGTAACTATGTGATACTTGGTGCTGATTGGTAACCATGGTAATTATTGGTGCAGGCTGGTAATGTCGTGACTGGGGAGATGATAGAGGAACTACTTCTAAGTGGAGCAGATATTGTAAAGGTTGGCATCGGACCAGGTATGTGTGTGTGTGTGTGTGTGTGTGTGTGTGTGTGTGTGTGTGTGTGTGTGTGTGTGTGTGTGTGTGTTTGTATGCGTGTTTGAATGCATTGTGTATTTAATATTTTGATCTGCAGTGTATGTGTGTTTATGTAACTTAAGTGTTAAGGCAAGTTCACAATATGACATAGGTCACGGATTGCTCACCGTAACATTTATAGCTGGGATACAAGCTATAAATGTTATAATCTAGTGTAATAAGAACAATTACAAAGTTTGCTATATATAGCTAGCTAGCTATGAAATATCTAGCTCCACATCAAAAATGGCAAGCTAGCTAGCAAGTGTTACCATAACAAGATACTCATTTTCTGTAGCTAATAGCTAGCTATTAAATATCTAGCTCCACACCAAAAGTAGCCAAAACTAATAATTTTTTTTTGCAAATAGCTATATTTTATCATGACAAATCAGAAAGTCTTTGATCCTCATTTTCTGTACCTGAATCAGAGATAGATGGAACAAAGGAGCAGTATAAATAGGATCTGAAGGTATGAATAATTATTGCACTCTCCCAAGGGACAGATCTCTTCACTTATTCCTTCAGATTTCCTACTCCACAACTCTTTCTCAGTTGCTATTGCGCTAGATGTCAATGTGCTGCTACCAATCCTGGACTTATCAGTGGAATTGGGCCTCCTGACCCCAGGAATTGTTAAAGTTTGTTGAAGTAGCATATCACCGCCATTCAGTTCTGGCTGCAGCTGTCCCCCATGTGACGTCAATGACTAGTTACACCCCCACAGGAAATAAAAATTTTTAAGCTAAGTTTTCTTCATGAATATTGGACTAAAAATTTCCAAATTTTTTTTATACCAGGTTATGCATCAAGGAAAACAAAATAAGACAATAAAAAAGATTATTTTTTTCCAGTTCAGTTACCCTTTAGAAAAAAGATGATATAAACAGTACATTTGTATTTCATAGCATGTAATATAAATGGGTCCTATTAATATCATCTGATTTTATATGCCCTCATTTACTTATCTGTATATGTATGTTCATATGTATTAGTTTATGTACTTGCCATTTATAAATTAGTATGTCATTGGGGAAATTTTTTTCCTTCGGAGTATTTTTTAAAGAAAGTAATGAACTAGAGAGTATTTCTAGCAAACAGACTCTCTCTCTGTTCTATCTACTTGATGTGGTGGTGATGTCTCTCTATGTCCATGTAGGGCCTAGGGCTAGGTGGTGGTGGTGGTGGTGATGTCTCTATGTCCATGTAGGGGCTAGGGCTAGGTGGTGGTGGTGGTGGTGATGTCTCTATGTCCATGTAGGGTCTAGGGCTAGGTGGTGGTGGTGGTGATGTCTCTCTGTGTCCATGCAGGGTCGGTGTGCACCACTAGGAAGAAGACTGGTGTGGGCTACCCTCAGCTCAGCGCTGTCATGGAATGTGCTGATGCAGCACATGGTCTGAATGGACACATAATATCTGTTAGTGTATGATGTAACTATAGCAACCACATCACACAGTAGCTGCCCCCCCCCCCCCACATGCCACAGAGAGCTGTGTGTGTGTGTGTGAGTGACTACGCGTGTGAGTGAGTGAGTGAGTTTTTGTGTTCTGTAGGACGGTGGTTGTACTTGTCCGGGAGATGTGTCGAAGGCGTTTGGTGCAGGAGCGGACTTTGTTATGCTTGGGGGGATGTTTGCCGGCCATGATCAGAGTGGAGGAGACGTGATTGAGCGTGAGGGGAAGAAGTTCAAACTGTTCTATGGTATGAGCTCCTCTACGGCCATGAGGAAGTATCAGGGAGGAGTGAAGGAGTACAGGTGCACATGGCCTTCCATGCATGCATTTTTATCTGTAATACATGCATGTATGTCTGCATTACATGCATGTGGTGAGAGGACTAAGGGTGCACAGGCTGCATCCTTGGGTTGGTGAAGTGCACATGTCAGCCACATGTGTGAACATGTTGGACCTGGTAATTGTACACAAATTAAGTCCCTTAATGCAGAAGTAGTGGTCAGTCAGGCATTTTCAATGTCGTACTTGGGCTGTGTGTGGTAGCTGAGTAGTTATGCTCTTGGACTAACAACCCATGGGTTGTGAGTTCAAACCCAGCACTAACAGGGAAGTTTTCCTGTCCTTCAACATCTTCCCACACCAGTCCACCCAGCTCATGTTGACTACTTCCTTGTGGTGAGCCCTGGACAACGGACACATAGTCCACCCAGCTCATGTTGACTACTTCCTTGTGGTGAGCCCTGGACAACGGACACATAGTCCACCCAGCTCATGTTGACTACTTCCTTGTGGTGAGCCCTGGACAACGGACACATAGTCAGAGGCTAGAGGCAACAAACTGAGAAGAAATTCTCATACGAAAGAAGAAGAATGTCGTACTCAGACCACTAACTTAATGGTCCTTCTCTAAGACCACTAATTTAATGGTCCTTCTCTGTGGCAGAGTGCATTTAACATGGCACTGTGTTGGCTGGTTCAAACTATTCCAATGAGCTATATGAAACAAGTCACTAGTCAACATGTCTGTTTGCTAATGAGGAAAGTGTTATCAATGTGTGGTATACAAGAGTTAATCCTATTCTCTTAATTAAAAAAGGTTAATTAAAGTGAATTCGTTTGTGGTGACATAAAACTCCCCCTCCCCCCAAGATTATTCTAGTGGTCTACTCTGGTGTTTGTGTGTTTGTATGTCGAATGTGATGGATGAGGTACTTGGGAAAACAGAGAAGTTGTAAATAGGATAACTTATTTTGTGTTCATCCCAGCACTATTGTTTTTTGCTGCCTGTAAACTTGAGTGAGTAAATGAAGCCATGATGGGAAGTTACATGAGCTAAGCCACCATGGAGGCAGTTGCAAGGCTTCAGGTGGGGGGGGGGGGTAATTGTTGAGGTAGATGTGGACATTCATTCCTGGTGCCATTTTAAAATTGTGGTAATTTTGCTATTTGCTAAGTGATTGCTACTGAGAATGCATCACTAGTGGCAGTTATGTGAAGATGGAGTGTTGCATAGATTACCTTTCCCTCCCTCTCTCAGGGCGTCAGAGGGAAAGAGTGTTGAGCTTGTGTATCGCGGAGATGTTAACGACACAATACTGGACATTCTTGGAGGTCTGAGGTCAACATGCACGTATGTGGGTGCCAGCAAGTTGAAGGAGTTGAGTAGACGTACAACTTTCATTCGAGTTACGCTGCAGGCCAATGAAGTGTTCTCATAGCAACTCAAGTTCCACTTGGAGGAGCAGCATGCATTTAGCTTGACTTGAGGCTGTAACTATGCATACACGTATGTACTAGTGATGCTCCACTTGAGTGGGCATTGTATCTCCTTAAGACGGGCAGTATCAGTGACTATATGTGTTATTTGTGTGCATACACTACTGCAAAGACACTAAACCAAATGAAAGCCACTCTTCAAGGTACGAAATGTGGTCATAGTCAAGAAAAAGGGCACATGATCACACTTCCCCATGTGGGTGTGTCTGGTTAAATTGATCAATTGTACTTGGGCAAAAA
Source organism: Lycopodina hypogea (assembly GCA_963969325.1). NCBI lineage: Eukaryota > Metazoa > Porifera > Demospongiae > Poecilosclerida > Cladorhizidae > Lycopodina > Lycopodina hypogea. Next base: position 15,661,328 of record OZ017780.1, on the reverse strand, counting down.
TCTTGAATTTCATTTAGATACCTAAAACTAGGCATGAACCCATCATGACTATGGGTGGCCAGGCTACAAATGCCCAAAGAAATTTTTCTTCGTCCAAAACCCTGGATGTGGTCTGGTTTACACCTGGCTACATCTCTTCCTCTGGGTGGGTGAGTCAGGCTAAACATGCCAAAACCAGACTTAGGCCAAACTCTTAGACACAGGCTGGGTTACATATGGCCACACCCCTTCCTGTCGGCATGTCATATCTCATGTTTCACCCAGTTCATCCACCTTAGTAACTTATGGCTTAGAAAAAATTAATGAAATCTACAAAAAAAAATTTTCTTCCTGAAAATAGAAAAAAATGTAAAGAAAGTGTTTGTAATTTTTTCACTTAGACCACCTCAACCTGTGGAATTAAAAGGAAAAGGTCTAAACATGACTTTGTTAAGTGAAAATTAACACCCTTGGTCACTACACAAAGGATGCACCAAGGAACATCCATCACCTCTTGCCTGGCATCTCCCAACTGCAATGCAAGAATGCTCTGCTTAACTCTCAATTGTTGATATTACCTCTTCCAAATTCATCCACCATATCCTGGAATACCTCTATAGCTTGTAATGTATCTTGTTCTGTATCATCCTTGCCAATTTTTCAATACACATGTACCATGGAAGCTGTGTCACTATGTTTTGTTAGTTTAAACTGTGTCCAAAGTATAATATTAAAAAAAAAAAAATCTGTTTCTTCCCCCAAGTCCTAGTTACTAAAGTTAAATAAAAACATTAAAAAAATAATAAGTTTTTACTTCTTTTTTTTGCCATTTCCAGGAGAGAAATTTTAATTTTCTTTTTTGTTTAGCAATTTTTCACCCTATTTTGTAGATTTTTACCCATGAACTTTAACAAGTTCATGAAGTCTGAACGTTACTTTGGGAATCTTGTAGTTTATATTGTGAAACTTCCTCTGACCACCAGTGCTGAGGTCCCCAGTTTAACTCCTGGTCATGGTCAAGTGTTTCCTCCCCCCCCCCCCCCCCCCCTCTTTTTTCTTTCATGATTATGTCAAAGCATTAAGTCATAAGTGAGAGGGATTTTGGCTGGAAATTTCCAGTCTCTTTTTTTTTTTTTTTTTTTTTTTTTTTTTTTTTTTTTTTTTTTTTTAAAAGAAAATTTGTTATAAAAAGTATGTTTTTGACCATCAAACCATTTCTTGTATATAATGCAAATATTAATACTAATACTCAAGCAACTGCATTGATGCATATCACCAAAAGGTGTACTTTACACACAGGTAGGTAACACAGATAAACCACGAATAATGTTTGCTAGATAATGGCTGGACACAGCATTCTCCATCACCATTAGTTGTCCAAGGTTAAAGAAAAGAAATACATGTTAATCTTCTTCAGTTTAGAATAGTTGTTATTTTTGTTGTAACAAATGAAACCCTTCAGCCCTGGCACACACACACACACACAACAGGTCCAGGAATGGTTGGGGGGGGGGGGGGCAGCATACATCCACAAGTTTTCCTTAAGAATAGATTTTTAACAAATTATTCATGTTTGGAAAAACCTAAGTTTGTTGTTACAGCTAATTGGTTAGAGCCAAGTCCTTCTATTGTAAGAAAACCTTGTAGTGGCAATCAAGGCCTTTTTACTTCATGGAAACCAAAAAGTTGTAAATCTCACCACAACTTTCATCTCACCTTTAGTGTTTTAAACAATTATTTTGTCAAGTCTTAAAAATAATGTTTTAGTAAATATTATAGTAATTATTTTCCACAGGTCTTAGTGCAGACCCTCTTGTTTTGTTCAGAAAGCAACACATTATGACCATTTCTGATTACAATAAAAAAAATAAAAAAATAAATTAAAATTTTTTTTTTTTCAACCCTGCCTCTTCATCATTTTTGATCACCTTAAATATTTACAACAGAAGTTATTACATAAATTAATAGCCTTTTTCGAAAAATTATAACTTTATTGAAGGAATGAACAGAGAGAGGAAAAAAAATGAGCTGGGTGGAGCTTCAATCGGGTCATAGGTGAACCAGTGTTGTAGGCGGGAGTGATTTCCCGGTTTAGTGACTCCCCCAGTCACTCATGCCTAGGTGTCAATGACTCCTGGTCATTCACGCCTAGGTATGAGTGACTACTGGAGTAACTTATGCCAAGGCATGAGTGACTCCCCCTAGGCACCAATGACTCCCGGGAGTAATTGGTGCCTTGGTGTGAGTGACTTCTATTGCTCTCCTTGACTGAATATATCACAGCTGAGTGTACTGATAGCTACAATTCCTAGAGGATGTCCTCTCATCATCTTTTAGCTTTATCCGACTTAATAAATTTGTCGGTTATTGTTTTGTATTAAGATTTTAATAATATAACAATTATCATCCTCAAAAACAATAATATGTATGTATGTATGTATGTATGTATGTATGTATGTATGTATGTATGTATGTATGTATGTATGTATGTATGTATGTATGTATGTATGTATGTATGTATGTATGTATGTATGTATGTATACTAGCATATACCCGGCGTTGCCCGGCCAATATATGCTAAAATCCAATAGTTGAACATGTCTTGCCAGTAAGAAAGGTGATGGTGGAGAAGATGTATTATTAAGAGAGAAGTGGAGCAAATTATTAATATATTAAAGGACCTGTGTAACTATGTAACTGACTATTTTTGGCTTTTTTCTCATTACCATGGTAACCATTTTTGCGAAATTTTTAGCCCATGTTTTAAGTTGGGTCAAAACCTATCATCATGCAGAGTTTCAGAGAAAGCCACCTACTGGTTTGGCTGGAATGATGGTACAGACAGACAGACAGACAGACAGACAGACAGACAGACAGACAGACAGACAGACAGACAGACAGACAGACAGACAGACTGACAGACAGACAGACAGACAGACAAATTCTGTTTTTTCCCAGACATACCACCTGGCATAAACCATCTCAGGGTGGGTCTCCTCCATCCCTAAAAGTTTGGTCAAAATCTAACAAAGGGATTTTGAGAAACGGATGAACATAGTTACATGTTCGGTTACATAGGTCTTCTAATATATATATAGGCTAGCAGCATATACCTGGCATTTCCCGGCCAATATGTGGTAGTGGTGGTGGCTCCTGTTTCTCAGTGGTGGTGGTTTGTTAGTCCTAGAGTTCTTCTGGCCAAAATACCATTTTTTATATAGCTTTTTCTCATTACCATGGTAACCATTTTGTGAAATTTTTAGCCCATGTTTTAAGTTGGGTCAAAACCTATCATCATGCCAATTTTCAGAGAAATCCACCTACCGGTTTGGCCAGAATGATGGTACAAACATACAGACAGACCAACAGACAGACAGACAGAGAGACAGACAGACAAATTCTTTTTTTTCCCAGACATGTCACCTGGCATAAAACCATCTCAGGGTGGGTCTCCTCCATCCCT
>OZ017780.1:15584129-15657686 GCA_963969325.1 Lycopodina hypogea | reverse complement strand
ATATATATATATATATATATATATATATATATATATATATATACTTTAAAACATTATTTATTTATTTATTATCATTATTATTATTATTATTATTATTATTATTATTATTATTATTATTATTTAATAAATAGAAAAGAAATCATAGCGATATCTCAGCTAAATTACAGGTCAATCTCAGCTAAATTACAGGTCAATCGTGTACACTTTATACATAAGAATAGATAGCCAAATAATAATGTGAGTAAGCAGGCATTCAAATTTCCACATTCTCCTCCTGGAAACCCAAAACTGAATTTCAAGAGTGGAATAAAAGGTATTATGGTCAAGTAGCTACATAAATGGTACAGTGATATATCTCAATTATATAAATATAAAAACTAGCATAGATATCCATACTTCTTCACCTTATGGTCTCTGTTGCTTGGGCATGAGTCACTCCCCAAAGTAGTAAGAACTATATAAGCCTTGATTAGTTATTCTTATTTGTACCAATTATTCTATTCTTGCATCCTCAAGACTTCCACCTATTTTTCTTTAATGATTCAAGTAATATTCCCTTACTGTTAAAATGGTCCACATATTATTCTGTATTAAAAAAACAATCCATTTTCATGAAAGCTTCTGCCAGTATAACCTATGCATACTCAATTAACAAACTTAGCTATTAAATTAGACAAGCATGACAGTTTTCTTTTTTTCCTTTTCATATATATCTATAGAATTTTTGTAAATGGCACATTCAAAATGGTAATGTTATTAATATTTTCAAATATGAAATCATGATTGATTATATGGTGATGCGTGAAAGTATAATTGTCAAGACTTAGGAGTTACTCCACCTCCACGACGTCACCCCAGTCAGTTGTGCCCAGGCATCAATGACTCCATTAAGATAGTATCCCTGGCTCCAATTTTCCCTCTAAATCATATCACCCCACATTAAGCTGCAAGATGACAAACTAAAACCATAATTGTTCATATTGTTAAAGCGCCATCTTCATTAGTGACCATATTGCAGTAGTAGATCTCCCCCCTCCCACCTTGACAATCAAGTTGATTCAATACTTTGTTTGCAGATATCAAGAAGTAAGAATTTCTTTTACAACATTAGTAATCAGTAAAAATAAAGTTAGACTGATAATCAATGAATCATAACATGACCAGTATATTATTTCAACATTAAGCAGAAATAATTTAAGAACATACAAGTAAAATCAATAAACTTTACTTGTGAATAAGAAATAACAATAAACATATAAGGTGACATTATTCACAATCTAAAGTAACAATTGAACATCATAATACACTACAAGCAGACTTTTCTAAAATTATTATTATTATTATTAGAGAATATGTTTACTACAAAGATTGAGATATGGCATAAAGAGATAATATTCTAATGAGTAATATGCATAAATTAATAAGTAGCTGTGATTTCCCCCCCCCCTTCCTGTGGAGGGAGTCACTTTGATAGCACATTAGTGTACCTTGTCCCTGTGTGCTTCAGATGATAGTGGTAAGAAGAAGAAGAAAAAATTAATATTAAATAAAATAAAAATAAAGCATAAAAAGATGCAAGAAATAATTTTTGGAAACCAAGAGATTGAAAAATAATGAAATATATTTCCCAAATCTGGCTTTAAAAAAAAAGAAGAAAGAAGCCATTTGGCAACACTAATGAGAAAGATATTAAATACAAGCAGCCTAGTGCCAATGAATACATCTTGGGACGTGTTCCTAAAATTGCCAAATAGGCACATAGGCAAGGCTCATAATTTTTGCTTCTTTTTTTTTTCTTTAAAACTTATTGCTATTATTGTTGTTCGTTTGTTTTTCCATGGGGAGTCACCTACACCTGAGGGGGTCATTCATGCCTAGGCGAAACCCTGGACCACACCCATTACTGTGGGTAAAGGTGAACAGGGTGAAGGTCTGATTAGGGATTTGAACTCAGTACTGTATCAACAAGGCACTTATCTTCACACAGCTACACACCACAGGTTTATAGCTCTAAGTAAGGCTTGTTGTTTCTTCTCTTATCTGTTCATTCTTCCTTATGAAAATCTCACAACAGATAAATGATATTTGTTTTCCTCTGTTGAACCCATGGGAATAGATCCCCTGTGAATGTTCCTTCCAACCACCCCCACCATCTTGAATACACCCCCCCCCCCTCCCAACCTCCACTACACACACAGGATATCACACTTCTGTGGACTGAGTCATACAACTCCTCCCTTCCCCCCCCCCCCTTGTTACTCACAAACACCAGCTCCAAATCTCCATTTTAACTATTTTTGTCCTGCATGTGCCACCAACAGGAAAGGGTGTGGCCTGGTGGTACTTGGCCAAAGTATTTGTTGTCTATAGTCTCTCCTGAAATCTGAGCTCATTTGGTCCATTGGTTCAAGCACAAAAAAACAACACATACACTCAAATAGAAAACAAAGGTAAAGACAAATAGACCCAAAATACTTCAATTCCTAATTATATTACTTTAAAACTACACCACCACACCACTACTCCAAGTGCTCTTAATGCAATTTCCAGGCCAAATTGCTAGGCCCACCTTTGATGAGCTGTGGTCCCAAAATTGTCTTACGTAAGGACATGTCTAATGCAAAACATGTCTTACAGGACATGTTTTACAGGAGGACATGTCTTATGGGAGGCACCACACTGACACTCCCTCCCCCTCTCTTGTAGCTTATATCAAATCAATTAAACAAAGGAATCTTATGTGGTTGTACAAAAAGTGTTCTGGCATAAGACGCACATCACAAATGTTGAAGTGAAAGTATTCATATTCCTGTTGCATGCACAAATGGACGGACGGAAGGACGGATGGCAACAAAAGAAAGAAAAATGGATAATGCATAATCCTGTGAATTATTATCGCAACAACAAATAAAAGCAACAATAATAATGTACCATTTATGGAGTGATTGTATGGACAAGAAATGGAAGTGCTCTCTGTACCCGCCTGTGTGTGTGTGTGTGTGTGTGTGTGTGTGTGTGTGTGTGTGTGTGTGCGTGTGTGTGTGTGTGTGCGTGCGCGCGCGTGTGTGTTTGTGTGTGGTCTGTGTGCCCTGTCAGAGCAGCAGCAGCAATGGGTGGTCTGCACTCACAGGAGGTGTACTATGGCTAGTGTTCAGTTGAAGAGGTCTCCCACAGTTGGTAAGGGGGCGAGGGACCCGGCTGTGGTTCCACTCAGGGGGATCTGTGTGAAATCAGGCAGGCTGGCCAGGTGGGACTTGAGTTCCTCTTTGACGGCACTGACACGCTCCATCTTGTCCTGGTACTCCTTCAGCCTCTTCTTGGCGCTCCTCAGCTGGTGGATGTGTTGCCAGATGAAGACGTCGAGTAGCTGCTGCAGCTCCTTCCTCTCCTTCAACTCCTCCTCCAGGCGTTGGTTGTAGCCATGCAGCAAACCACGGGCCTCGTCCACTTGCTGGGCCAGACTCAAGGCAGACTCCCTGTCTGTGCACGGAATAGAGGGACATCACTGGATACTCATGGAGCAACACATGCAGTGTCACATGATTTAATCTAGCAGGGGGAGGGGGATCTTCACTTACCTAATATAATGTACAAGAGTGTCATTTGACCATAAATATTAATATAATTTAATATAGATAATGAATATTAAAATAACATGGTCACACTGCAAGTATCCCACAACTATCGATGATGAGGCTAGGGCTATCAGCAGAATAAGAAATGCAATAGTGTGCATTGAATTTTTGACCTGTATTTTATAACTAGTGCAAAACCAGCGCATCCCTGTGGGCGGTTTTTCAGTCGGCCTTCAACCTCGTGCAGTAGCAAACCTTGTCAGTGTACTTTATGTACTAGCTCTATGGGAGACATTGTCGGCAAACAATAAAGGAGGTGAGGGGGGGGGGGGACCTAGTCCAGAATGTAAACAACTGATGAGACCACGCCTTCATTGAACGAGTGTGGTTACTTAGGTTTTTCTGAATAGGAAACAGCTGAACTCCATTTTCTTCTATTCCCACTGAGCATTCCCCATAATGAAATTTAACTAACGCACTCCCAGTGCACTCTATATAGTGGGGTGTGTGAGGGGGGGGGGGGTGTGTGACAACACAGACACTCAATATAGAGGGGGTGTGACAGCACAGACAGTCTATATAGTGGGGATGTCACACCAAAGACACTAAATAGAGTGGGGGTTTACAAAACCGACACTCTATATAGTGGGGGTGCGACAGAGCTAACACTCTATATAGTGGAGGTGTAACAGCAGAGACACTCTATATAGTGGGGGTGTCACACCACAGACACTCAATATAGTGTAGGTGTGACAGCACAGACATTCCATATAGTGGAGGTGTGACCACAGACAATCCATATAGTGGGGGTGTGAAAAACAGACACTCTATATAGTGGAGGTGTGACACAGAAAAACTCTATATAGTGGATGGTGTGACAGCACAGACACTCTATATAGTGGAGGTGTGATACACAAACACTCTATAAAGTGGGGGTGTGAAATAGAGACACTCTATATAGTAGAGGTGTGACACAGAGATACCATATAGTGGAGGAGACACAGCACAGACACTCGATATAGTGGAGGTGTGATACACAGACACTCTATATAGTGGAGGTGAGACAGCACAGAAAATCAATATAGTGGGGGTGTGACAGAGCTGACACTCTATATAGTGGAGGTGTGACAGCACAGATATTCTATATATTAAGGGGTGTGACACACAGACACTCTATATAGTAGAGGTGTGACACAGAGACACTATATAGTGGAAAAGTGACAGCACAGACACTTTATATAGTGGGGGTGTAACACAGACAATCTATATAGTGGAGGTGAGACAGCACAGAAAATCAATATAGTGGGGGTGTGACAGAGCTGACACTCTATATAGTGGAGGTGTGACAGCACAGATATTCTATATATTAAGGGGTGTGACACACAGACACTCTATATAGTAGAGGTGTGACACAGAGACACTATATAGTGGAAAAGTGACAGCACAGACACTTTATATAGTGGGGGTGTAACACAGACAATCTATATAGTGGAGGTGAGACAGCACAGAAAATCAATATAGTGGGGGTGTGACAGAGCTGACACTCTATATAGTGGAGGTGTGACAGCACAGATATTCTATATATTAAGGGGTGTGACACACAGACACTATATAGTGGAGGTGTGACACACAGACACTCTATATAGTGGTGGTGTGACAGCACAGACACTCTATATAGTGGGGGTGTGACAGCACAGACACTCTATATAGTTGGGGTGTGAAACAGAGACACTCTATATAGTAGAGGTGTGACACAGAGACACTATATAGTGGAAAAGTGACAGCACTGACACTCGATATAGTGGAGGTGAGACAGCACAGAAAATTAATATAGTGGGGGTGTGACAGAGCTGACACTCTATATAGTGGAGGTGTGACAGCACAGATACTCTATATATTGGGGGGGGGGGGTAACACACACACATTCTATATAGTGGAGGTGTGACAGAGAAACTCTATATAGTGGTGATGTAACAGATAGACACTCTATATAGTGGAGGTGTGACACACAGACACTTATATAGTGGGGGTGTAACAAAGACAATCTATATAGTGGAGGTGTGACAGCACAGACACTCTATATAGTGGAGGTGTAACACACAGACACTCTATATAGTGGGGGGGGGGGTGACACACAGACACTCTATAAAGTGGGGGTATGACAGCACAGACACTCTATATAGTGGAGGTGTGACATACAGACACTCTATATAGTGGAGATGTGACAGCACAGACACTCTATATAGTGGAGGTGTGACACACAGGCACTCTATATAGTGGAGGTGTGACAGCAGAGACACTCTATATAGTGGGGGTGCGACACAGAGACACTATATAGTGGAGGTGTGACAGCACAGACATTCTATATAGTGGAGGTGTGACACACAGACACTATACAAAGTGGAGGTGTGACAGCATAGACACTCTATGTAGTGGGGGTGTTACAGCACAGACACTCTATATAGTGGAGGTGTGACACACAGACACTCTATATAATTGGGGTGTGACAGAGCAGACACTCTATATAGTGAAGGTGTGACAGCACAGATATTCTTATAGTGGGGGTGTGACACACAAACACTCTATATAGTGGAGATGTGACACAGACACTCTATATAGTGGGGGTGTGACATAGCTGACACTCTATATATTGGGGGTGTGACACACAGACACTCTATATAGTGGAAGTGTGACAAAGCAGACACTCTATATAGTGGGGGTGTGAAACAGAGACACTCTATATATAGTGGGTGGTGTGACACACAGACACTCTATATAGTGGAGGTGTGACACACAGACACTCTATATAGTGGAGGTGTGACAGCACAGACACTCTATATAGTGGAGGTGTGACAGCACAGACACTCTATATAGTGGAGGTGTGACACACAGACAATCTGTATAGTGGAGGTGTGACAGAGACACTCTATATAGTGGTGGTGAGACACACAGACACTCTATATAGTGGGGGTGTGACAATACACACTGGGTGTAACACAGACAATCTATATAGTGGAAGTGTGACAGAGCTGACACTCCATATAGTAAAGGTGTGACAGCACAAATACTCTATATATTGGGGGTGTGATACACAGACACTCTATATATTGTGGGTATGACTGAGCAGACACTCTATATAGTGGAGGAGTAACAGCACAGACACAGAATATAGTGGGGGGGGGGGGGGGTGAGAGCACAGAAACTCAATATAGTAGAGGTGTGACACAAAGACACTCAATATAGTTGGGGTGAGATCGAGCAGACAATTTACATAGTGGGGGTGTGACAGCACAGACACTCGATATAGTGGGATGTGAAACAGAGACACTCTATATATAGTGAAGGTGTTACACACAGATACTATATAGTGGAGGTCTGACATCACAGACACTCGATATAGTGGAGGTGTGACACATAAACACCCTATATAGAGGGGTGTGACAAAGCAGACACTCTATATAGAAAAGGTGTGACACACAGACACTCTATATAGTGGAGGTATGACAGCACAGACACTCTATATAGTGGAAGTGTGACAAAGCAGACACTCTATATAGAAAAGGTGTGACACACAGACACTCTATATAGTGGAGGTATGACAGCACAGACACTCTATATAGTGGAAGTGTGACAAAGCAGACACTCTATATAGAAAAGGTGTGACACACAGACACTCTATATAGTGGAGGTATGACAGCACAGACACTCTATATAGTGGGGGTGTGACACAGAGACACTCTATATAGAGAAGGTATGACAGCACAGACACTCTATATAGTGGGGGTGGGACACACAGACACTCAATATAGTTAAGGTGTGACAGAAATGACACTCTATATAGTGGGGGTGTGACACTTAGACACTCTATATAGTGGAGGTGTGACAGCACAGACACTCTATATAGTGGGGGTGTGATAGCACAGATACTCTATATAGTGGGGGTGTGACACACAGACACTCTATATAGTGGTGATGTGACATACAGGCACTCTATATAGTGGTGATGTGATACACAGGCACTCTATATAGTGGGGGTGTGACTGAGCAGACACTATACATGATGGAAATGTGACACAGGGACACTCTATAAGTGGGGGTGTGATAAACAGACACTCTATATAGTTGGGGGTGACAGAGCAGACACTCTATATAGTGGAGGTGTGACACACATACACTCTATATAGTGGAGGTGTTACAGCAGAGACAATCTATATAGTGGGGGTATGACACACAGACAGTCTATATAGTGGAGGTGTTACAGCACAGATATTCTATATAGTGGAGGTGTGACAGCAGACACTCTATATAGTGGGGGTGGGAAAAACAGACACTCTATATAGTGGAGGTGTAACACACAGACACTCTATATAGTGGGGGTGTGACACACAGACACTCTATAAAGTGGGGGTATGACAGCACAGACACTCTATATAGTGGAGGTGTGACATACAGACACTCTATATAGTGGAGGTGTGACAGCACAGACACTCTATATAGTGGGGGTGTGACACACAGACACTCTATATAGTAAAAATGTGACAGTACAGACACTCCATATAGTGGAGGTGTGACACACGGACACTCTATATAGTGGGGGTGTGATAGCACAGACACTCTATATAGTGGGGGTGTGATAGCACAGACACTTTATATAGTAGGGGTGTAACACTCAGACACTCTATATAGTGGAGGTGTGACAGCTCAAACGCTCTATATAGTTGGGGTGTAACAGTACAGACACTCTATATAGTTGTGGTGTGACAGCACAGACACTTTATATAGTAGGGGTGTAATACTCAGACACTCTATATAGTGGAGGTGTGACAGCACAGACACTCTATATAGTTGGGGTGTAACAGTACAGACACTCTATATAGTGGAGGTTTGACACACAGACACTCTATATAGTGGAGGTTCGACACACAGACACTCTATATAGTAGAGGTGTGACACAGACACTCTATATAGTGGAGATTTGACTAAGTAGATACTCTACATAGTGGGGGTGTGACTGTGCAGACAATCTATATAGTGGGGGTGTAACACACAGACAGTATATATAGTGGGGGTGTGACTGAGCAGACACTCTATATAGTGGAGGTGTGATAGCATGGACACTCTATATAGTGGAGGTGTGACACACAGACACTCTATATAGTTGGTGGTGTGACACAGAAACATTCTATATAGTGGAGGTTCGATACACAGACACTTTATATAGTTGGGGTGTGACAGACCAGACACTCTATATAGTGGGGGTATGACACTCAGACACTCTATATAGTGGAGGTGTGACAGCACAGACACTCTATATATTTGGGGTGTGACAGCACAGACACTCTATATAGCGGGGGGGTGACACAGAGACATTCTATATAGTTGAGGTTCGACACACAGACACTCTATATTGCTGGGGTGTGACAGAGCAGACACTCTATACAGTGGGGGTGCGACACAGAGATTTTCTATGTAGTTGGGTGTGACAGCAGAGTCACTCTATATAAAGGGGGTGTGACACTCAGACACTCTATTAAGTGGAGGTGTGAGTGCACAGACAATCTATATAGTGGAGGTGTGACAGCACAGACACTCTATATAGTGGAGATATGACAACACAGACTCTCTATGTATTGGAGGTGTGATAGCACAGATACTCTACATAGTGGAAGTGTGAAACAAAGTCTATATAGTGGGGTTGTGACAGCATAGACACTATATAGTGGAGGTGTGACAAACAGACACTATGTATAGTGGGGGTGTGAGAGCACAGACACTCTACATAGTGGGGGTGTGACAGCACAGATACTCTATATAGTAGGGTGTTACAGCACAGACACTCTACATAGTGGGGGTGTGACACACAGACACTCTATATAGTTGGGGTGTGACAGCACAGACATTCTATATAGTGGGGGTGTGACAGCACAGACACTCTATATAGTGGGGGTGTGACAGCACAGACACTCTATATAGTGGGGGTGTGACAGAGCAGGCACTCTATATAGTGGGGGTGTTACAGCACAGACACTCTACATAGTGGGAGTGTGACTGCATAGACACTCTATATAGTGGGGGTGTGACAGAGCAGACACTCTATATAGTGGGGGTGTTACAGCACAGACACTCTACATAGTGGGAGTGTGACTGCATAGACACTCTATATAGTGGGGGTGTGACAGAGCAGACACTCTATATAGTGGGGGTGGTGTGATTTAATTGCCCGATATGAAGTCAATTTCTAAACATAACTGACCCTCCACACGTGTAACTGCCCCTCCCCTCTCCCCCATCCCCATCTGCCCTGAGCACATTGAGACACAGACTCTCTGCACTCCTGCCCCTGAGTGGATGCACTCACTCATTCACTCACAGGGAACTACCCCTGGTGGTGCTGACCTTTGATCTCTGACAGTAAGGTGAAGTCATGAACGGCCTCAGGGAAACTGGCAATCTTGTTCCTGGTGTCCATGTCTCTCACGGCAGACAGTTCTCCTTCGATTGCCTGCATCCTTCGCAGCAGCTCCTCCGGCTAACAACAATAACAAATAACAACAAACAAGCACAACAACAAACAAGCACAACAACAAACAACATAAACAAGACAGATCATCATCACGAATACTTTACTACACTGTATTGAACCACCAGCCCAGGGCAGTGTTCAGGACAAAGTATTAGCCCAGGGCAGTGTTCAAGATGAACCACCAGCCCAGGACAGTGTTGAGGACAAACCACCAGCCCAAGACAGTGTTCAAGACGAACCACCATCCCAAGACAGTGTTGAGGACCACTAATCAGGTCTGACCAAGCCCTCAGACACTAACCTCGGGAGGCTTCCTGTCATTCGGAGGATCATCTTCACTGTTCTTTCTCTTCTCCAGTTTTGCTCTCTTTGAGGGAGGAGCAGTCCCTGAAGAAGAACTCTGCTTTGCAGCTGACTCACTCTTGGTCCTGCGCTGCTTCAGGTTCCCTGCCACTGTGAAGAAAGAGGAGAGGGAGGGAGGAGAGAGAGGGGGGGAAGGAGAGGGGGAAAGGAAGGAGAGAGAGGGAGGAGGGAGAGAGGAAGGAGGGAGAGAGGAAAGGTAGGAGAGGGAGGGAGAGAGGAAAGGTAGGAGAGGGAGGGAGAGAGGAAAGGTAGGAGAGGGAGGGAGGGAGAGAGGAAAGGTAGGAGAGGGAGATGAGAGGGGAGAATAAAAAAATGAGAAGAGAGGAAAGGAAGAATTAATAAGGTGGTAGAACATGAGGAAAGAAAGAAAGACAGGAAGAAATGGAGATTATGTGAGTAGACAAAGTGTTAGGCCAAAAAGCACAGCAACAAACAAAAAAGACCACACCCATGGAGTCTGGGACATAATAACATCACTCCAGTTTTTTTTACCTAGCAGGGATCTCAACTTCCCCACGGTCTCCCCATCAAACACTTTCCTCTCCTCCCATATGTTCACAATGCGCTCCACAGATCTCTGCAGGCTGCTGTCTTTCTCCCTGGAGACCAGCTGGAATGCCTGAGGCAGCACCCTGACAAACTCCACCCTGTACTCCGGACCCTTCTTCTTACTATTCTGGATGACGTCATTTGCCAGGTAGAGCAACGTCAACTTCTCACTCGGAGCAGCTGTAGCATTCAATGGCAGAAGAAAACATAAGAAGCTGCTTCTTACAGGCATGGGAATGGAATATGCAATTATTTCCAAACTGCACAGGTTGTGTATGGAATGTGAATAAATAGGAACCCACCCCACGCCTGACCATAGTTAATATTAGGACAAGAGGCCAGACAAGGTCAAAACTATAGATGGGTGCCCAATTGGGAGGTGCGAAGTGCAGAAGGAACGGTGGACATGACTGCCCGTGCTCTTAAGTTTACCGCTTGTATCTCTGCATTTAGAGCAAACCAGTCTTTCAAAAGACCCTTTACCAATCTTAATTCATACTGGTGTAGGGAGAGTAGGGTTTAGCGAAATTAACTGATTCTGAATGCAAATGTAAAGGAAAGAGGTTATGGCATCAACTTGTGCTCTGAAATTCTAGCAAGAGAACTTACCACCCAGCAACCTCCACCATTTGGAAAGAGTCATGGATTTAGCAATAGTGAATGTTCTCTGAAGACTAAGCAACTGCCACTGACACACTCACAGCTGCTGCATGAGGTGGAGCTCAGAACTGAGTACATACAGTCTGTGACCGCATGCATTCCACATGCAACTCCAGCAACTCTCTTAGCAATTTGAGGAACTACTCCTACAACACATGCAAACTCAGAACCAATTGCTCCAGATTTTTTAACCTCAAATGAGGTCTTATTATGTGTAACAAAATGGCCGCTATTCATAAATGATTAAACACTATGTCTGTAGCTACTATTATTTGTCATCTATTTAATTAGATAAATTTTAGAGCAGGTGATCTATGAAAACGTGCTGGATGTGTGATGGATATATTTTTTAAGAAAAAGGACACTTTAAGAAGTGCAAGGAACAAATTGGACTTTCTGCACAGCAATACCGTACTATTTTATTGATCACTATTCCTATTCCAATGATAGTCTGAATGGTATGGAAAACGCAAATAAAGAAAGAAGAACTACAGCTGTAAATAATGGAAGTCATTGATATCTAGCTGGCTGGTAGTATTCCGGCCCTTTCACATGTCTGATTCACACTCACAGAGTTCGGTACACACCAAATTGTGTGATTGGCATGAACCCCTTGTTGCTATAGTTCCATTGCATGCATTAGAGTCAGTGGCTCCACACTGGGTAGGTCCACATCACAAGTGACCAGAAGTTTCTAGTCATCACCAGCTACTAACCCATTGAGTTGCATAGTTGGTCCTGAGTGGTGACTAATGTCCACCACTCGTGGTGTGCTGGAGCAATTTCTTCCATTGATTTTGCATCCTTCTCACTCCTACATGTGAAACCTCATGCATGTGAAACCTCATGCATGTGAAACCTCATGCATGTGAAACCTCATGCACGTGAAACCTCATGCACGTGAAACCTCATGCACGTGAAACCTCATGCACGTGAAACCTCATGCATGTGAAACCTCATGCATGTGAAACCTCATGCACGCAAAACCTTGTCATATTTGCTGATATCATTTCCCTAACAGGACAGAGAAACATTTGCTGATGATTGAACACTTCATAATCAGACCATGTTATTCTAGCGGAATGTTTTGCCGAAGGACACCCACTTAATTGTTGGATTTCAACATTGTTTTTCCACCTCTGTACATTGCGTTCAATTCATTGCGTGTCCGTCCTATCACTGTAGGATTTACGATACCAGCACCTCTTTCTTAAGGTGTGATGCAGAGAGACCAGTCAGTTACTCAGTCAGTCAGTCAGTCAGTCAGTCCTCTGCATATGCTGACAAAGTCATCATTTCTGAATTCTAATCCCTTGATCACACAACACAGAAAATTATCACATGCATGAAGTGCACTTCTTTTTTCTTTTTTTAATTCTTGGCATTTGATACATACAGAGAAATCTGTTGGCTTCCCTTTTTCTGGTAGCTCATCCTGGGCAATGGTGTCCAATGTGTCCTCACCAGCACTTACAGGCACACTGGGCAGAGCCTGACCACCCACACTCACCAGCACTTACAGGCACACTGGGCTGAGCCTGACCACCAACACTCACCAGCACTTACAGGCACACTGGGCAGAGCCTGACCACTCACACTCACCAGCACTTACAGGCACACTGGGCTGAGCCTGACCACCCACACTCACCAGCACTTACAGGCACACTGGGCTGAGCCTGACCACCCACACTCACCAGCACTTACAGGCACACTGGGCTGAGCCTGACCACCCACACTCACCAGCACTTACAGGCACACTGGGCTGAGCCTGACCACCCACACTCACCAGCACTTACAGGCACACTGGGCTGAGCCTGACCACCCACACTCACCAGCACTTACAGGCACACTGGGCAGAGCCTGACCACCCACACTCACCAGCACTTACAGGCACACTGGGCTGAGCCTGACCACCCACACTCACCAGCACTTACAGGCACACTGGGCTGAGCCTGACCACCCACACTCACTAGCACTTACAGGCACACTGGGCAGAGCCTGACCACCCACACTCACCAGCACTTACAGGCACACTGGGCTGAGCCTGACCACCCACACTCACTAGCACTTACAGGCACACTGGGCTGAGCCTGACCACCCACACTCACTAGCACTTACAGGCACACTGGGCTGAGCCTGACCACCCACACTCACTAGCACTTACAGGCACACTGGGCAGAGCCTGACCACCCACACTCCCTAGGGAATACCTGCAGTGCTACTTGCTTTTAAAAGAACAGAAGTAAAACAAAAAAACAAAAATTGAAATCAGGCAATAACTCTATTCTCACCAGAATTCAACAATTTAAAAAACATCTACCAAACATGTTTATAGCTACTATATGAAGCTCTGAGAAGTTGTATATCCAAATATCTAACTTAAATGTACTACTTCATGTGATACTAAAAACATTTCCTCCTTAAAACCTTCAGTAAGTAGCAAGCCAATTAAAAGTCGATAAATGATATTTTCTAGATATTTGAGATAAATACCTGAATATGTATATCAGGTTTACTTCACTTACTTGGAGTCATGTAGTGTGTTGGCTATACACATCACTGTCAGACATCTATTTCATTACTAGGCTTCTGAAGGCTTCATTTCAAATATATTTTATATTTCCCATCTGTGGTAAAATTTTGGTCAATAAAGTGTTGCACAATATTTATCAACAAGAAAGCTGTCCCTTAGTAAAAGGTTGCTATAAACTTCTAAACGCTTCCAAATTGATGAGGGAACCAACCATAGCTGCTCTCTATCCTTTAAAATATCCTCCAGCAATCTAATGAGTGGGTTAAAGATGATGAGAGGATTAAACAAGGTAACCAATTTGAAGTTGGAGATGGCGTCATTACAAGTAGAGATAATGACCATTCTGATTGCTATAAATAACATTGGACATTAAACTAACCTTGACCAAGACTCGGTAATGCTGAGGCAGTCAATATACAATGCCATGTGTGTTCCTGGTGTCCATTTTGCTAGTCAAATACAAACAAATTGGGGGTTTCAAAATTCAGCAACAAGTGGTTTTGGGTAAATATATATTCTGATCATATTTATTGAAATGTTCTAAGATTGTACCTGAAATTACATATGGGCCTCGAGAATGTGACACTGGGTCACTGACTAATAGCTCCAGTCCCTATGAGACAGACATCTTTCTATCAGGACCAAGATTGAGGGAATAGGTTCAGTAGTCAGCTTTAGTGCACAATAGACATCCCAGAGACATGGACTGCTGCACCATAATTGAACAGTCTCCTAGCCAATAGTCCTTCTACACTCTGAACTGCAAGAAGTGTGTGAGCAAGGGTCAAGGGTCAGGGTCTGGCTGGCACAACACTGTACTAGGTTATGTTTATACTAAACCTGTTTTTTTTTTATGGATGGCATGCACAGATGTATAATTGGAGTGGGCGTCCTTCCACCAATTGTTCGCAGAGAAAAAAATTATTCCACCTAAAAATTAAAAAACAAAACAAAATAACTTGCTTTGAAATTATTTACATGCACTTAAAAAAGGTTTATGACCTCACACGTAAAGTGCACCATGCGTGCCATTGATCTCGCATAGCCAGACACTTCCACCTAATCACTGTGCTGGTATAAAGGGCTAGTAAACTGCCCTAGGCTGTTTTGTTCCAATGATCCCAGAATACTGGGGCGAAAGAATGCAATCAACCATGTTCACATGTGGCCTGCCTCAGTTGTTGCTGTAGGCATAAATGACACTATCACTTGCTGGCCGCATGTGAACATACTAATTTGCATTCTTTCATCCCAGTATTCTGGGATTGTTGGAACAAACTGCCAAGGCAATTCGCCAGTTCTTCATACCAGCGCCAGACCCACATACCAGCACAGCAAATAGGTAAAGGGTCTGACTACAGAAGCTAGTGTGCCATAGCCTCCAGATGCAACATACAGACCAACAAAATCAAGTATAGAGTTGGACAGTAGATACAGTATACAGAGATTGGAAACGACGAAATTGCAGTTCCATCCATGTTATGCCCAAAACCATGAGTAAGCATGTTTTCCAGCGAATTTTTCCCCTCAAGGTGGCCAGCAGATTGTCTCAGCCACTAACAGGGCCAGCTGGGCAGGCCAGCTGGGCAGGCAAGAGTCTACGCTCAATGCTTAGCTAGTAACTTACTTTGCAACCACTTCTGCATGGATAATATAATTTAGCTAATTCAAACTATCTATACTTTAAAGTGCAAATAGTCTAACTGTCTGTCTGTCTGTCTGTCTGTCTGTCTGTCTGTCTGTCTGTCTGTCTGTCTGTCTGTCTGTCTGTCTATATGTGATTCACGCTTGAACGATTGAAGTTAGACAACGAATCCATATATATTACATATATATTTAGAATCTGTGTTACCAGGGGAAAGTCATGAGCATGTCAATATGGCCACACCCCTTTCTATATTAAAAAACAAATCAAAAATGGTACTTTTGCCAGAAAAAACAGAGCTAGACCCACAAACCCACATATATTTAGAACCCGTGTTACCAGGGGAACATCATAAGCATATCTATATGGCCACACCCCTTTCTGTATTAAAAAATGTCAAAAATGGTACTTTTGCCAGAAAAATGAATGAAGCTACAGGCCTAAAATTTTGGCATGCAAATAGAACTTGACTCTGCAAATAACATGAGGTGGGTGGGGCCATCTGTATCACCAGGGGAACATCATAGGCATATCTATATGGCCACACCCCTTTCTGTATTAATAAAAGGCCAAAAAAGGCCCCCCCCCCAAAAAGGGCCAAAAAGGGCCAAAAATGGTACTTTACCAGGAAAAAATGGAGCTAGACCCACAAACCCATTTACATTTGGAATCAGTATCACCAAGGGAACGTCATAAACATATCCATATGACCACACCTTTTTCTCTATTTAAAAAAGCCAAAAATGGTACTTTGCCAGAAAAAAGGATGGTGCTACAGGCCTAAAACTTTGGCATACAGACACAACTTGACTCTGCGAATAACATGGAGTGGGTCCCATCTGGCCACACCTCTTTCTCTTTTGTGTGTAAGGCTAAAAATGTCAAAAATAGTACTTAAAAAAAAACAACAAAAAATGCTTTGATCAAATCACATGTTCACCTTTGTTTTAAAGGTCTACAACATATGTCTTCAAAGTAGATACTTTGGTGTCCACACCCCACCAAAGGTGGACCAAAAAATCGCCCATAGGACAATTTTTTGCATGTAGTTTTAAAGACAGAAAAAAATAGAAAAGAGACTCTAGTGCATATTTGAAAAGCTCTGGTTCTGTGGACCGCTATGCTCTGCACTCTCCTACTAGGTAGCATTCCATTCATCATTAACACATGCTCAGAAATTAAGCTGAGATTTAACTCCAAAAGAAGTGCTGGAGAGGAACACAAAACCAAGACTATTGTATCAACATTTCCTTTACTATTTCGATAGTCAAGTTATATTATGTATTTTCTCTGCCCTAGTTCCATTTAGTAACATAATACCAATACCTATATTCTTTAACATAAAGATTGCTATGCATTCTTAGCTGGAATAGGAACATAAACTATTTCTACCACAAGCAGTGGTGTTCAGTCCTCTCAAGGATGGCAAGAACTTCATATGAACTAGTGGGACCTTCTGCACTCAGGGACTTGATACTGATATTTGTTGGACTTGAGCTCCTTTCTCTGAATCTTTAAGATTTCCTGGAACTTGGCAGACTATTAAATAAATATGTATTTGAACACATGGGATGTTTCCTGATGTTTTATAGACTTAGTAAATACAGAGGAGCACACACCAATCACTATGACTACTGTATCTATGGTTGGACCAGACCCTTTCACTCCCTGGAGGTTTAGAGGGTAAAGGGTCTGGCTGGTCAGCCTTATAATGATTCCATCTGAGAGGGTTTCCCTACAAATTAATATCCACATTCAGCCCTAACATGCATTATAGGACCTGTAAATAATCCGCAATAATCTAATCTGCACACACAGATATCGCCTACCTTTCTGCATTTCCTGATACCATATCTTAACGGTTGTTTTGGCTTGCTTTCTGTGGCTAATGAGCCACAGCGAGGTACCCTCAATACTCTGCAGCGAGCGATTCAAATCCTTCAACTTCTGGCCCAGAGCTTCAGGAGAAAATTCCAGAGGAGAATCCATTCCACACTGCCTTCAGTCTGCAGGGCCAGATAAATTTTTGTTGACTCAGCGGGTTTTCTTCCTCGCACCAAGTGGGCTCGCATAGTGGGCTGGGGGTAAATTCGAATACTGCCGGTGAACTCCAACTCCGCACCCAGAGCTGGTCACTGTATTTCTAGATTGGGATGGCGCTTTCTCTAATAAACATGTGTGGGAAGGAGTGTGGGAGTATGTGGGCTAAGAAACCAACTCCAGACTCAGGAAATGGGTGAGACTTGTTTAAATGCCCACTTTCACAGGGCTACTCCATTAATGATGATAAATATCCCTTTCTTTAACATGATAAATATCCCTTTCTTTAACATAGCGTTGTGTGCGAACTGAGTAACACAAAACCAGGACTAAATTCTCAAGGGAAACGTATGCACTTCAGCAGAGTGGCATTTGGTGTCCATGGCAACTGGTTTGTTGCAGGTGACCATTTAGGTGACCTCTACCACTTTGACCTCAACAAGAACAGGTAAGAATAAAACTTTCATTGTAATCCAAAACAATGTTTCCATAGCAACACCAAGTGAGCCTGGCTGGACAAATTTATTGCTGTATTTTCTTTATGATGTGGTGGCTCTCCCTTTGCTGGAGTGAAATAGACATCATTACCTCACATAAACACAACTCACCCTCTCTCTCTCACACACACACACACACACACACACACACTCACTCACACTCACTCACACTGCATAGCTACCACACAAGGAAATGTTAACTATTTTATGGAAACCTTCCAGCCAAGCCAGAATGGATGCATGGAGAGCTTCCAAAGCACAGGTATAAAATGCAGTGCAGGTAATGCTATAGAGATATGTATTCTTGGCTTACCAATGCAAACAATTTGATGACAAATGACAGGGCTGAGGAACAAGGTAGTAAGCCTCCGCCCACCCACCACCTGCGCTCTTGTCAAATAGGTACAAGACAAGACAAGCTTTGTAGTTTGTTTCTGCCACCACAGATGATCTAATTGTACTACCTGGTGAGATATCCATGAGATATGATACTTATCTTGGAACCACTGAAAATGACTCTTTGTTTTCCCTCTGATCACTCTACCATGTAGTTATGGACACTAGCCAAAAAACGAAACAGAAGCAACCCCTTCCTACAGGCAGTTTTTTTTTCAATCGGTCTCTGGCCTCCTGCAGTAACGACCTTGTTTAGTTTGCTTAATGGAACAACTAGAGATTATTGACACTAATCTCATCAATCAAACCATGATGCAATTATAAACATGCCAAGTTTCATTGAACTTGGTCATTAGTTAGAGTGTTCCATGTCACCAAACCACACCCATTAGAAAGACCACACCTACTGCCATCTGCTCTGTATGAAACTTTTGCGAGGACATGCAGTGAGGTGCCCTAATCAATTCCTGAAAGTTTCATGAATATCCCTCCAGCAGTTCGGAAGGAGTTAAAGTCTGCATAGATAGACAGACAGACAGACAGGCACACACACAGACACGCACACAGACACAAATGGTAAATTATAGTAAGATGCATGTCTCATGCATGTATGTACATACATATACACATGTCAGGTTCAGGCTGGTGGTGCGTGGGGGCGGCCATGCCTGCACTGCTCTCTGCTGCTGTCTCTCCCCTCCCCCTCAAGTATTGCTGGCCCTGGCCGACCACTCCATCAGATGTGTGCACACAGGTGGGTGTGGTGTGTGAGTGTGTGGGGGCATGCCTGGCCGACCACTCCATCAGATGTGTGCACAGAGTGGGTGTGGTGTGGTGTGTGTGTGTGGGGGCGTGCCTGGCCAACCACTCCATCAGATGTGTGCACACAGGTGGGTGTGGTGTGTGAGTGTGTGGGGGCATGCCTGGCCGACCACTCCATCAGATGTGTGCACACAGTGGGTGTGGTGTGGTGTGTGTGTGTGGGGGCGTGCCTGGCCAACCACTCCATCAGATGTGTGCACACAGGTGGGTGTGGTGTGTGAGTGTGTGGGGGCATGCCTGGCCGACCACTCCATCAGATGTGTGCACACAGGTGGGTGTGGTGTGTCTGCATGTGTGGGGGCGTGCCTGGCCGACCACTCCATCAGATGTGTGCACACAGGTGGGTG
Organism: Lycopodina hypogea; assembly: GCA_963969325.1. Classification (NCBI taxonomy): domain Eukaryota; kingdom Metazoa; phylum Porifera; class Demospongiae; order Poecilosclerida; family Cladorhizidae; genus Lycopodina; species Lycopodina hypogea. The sequence continues at coordinate 15,637,736 of OZ017780.1, read as the reverse complement.
TGGTGTGTGTGAGTGTGTGGGGGCGTGCCTGGCCAACCACTCCATCAGATGTGTGCAAACAGGTGGGTGGTGTGTGTGAGTGTGTGGGGGCATGCCTGGCCGACCACTCCATCAGATGTGTGCACACAGGTGGGTGTGGTGTGTGAATGTGTGGGGGCATGCCTGGCCGACCACTCCATCAGATGTGTGCATACAGGTGGGTGTGGTGTGTGTGCATGTGTGGGGGCGTGCCTGGCCGACCACTCCATCAGATGTGTGCAAACAGGTGGGTGTGGTGTGTGAGTGTGTGGGGGCATGCCTGGCCGACCGCTCCATCAGATGTGTGCACACAGGTGGGTGTGGTGTGTGGGGGCATGCCTGGCCGACCACTCCATCAGATGTGTGCACACAGGTGGGTGTGGTGTGTGAGTGTGTGGGGGCATGCCTGGCCGACCACTCCATCAGATGTGTGCAAACAGGTGGGTGTGGTGTGTGTGTGAGTGTGTGGGGGCGTGCCTGGCCAACCACTCCATCAGATGTGTACACACAGGTGGGTCTGGGGGGCATGTGTGTGTGGTTTGGGGGGGGGGGTAGGTGGGTGTGGGGAGTGTGGCCACAGTGTGTGGCAGAGTGGCTGAGTAGTTATGCCCTTGGACTCATAACCCCAGGGTTGCGAGTTCAAACCAGCACTGACGGGAAAATTTTCCTGTCCATCAGCATCTTCTTCCCACACCAGTCCACCCAGCTGTTGGGGACCTGGAATTTTCTGGGGTGCAAATTCACTGATCATTGCTTGTCTATCAGCTAAGGGTCCAGGTGGAATTTCGGGTGCCCACACCCATAAGCTGAGAGTCTTGGTCAGTCCTCCTGTGAGCTCCTAGCCCTGCTCCAGGAGTTTGCTTGCACTGGCTCATAGTGCCTGCTTAGTGCACAGGCACCCTGACTATGTCAGGTGAGCATGACCGTGTTGATGGGGGCTACACAATTTGCATTTTTGCATTTGCATTTGTGGCCACATCACTACTGTGAGGACAGTGGTCCATGGGCTCGTCCAACCACAGAATATATCTGTTTAGGGCATGTGCATATCCAAGTAGAGTCCATTCTGTTCACTTTGCTGCTGGAAGTGAGAGATATTTACACAGGGCAACCAGTACCAGCCAAAATTGAGTGAAATTAAAAAAAAATTTTTTTTTGTTTTTTTGTTTTGAAGATACGTATTGAAGCTTTCCCAGTCAAACAGCTATCAAGCCAAGCACTGGCCAAGCCAGATAGCTGCAATTCAAAACAAAGTCTCACAATTTTTGTTTTTATAATTCTTTGAGGATCATGGGTCAACACTTGTGTGCCTTATATGTGTAGTGGAGTTGCGTTTAAAGTTGACATGGATACAACTTAACACAAGCAGCTGGAGTGTCCTGTGGCTCTCTTGCTGCTCCTTGCTACCAGGGCTCAAAATAGACAAATATTTTAATCTGATGACTCAATCTTGCTATGTGACCAAATGCAAAACCTACTTTATGATAAAACAATAACAGTGTTGTTATAAATTTAGCAATGGGTCAAGAAGTAACTGCAGTTCCAAGGAGTCTAGCAGTTCCAAGGAGTCTAATCACATTCATAAAATATAATTGAAATATGCCTGGGAGAAGAGTGGAACAAAGTATATTTTGGAGAATGTGAGAGCTTTAAAAAAAAAAAAATAATACCCCCAAAAAATATTGAAATAAAGGGGTACATAAATAGAGGAAGGGAAGAATTGATCAATGGTCTGAGGCAACTGACATATATTATAGATGTCTAAGAAACATTCATACAGAGTTCTTGGCCAATGACAGGAAGTTTTTAAGACCAATAAAGTGTTACACCGCCTCAGGGGTTGGACTAAATTCAGCAGAGAAGCAATACAAAGGGTTTATAGCTGTTTGGGACAAGATAAAGACAAATGGAATATTTTATGAAGGCCGGTTCTATCTGTGGGAACTTTTCATAATATGGGGTTCTCCTAAAAAATAAATAAAAAAATAAAATACAACCAATAGCACAGCAGACAGTCAACAATTCATACATAAACAACATGACATTATTGAAAAATGTGGAGGAAGTTTGTAGGCACATGGTGGACATTGAAATAGACTATTTTGACAAAGACAAACTAGTAGAAGATATGGTGAAATAGTTGTGGAAGGTCATAGATGAAGATGATAACTTGTTGGATAGTGACACACACCAACAAAGTGAAGCTAACACAGCATAACTTGATAGACACAATAAGAAAACATGAACCACAGCTTTCTTGAACGTGTTTGACCTCCACACCCAAGTCTCTAAATCTTCTCAATTCCTTATACCAATATTCCTTCCACCATCCACCTCAGTAACCTCTCCAATGCAGTTAGCAATGTTACCCCAGCTATTCCACATTATAGCACTCCCAATCTTCTCAGCAATTCAATGCATTGAACACTGCTTCCAACCATCTCAGCAATTCAATGCATTGAACACTGCTTCCAACCATCTCAGCAATCTCCAAAGCAAAGAATAATGTCACCCCGACATATCCCAATGCCTCTCCCCCATGTTCCACAGCTCTCTCCAATGCAATGAACACAATCTTACCCCAGAGTTTAAGAAAAAAATTGAAGCAGCTAATATCGGTTTACAGTTGGCAAGGAACGCTATCCCAATCACATTCCGTGTGGTCAGAAAAATGCCTGTACTTTCCTTATAAACAATACAGCTAAATCCTCATTATTTTGTCATAGAGCTTCAAGAATAAGGTAGGAAGGAACACCACTTCAGGAGTTGGTAAATATCTGGGGGGGGGGGGAGGGGAATAATGGAATAGAGTGAATATTGAGACATTTACGGCTATTTTTTGACCGGCAAAGGTGAACGTGAATGGACATGAATGGACGAAGTCCATCGTGAGCAGTCCACTTCTTCTTTCTTATGAGAATTTCTTCTCAATTTGTTGACTTTAGACTGACAATGTGTCCGTTTTCCAGGGCTCACCACGAGGAGGTAGTCAACATGAGCTGGGTGGACTAGTGTGGAAAGATGTTTGTCCAAGAGCATAACTACTCAGCCACCACACACAACCAGTCCACTGCACTTGAATGGAAATGTGTGTATGTGCACGTGTGGTGTTAGAAAATCTTAGGACATGAGTGCCTTATATTTCAAGGATGTTGCTGTGTTACACATGCACGTGCACACACACACACACACACACACACACACACACACACACACACACACACACACACACACACACACACACACACACACACACACACACACACTTCACCATCCCCACATCCTGACTGTCATGCAGTGGTGCTTGTCCAGTGTGTGTGTGGTATGGTGCCCTGTACAGTGCTCTAGTGACACAATGTGATAGGGTCTGTGCTGCTGCTGCAGAGACGTGTGAGGTGGTGGCCACTCTGCACGGCCATGTGGCTCCTGTCAGCTCTCTCTCCCTGCACAGCTCCGGCCATGTGGCACTGGCTGTCTCCTCCAGGGACTGTGTGCTGTGGCACCTGCACACCTTCACACGCCACAAGACTCTCAACGGAGGCCAGGAAGTCGGCATACAGGATGTGCGTGAGGTGGGGGGGGGAAGGGGGGGGGGGGGGGGGGTGGGTGTTACCATATGTGCTGATGTGTAATATATGTTCTATATTAGTAAACCACAATGTTCTATATTAGTGGTCCACAGTGTTCTATATTAGTAAACCACAATGTTCTATATTAGTGGTCCATAGTGTTCTATATGAGTGGTCCACAGTGTTCTATATGAGTGGTCCACAGTGTTCTATATGAGTGGTCCACAGTGTTCTATATGAGTGGTCCACAGTGTTCTATAAGAGTGGTCCACAGTGTTCTATATGAGTGGTCCACAGTGTTCTATAAGAGTGGTCCACAGTGTTCTATATGAGTGGTCCACAGTGTTCTATAAGAGTGGTCCACAGTGTTCTATATGAGTGGTCCACAGTGTTCTATATTAGTGGTCCACAGTGTTCTATAAGAGTGGTCCACAGTGTTCTATAAGAGTGGTCCACAGTGTTCTATATGAGTGGTCCACAGTGTTCTATAAGAGTGGTCCACAGTGTTCTATATGAGTGGTCCACAGTGTTCTATATTATCAATCCTATATGAACACTATACTGTGTATATTGCACTGTATTGTGACTGTATTGTGTGGTTCTGTATTATTTCTATTCAGGTGTTCTTTGTGCCTCTGGCGGACATGATACTGTCTTGCTTCAAGGATGACTCCATTCATGCCTGGGAGTCGTCCAATCTGGAGTACAAGTACCAGGTGCCGCCCCCACATGGCCCCACCCCTCATTACAGGGCCTTTGCAGTGCCTCAAGATGGCCAGCTCCTGGTGGCGGGGGGGCGGTCCTTTTCCCTCCATGTGTGGACGCTGCTCACTCCACAGCTGCTCCACATCATCCAACTCCCACCTGTGGTGCGTGCGGTGAAGAAACTCCTCTTCCTCCCCAACTGCTCTGATGGTGGCTCAAGTAAGGTGAGCCAGTGATGTGTGTATGTGTATACAGTCAAAATATGTTGTCGTCATGTTGCTATGGTGATAGTGGTAGTGGTGTCTTGTGCTAACATTTTATGTGCCTATGTGTGATACAGTGTTTGGGGTTCCTGGCACAAGATGGCGTCATGCGCTTCATCCATATCCACTCCTGCAAACTTCTCTTCCAGATTGGCTCCTCTGACCAGGTGCAGGTCCACACATGAACATGTCTACACATGCATACTGCAGTTGGTGTGTGTCTCTGTGTGTGCAGATGTTGTCCAGTGTGTGTGTGTGTCCCTCGGGGAGGAGTATGGTGGCCATATCGGAGGCGGGCAATGTGCTGGTGTTTGATGTGGCGACTCTCACACATGGACGGCATCAGGTCAGCCAAAAAGTGAGGTCACTAACATGCTGTGTTCCGTGTCACACTGTGTAACTCTGACCTATACATGTCAATGTGGAATAGTGAGCTGGTGCTGGTAATCCATGAATTACTAGTATGCAGGGTTTATTCCAGTGGGGAGGGGGCAGAGGGGGACATTTGTCTCCCCCTTGGACTTCTTTTTAAATTTAAGTAAGGCCTTAAGGTTAAATTTGAGTATCAACTTCAAACGCTCATAAATTCTGAACCATTGCCCCATAGTAGTGGTTTTATGCTCAGAGGATGTATCTCTTTGTGTATTTCTAAAATAACAACAAAAAAAAATGTTGGTGGAGTTGGGAAGAGAGGGAGGTATAGTGACAGTGGCATGAGAACATATTACAAGAGGGAGAATGGTTTTCCAACAACTCAAACTAGATTATCAAGACTTCAATCGACCATGAAGTGCTTCTACAAAGGGACTCACCTTATAGGCAGCTTGACAATTCTCTGTGTGATGTTTTAGTTGTAGTGTGTGTGACAGTGACGTCAGTGCAATAGCAATATAGAAGAACTGCACTGGTAGCATTTTACTAGTGATGGAGGGTGGATACTTCTACTAATGTTAGTCAGTGGTAGTGCTAGATATATCCCTTACCTACTCCTCATGGTTGCCATTGGTGGCTGCAGTATTGAGTGTGGTGGCTTGACCAGCTCTCCTGTGGTCTCACCTGACCATGCCCTTGAGTTAGTGATCATGAGGCCACATCCTTCAGTTCATGCCCGAGGGTCCTTACTGTTGCTGTGTGTTGTATTGTCTTCCTGTATTATGTCTCTGTGTCATACTATTGGGTTGATGTGGGTCATCCAGGATTTTTTTTTTAGAGAGAGAGAGAGAGAGAGAGAGAGAGAGAGAGAGAGAGAGAGAGAGAGAGAGAGAGAGAGAGAGAGAGAATGTGTGTGTGTGTGTGCATGTGCATGTGCGTGTGTGTGTGTGTGTAGCCATCGTCTTCAGAGGTCCACATACAGAAAGAGGACGCACTACCTCCAACATCTACTGTCACTTTGACCTCCAAAGTTCTTCCTCTGGTCAGCGTCCACAACAGGTCCCGTCCTCCTGGTAAGGTTATGTCAATGGTGGCACATGGTGGTGGCAGAAGGAAGGAGGGGAAGACGACGAGTCTAGACATCAGCAAACTTGTGTCCATGTTGAGTGGGTATGGGGAATATCCGGCCAAGTACAGGTACACAGTGTGTGGGTGTGTGTCAGTGTGTGTGATGTCCTAGTGGTGAGAGAGAGAGAGAGAGAGTGTGTGTGTGTGTGTGTGTGTGTGTGTGTGTGTGTGTGTGTGTGTGTGTGTGTGTGTGTGTGTGTGTGTGTGTGTGTGTGAGTGTGTGTGTGTGTGATGGTTGTTGTGATGTCAGGTGACGATGCTCACAGTGTTGGTGACAGACTCTGACCTTGTGGGTATTGCAGGATGTTAATCTGGCGGACATTGCTCAAGCTCCCCGGCAACCAGGCGGCCTACAGTTCCCTGTTGGGGCGTGGCACACACCACGCCTTCCTCCACTTGCACCGACAGTGTCCCCTCAAGTCAAGGAAGTTGCTGCGTGTGCTGCAGCGAGCCCTCTCTGCCCTCGCCCACTGGGCCGCCATCTTTGGGGAGACAGACTACCTGCCCGGACTGGTGTTCCCTTTTGTGAAGATGTTGCAGAACAACCAGCTGGTCTCCTTCGAGATGCTAGCCACCATCTTGTGTGAGTACTCGACCATTACTTCTATTGCTGTAGGAAAACTTAGGCAACACAATGTTGTAGATGAGACAACCACTACTTCTATTTTTGTGTGTGTGTGCATCCAGTGAACTGGTGTGGTGAGTGGTTTGAGTACTTCCCCAACCCTCCCTTCAATATCCTGGCCATGGTGGAGAATTGCCTGGCACACCATGATCAGCGTCTCCTGCAACACTTGATCAAGTGCGACATCTCATCTCAGGTACACCACTCTGCGACTACTGCACTTAGTGCAATGTACATCTGTTTGTGGGTGTGTGTGTTACAGCCATCTGAGCACACACATGTGATTGTGCATATGGGTACATGCATACTTGAGGTCAACTATCTGTGTTCACATGCACCCACTCTCATTATCACATGAACTGCCGTCCTCATCAGTCACTGATCATGTGGTGTCTGCCAGTCGGACTCTGTTTGTCCATATGTGTTCATAGGTCAGTGTACATAGACTGTTCCATGCTACACATACATGTGTGTGTGAATATGTGTGAGTGAGTGTGAGTATGTGTGAGTGAGTGTGAGTATGTGTGAGTGAGTGTGAGTATGTGTGAGTGAGTGTGAGTATGTGTGAGTGAGTGTGTGTGTCTTTGGCTAGTGTTTCATGTAGTTCATCTGTGGAGGTATAAATGTGGCATAGAGTTGGGGGGGGGGGGGGCATCTGCTGCTAACAGTAATCAACACTCTTTCCCACTCCCCCACTCCCACCATGTTCTTCATCTAATTTCCCCCCCCCCACCTTGTGGTGGGCGTGGTCTGGTGTAGATATATGCCTGGCCACTGCTGTCCACCATGTTGAGTGAGGTGTTCCCTCAGGGGGAGTGGCTGAAGGTGTGGGACCATGTGCTCTCCCAGCACCCTGGCTTCCTCGTTCTCGTGGTGGTGGCCTACCTCACTGCCAACAGACACACTCTCTTCAAGTGCTCCCTCAGGAAAGACTTCGAGGTTAGTCCAGACACTCAGGTCACACACACACACACACGCACACACGCACACACACACACACACACACACACACACACACACACACACACAGAGTAAAACTAAATACTTCAGTATAGAGCACCGTATGGATATGTGGAGGGAGGGAGGAGTTGGGCTCATTGAATATATCCCTTTATTTAAACCAAGCAATATAATCCCACCCCCACCCCCTCACTAATCTCTCATCCCATTCTATTGTGCAGTTCTTTGCCCACCACCAAGGAATGGTGCTTGTGGACACTGTCGTCCAGGAGGCCCACCAGCTACAGAAGACCACACCCCCTTCCCTACATCCTGAGAAGCTACTGAAACCATTTGAGTCTCTGGCTGTTGGCACATATCAGGTGTTCAACAAATATCCGGTGTTTGTTGTGGGGTACAGAGTGCAGGAGAGGGAGAGGATACGAGTGGAGGAGCTGGACTACCTAAAAGAGAGGTGAGGGTGTGGCCACTGCTCCACTAGACCAGCCACACCAACCACACACACACACACACACACACACACACACAGAGGAATCTACCACTGGAAGTCATTTGATGTATTGGGATCCCCATATCATCATGTCATAATGTGTGTGTGGTTGTGGTGTGTGTGTTTAGGCAGGGAGCTCTGGAGTTGGAGCGTATGGTGGTGGAAAGGAGAGAGGAGGAGGAGGCGTGGCACAGACAGCAGCAGCTGCAGGTGGAGACAGAGGAGCAGCGCAGGAAGATGATGGAGGTGGAAGAGAAGAGGCTCACTGACCAGCGCATCAGGTCAGTCCACCGCTCTTGCACCTCATTGCTGGTGGGGTACAAAGTCCACATGAGGAGTGGGTGTGGGGGTCATCTCTGAGTTGTGAGTGAGTGCTTGTCTGAGTGTGTGTGAAAGTGTGTGTGTGTGCATGTGTGTGCATGCATGTGTGTGTGAGTGTGAGTGAATTTGAGTATGTGGGTAGGTGTGGGTATGTGTGGGTGGGTGGGTGGGTGAGTGTTAGTGGGTGTCTCTGTTTGTCTGTCTGCTGTTCTTGGTTGAACGGAGTTGGGAACTCCTGTGTTGCTGACAATAGTGATTTATGTGGAGACCAAGGGTGTATTAGCTCTCTGTATTACAGATGTTCCTTTTCTTCCCTCCTCCTGTAACCAAACACAATAATGCCTGCCTGCCTGTCTGCCTGCACCATGTCTTCCCCCCACCACACACACCCTGTTCAGGTTGCAGGCATTGAAGAGAGAAACAAAGGTGAAGGAGCTGCATGTCTTGGACGCTACTCGACGAAGATTCCTTGCCCACCAACAGAGACAGAGAGAGGCAGATCTCCAGCAAATAGACCGGCAGATTGAGCATAAGGTGCAACTGCGTGAGACAGAGACAAAGGCAGTCATGGATGACATCCAGACCAGGACTGCAGAGTTGGAGAGACAAAAGGCTTTGCTGGAGCAAGAGCTAGGACTCTGTCAGGAAGAGGTGAGGGGAGGGCGTAGCTATGTATGGAATACCCGTGTGGAGTGGCTCTGTGTGGAGTGGCTCTGTGTGGAGTGGCTCTGTGTGGAGTGGCTCTGTGTGGAGTGGCTGTGTGTGGACTGGCCATGTGGAGTGGCTCTGTGTGGAGTGGCTCTGTGTGGAGTAGCTCCGTGTGGAGTGGCTGTGTGTGGACTGGCCATGTGGAGTGGCTCTGTGTGGAGTGGCTCTGTGTGGAGTGGCTCTGTGTGGAGTGGCTCTGTGTGGAGTGGCTCTGTGTGGAGTGGCTGTGTGTGGACTGGCCATGTGGAGTGGCTCTGTGTGGAGTGGCTCTGTGTGGAGTAGCTCCGTGTGGAGTGGCTGTGTGTGGACTGGCCATGTGGAGTGGCTCTGTGTGGAATGGCTCTATTAATTTCCTCTCACTTCATTCCTCCTGATTTATCTTCACTCATCTTTTCTCTCCTTACACCTAATCCCCCACACACTGGTTATATCCCTTACCATATCCTCCTCAGATCAGGCATCGACTCCGTGCAGGGGCCCAGGCAGAGGAGAGTTGCTGTAAGGTGGAGAAAAGAAGGCTGGAGCAATGTGTGGAGAAACAGCAACAGCAGGAGAGGGAGCAGCTGCATGGTGTGCAGAGACGACTGGCCCGTCTCCAGGTCAGGCAGGAGGGGGAGGCCACCATGCAGGAGGCCGGGGAGCGGAGGAATCTGCGGGAAGTGAAGCAGATGCTCGAAAGGGAGAAAGTAAGGACGGCTGAGTGTCCTTTAGGAACATGCCTGTGAATGAAGTAGTGCTAAAGTAGTGCTGAAGAGTTTGTCTGTGACACTAGTGGGGCAGCTCCTCCCCTGCCACTCCTCCTCCTGTAGTCGGCCATGCTTATGTCCCTGCCACTCCTCCCCCTGTAGTCGGCCATGCTTATGTCCCTGCCACTCCTCCCCCTGTAGTCGGCCATGCTTATGTCCCTGCCACTCCTCCCCCTGTAGTCGGCCATGCTTATGTCCCTGCCACTCCTCCCCCTGTAGTCGGCCATGCTTATGTCCCTGCCACTCCTCCCCCTGTAGTCGGCCATGCTTATGTCCCTGCCACTCCTCCCCCTGTAGTCGGCCATGCTTATGTCCCTGCCACTCCTCCCCCTGTAGTCGGCCATGCTTATGTCCCTGCCACTCCTCCCCCTGTAGTCGGCCATGCTTATGTCCCTGCCACTCCTCCCCCTGTAGTCGGCCATGCTTATGTCCCTGCCACTCCTCCCCCTGTAGTCGGCCATGCTTATGTCTCTGCCACTCCTCCCCCTGTAGTCAGCCATGCTTATGTCCCTGCCACTCCTCCCCCTGTAGTCGGCCATGCTTATGTCCCTGCCACTCCTCCCCCTGTAGTCGGCCATGCTTATGTCCCTGCCACTCCTCCCCTTGTAGTCGGCCATGCTTATGTCTCTGCTACTCCTCCCCCTGTAGTCGGCCATGCTTATGTCCCTGCCACTCCTCCCCCTGTAGTCGGCCATGCTTATGTCTCTGCCACTCCTCCCCCTGTAGTCGGCCATGCTTATGTCCCTGCCACTCCTCCCCCTGTAGTCGGCCATGCTTATGTCCCTGCCACTCCTCCCCCTGTAGTCGGCCATGCTTATGTCCCTGCCACTCCTCCCCCTGTAGTCAGCCATGCTTATGTCCCTGCCACTCCTCCCCCTGTAGTCGGCCATGCTTATGTCCCTGCCACTCCTCCCCCTGTAGTCAGCCATGCTTATGTCCCTGCCACTCCTCCCTCTGTAGTCGGCCATGCTTATGTCTCTGCCACTCCTCCCTCTGTAGTCGGCCATGCTTATGTCTCTGCCACTCCTCCCTCTGTAGTCGGCCATGCTTATGTCCCTGCCACTCCTCCCTCTGTAGTCGGCCATGCTTATGTCTCTGCCACTCCTCCCTCTGTAGTCAGCCATGCTTATGTCTCTGCCACTCCTCCCTCTGTAGTCAGCCATGCTTATGTCTCTGCCACTCCTCCCTCTGTAGTCAGCCATGCTTATGTCTCTGCCACTCCTCCCTCTGTAGTCGGCCATGCTTATGTCCCTGCCACTCCTCCCCCTGTAGTCGGCCATGCTTATGTCTCTGCCACTCCTCCCTCTGTAGTCGGCCATGCTTATGTCCCTGCCACTCCTCCCCCTGTAGTCGGCCATGCTTATGTCCCTGCCACTCCTCCCCCTGTAGTCGGCCATGCTTATGTCCCTGCCACTCCTCCCTCTGTAGTCGGCCATGCTTATGTCTCTGCCACTCCTCCCTCTGTAGTCGGCCATGCTTATGTCCCTGCCCCTCCTCCCTCTGTAGTCGGCCATGCTTATGTCTCTGCCACTCCTCCCCCTGTAGTCAGCCATGCTTATGTCACTGCCACTCCTCCCTCTGTAGTCGGCCATGCTTATGTCCCTGCCACTCCTCCCTCTGTAGTCGGCCATGCTTATGTCCCTGCCACTCCTCCCTCTGTAGTCGGCCATGCTTATCTCCCTGCCACTCCTCCCTCTGTAGTTGGCCATGCTTATGTCCCTGCCACTCCTCCCTCTGTAATCGGCCATGCTTATGTCCCTGCCACTCCTCCCCCTGTAGTCGGCCATGCTTATGTCCCTGCCACTCCTCCCTCTGTAGTCGGCCATGCTTATGTTCCTGCCACTCCTCCCTCTGTAGTCGGCCATGCTTATGTCCCTGCCATTCCTCCCCCTGTAGTCGGCCATGCTTATGTCCCTGCCACTCCTCCCCCTGTAGTCGGCCATGCTTATGTCTCTGCCACTCCTCCCCCTGTAGTCGGCCATGCTTATGTCTCTGCCACTCCTCCCTCTGTAGTCGGCCATGCTTATGTCCCTGCCACTCCTCCCTCTGTAGTCGGCCATGCTTATGTCTCTGCCACTCCTCCCTCTGTAGTCGGCCATGCTTATGTCCCTGCCACTCCTCCCTCTGTAGTCGGCCATGCTTATGTCCCTGCCACTCCTCCCCCTGTAGTCGGCCATGCTTATCTCCCTGCCACTCCTCCCCCTGTAGTCGGCCATGCTTATGTCCCTGCCACTCCTCCCTCTGTAGTCAGCCATGCTTATGTCTCTGCCACTCCTCCCTCTGTAGTCGGCCATGCTTATGTCCCTGCCACTCCTCCCCCTGTAGTCGGCCATGCTTATGTCTCTGCCACTCCTCCCTCTGTAGTCGGCCATGCTTATGTCCCTGCCACTCCTCCCCCTCTAGTCGGCCATGCTTATGTCTCTGCCACTCCTCCCTCTGTAGTCAGCCATGCTTATGTCTCTGCCACTCCTCCCTCTGTAGTCAGCCATGCTTATGTCTCTGCCACTCCTCCCTCTGTAGTCGGCCATGCTTATGTCTCTGCCACTCCTCCCTCTGTAGTCAGCCATGCTTATGTCTCTGCCACTCCTCCCTCTGTAGTCAGCCATGCTTATGTCCTTGCCACTCCTCCCCCTGTAGTCAGCCATGCTTATGTCTCTGCCACTCCTCCCTCTGTAGTCAGCCATGCTTATGTCTCTGCCACTCCTCCCTCTGTAGTCGGCCATGCTTATGTCCCTGCCACTCCTCCCCCTGTAGTCGGCCATGCTTATGTCTCTGCCACTCCTCCCTCTGTAGTCGGCCATGCTTATGTCCCTGCCACTCCTCCCTCTGTAGTCGGCCATGCTTATGTCTCTGCCACTCCTCCCCCTGTAGTCAGCCATGCTTATGTCTCTGCCACTCCTCCCTCTGTAGTCAGCCATGCTTATGTCTCTGCCACTCCTCCCTCTGTAGTCGGCCATGCTTATGTCCCTGCCACTCCTCCCTCTGTAGTCAGTCATGCTTATGTCTCTGCCACTCCTCCCCCTGTAGTCGGCCATGCTTATGTCTCTGCCACTCCTCCCTCTGTAGTCGGCCATGCTTATGTCCCTGCCACTCCTCCCCCTGTAGTCAGCCATGCTTATGTCTCTGCCACTCCTCCCTCTGTAGTCAGCCATGCTTATGTCTCTGCCACTCCTCCCTCTGTAGTCGGCCATGCTTATGTCCCTGCCACTCCTCCCCCTGTAGTCGGCCATGCTTATGTCTCTGCCACTCCTCCCTCTGTAGTCGGCCATGCTTATGTCCCTGCCACTCCTCCCTCTGTAGTCAGCCATGCTTATGTCTCTGCCACTCCTCCCTCTGTAGTCAGCCATGCTTATGTCTCTGCCACTCCTCCCTCTGTAGTCAGCCATGCTTATGTCTCTGCCACTCCTCCCTCTGTAGTCAGCCATGCTTATGTCTCTGCCACTCCTCCCTCTGTAGTCGGCCATGCTTATGTCCCTGCCACTCCTCCCCCTGTAGTCGGCCATGCTTATGTCTCTGCCACTCCTCCCTCTGTAGTCGGCCATGCTTATGTCCCTGCCACTCCTCCCCCTGTAGTCGGCCATGCTTATGTCCCTGCCACTCCTCCCCCTGTAGTCGGCCATGCTTATGTCCCTGCCACTCCTCCCTCTGTAGTCGGCCATGCTTATGTCTCTGCCACTCCTCCCTCTGTAGTCGGCCATGCTTATGTCCCTGCCACTCCTCCCTCTGTAGTCGGCCATGCTTATGTCTCTGCCACTCCTCCCCCTGTAGTCAGCCATGCTTATGTCCCTGCCACTCCTCCCTCTGTAGTCGGCCATGCTTATGTCCCTGCCCCTCCTCCCTCTGTAGTCGGCCATGCTTATGTCTCTGCCACTCCTCCCCCTGTAGTCGGCCATGCTTATGTCTCTGCCACTCCTCCCCCTGTAGTCGGCCATGCTTATGTCTCTGCCACTCCTCCCTCTGTAGTCGGCCATGCTTATGTCCCTGCCACTCCTCCCTCTGTAGTCGGCCATGCTTATGTCCCTGCCACTCCTCCCTCTGTAGTCGGCCATGCTTATGTCCCTGCCATTCCTCCCCCTGTAGTCGGCCATGCTTATGTCCCTGCCACTCCTCCCCCTGTAGTCGGCCATGCTTATGTCTCTGCCACTCCTCCCCCTGTAGTCGGCCATGCTTATGTCTCTGCCACTCCTCCCTCTGTAGTCGGCCATGCTTATGTCCCTGCCACTCCTCCCTCTGTAGTCGGCCATGCTTATGTCTCTGCCACTCCTCCCTCTGTAGTCGGCCATGCTTATGTCCCTGCCACTCCTCCCTCTGTAGTCGGCCATGCTTATGTCCCTGCCACTCCTCCTTCTGTAGTCAGCCATGCTTATGTCTCTGCCACTCCTCCCTCTGTAGTCAGCCATGCTTATGTCTCTGCCACTCCTCCCTCTGTAGTCAGCCATGCTTATGTCTCTGCCACTCCTCCCTCTGTAGTCGGCCATGCTTATGTCCCTGCCACTCCTCCCCCTGTAGTCGGCCATGCTTATGTCTCTGCCACTCCTCCCTCTGTAGTCGGCCATGCTTATGTCCCTGCCACTCCTCCCCCTGTAGTCGGCCATGCTTATGTCTCTGCCACTCCTCCCTCTGTAGTCAGCCATGCTTATGTCTCTGCCACTCCTCCCTCTGTAGTCAGCCATGCTTATGTCTCTGCCACTCCTCCCTCTGTAGTCGGCCATGCTTATGTCTCTGCCACTCCTCCCTCTGTAGTCAGCCATGCTTATGTCTCTGCCACTCCTCCCTCTGTAGTCAGCCATGCTTATGTCCTTGCCACTCCTCCCCCTGTAGTCAGCCATGCTTATGTCTCTGCCACTCCTCCTTCTGTAGTCAGCCATGCTTATGTCTCTGCCACTCCTCCCTCTGTAGTCGGCCATGCTTATGTCCCTGCCACTCCTCCCTCTGTAGTCGGCCATGCTTATGTCTCTGCCACTCCTCCCCCTGTAGTCAGCCATGCTTATGTCTCTGCCACTCCTCCCTCTGTAGTCAGCCATGCTTATGTCTCTGCCACTCCTCCCTCTGTAGTCGGCCATGCTTATGTCTCTGCCACTCCTCCCTCTGTAGTCGGCCATGCTTATGTCCCTGCCACTCCTCCCCCTGTAGTCAGCCATGCTTATGTCTCTGCCACTCCTCCCTCTGTAGTCAGCCATGCTTATGTCTCTGCCACTCCTCCCTCTGTAGTCGGCCATGCTTATGTCCCTGCCACTCCTCCCCCTGTAGTCGGCCATGCTTATGTCTCTGCCACTCCTCCCTCTGTAGTCGGCCATGCTTATGTCCCTGCCACTCCTCCCTCTGTAGTCAGCCATGCTTATGTCTCTGCCACTCCTCCCTCTGTAGTCAGCCATGCTTATGTCTCTGCCACTCCTCCCTCTGTAGTCAGCCATGCTTATGTCTCTGCCACTCCTCCCTCTGTAGTCAGCCATGCTTATGTCTCTGCCACTCCTCCCTCTGTAGTCGGCCATGCTTATGTCCCTGCCACTCCTCCCCCTGTAGTCGGCCATGCTTATGTCTCTGCCACTCCTCCCTCTGTAGTCGGCCATGCTTATGTCCCTGCCACTCCTCCCCCTGTAGTCGGCCATGCTTATGTCCCTGCCACTCCTCCCTCTGTAGTCGGCCATGCTTATGTCTCTGCCACTCCTCCCTCTGTAGTCGGCCATGCTTATGTCCCTGCCACTCCTCCCTCTGTAGTCGGCCATGCTTATGTCTCTGCCACTCCTCCCCCTGTAGTCAGCCATGCTTATGTCCCTGCCACTCCTCCCTCTGTAGTCGGCCATGCTTATGTCCCTGCCCCTCCTCCCTCTGTAGTCGGCCATGCTTATGTCTCTGCCACTCCTCCCCCTGTAGTCGGCCATGCTTATGTCTCTGCCACTCCTCCCCCTGTAGTCGGCCATGCTTATGTCTCTGCCACTCCTCCCCCTGTAGTCGGCCATGCTTATGTCTCTGCCACTCCTCCCTCTGTAGTCGGCCATGCTTATGTCCCTGCCACTCCTCCCCCTGTAGTCAGCCATGCTTATGTCTCTGCCACTCCTCCCTCTGTAGTCAGCCATGCTTATGTCTCTGCCACTCCTCCCTCTGTAGTCGGCCATGCTTATGTCCCTGCCACTCCTCCCCCTGTAGTCGGCCATGCTTATGTCTCTGCCACTCCTCCCTCTGTAGTCGGCCATGCTTATGTCCCTACCACTCCTCCCTCTGTAGTCAGCCATGCTTATGTCTCTGCCACTCCTCCCTCTGTAGTCAGCCATGCTTATGTCTCTGCCACTCCTCCCTCTGTAGTCAGCCATGCTTATGTCTCTGCCACTCCTCCCTCTGTAGTCAGCCATGCTTATGTCTCTGCCACTCCTCCCTCTGTAGTCGGCCATGCTTATGTCCCTGCCACTCCTCCCCCTGTAGTCGGCCATGCTTATGTCTCTGCCACTCCTCCCTCTGTAGTCGGCCATGCTTATGTCCCTGCCACTCCTCCCTCTGTAGTCGGCCATGCTTATGTCCCTGCCACTCCTCCCCCTGTAGTCGGCCATGCTTATGTCCCTGCCACTCCTCCCCCTGTAGTCGGCCATGCTTATGTCCCTGCCACTCCTCCCTCTGTAGTCGGCCATGCTTATGTCTCTGCCACTCCTCCCTCTGTAGTCGGCCATGCTTATGTCCCTGCCACTCCTCCCTCTGTAGTCAGCCATGCTTATGTCTCTGCCACTCCTCCCTCTGTAGTCAGCCATGCTTATGTCTCTGCCACTCCTCCCTCTGTAGTCAGCCATGCTTATGTCTCTGCCACTCCTCCCTCTGTAGTCGGCCATGCTTATGTCCCTGCCACTCCTCCCCCTGTAGTCGGCCATGCTTATGTCTCTGCCACTCCTCCCTCTGTAGTCGGCCATGCTTATGTCCCTGCCACTCCTCCCTCTGTAGTCGGCCATGCTTATGTCTCTGCCACTCCTCCCCCTGTAGTCAGCCATGCTTATGTCCCTGCCACTCCTCCCTCTGTAGTCGGCCATGCTTATGTCCCTGCCACTCCTCCCTCTGTAGTCGGCCATGCTTATGTCTCTGCCACTCCTCCCCCTGTAGTCGGCCATGCTTATGTCTCTGCCACTCCTCCCCCTGTAGTCGGCCATGCTTGCTTATGTCTCTGCCACTCCTCCCTCTGTAGTCGGCCATGCTTATGTCCCTGCCACTCCTCCCTCTGTAGTCGGCCATGCTTATGTCCCTGCCACTCCTCCCTCTGTAGTCGGCCATGCTTATGTCCCTGCCACTCCTCCCTCTGTAGTCAGCCATGCTTATGTCTCTGCCACTCCTCCCTCTGTAGTCGGCCATTCTTATGTCCCTGCCACTCCTCCCTCTGTAGTCGGCCATGCTTATGTCCCTGCCACTCCTCCCTCTGTAGTCGGCCATGCTTATGTCCCTGCCACTCCTCCCTCTGTAGTCGGCCATGCTTATGTCCCTGCCACTCCTCCCTCTGTAGTCGGCCATGCTTATGTCCCTGCCACTCCTCCCTCTGTAGTCGGCCATGCTTATGTCCCTGCCACTCCTCCCCCTGTAGTCGGCCATGCTTATCTCCCTGCCACTCCTCCCTCTGTAGTCAGCCATGCTTATGTCTCTGCCACTCCTCCCCCTGTATTCGGCCATGCTTATGTCCCTGCCACTCCTCCCCCTGTAGTCGGCCATGCTTATGTCCCTGCCACTCCTCCCCCTGTAGTCGGCCATGCTTATGTCCCTGCCACTCCTCCCCCTGTAGTCGGCCATGCTTATGTCTCTGCCACTCCTCCCTCTGTAGTCAGCCATGCTTATGTCCCTGCCACTCCTCCCTCTGTAGTCGGCCATGCTTATGTCCCTGCCACTCCTCCCTCTGTAGTCGGCCATGCTTATGTCCCTGCCACTCCTCCCTCTGTAGTCGGCCATGCTTATGTCCCTGCCACTCCTCCCCCTGTAGTCGGCCATGCTTATGTCCCTGACACTCCTCCCTCTGTAGTCAGCCATGCTTATGTCCCTGCCACTCCTACCTCTGTAGTCAGCCATGCTTATGTCTCTGCCACTCCTCCCTCTGTAGTCGGCCATGCTTATGTCCCTGCCACTCCTCCCTCTGTAGTCGGCCATGCTTATGTCCCTGCCACTCCTCCCTCTGTAGTCAGCCATGCTTATGTCTCTGCCACTCCTCCCTCTGTAGTCGGCCATGCTTATGTCCCTGCCACTCCTCCCCCTGTAGTCGGCCATGCTTATGTCTCTGCCACTCCTCCCTCTGTAGTCGGCCATGCTTATGTCCCTGCCACTCCTCCCTCTGTAGTCGGCCATGCTTATGTCCCTGCCACTCCTCCCTCTGTAGTCGGCCATGCTTATGTCCCTGCCACTCCTCCCTCTGTAGTCGGCCATGCTTATGTCCCTGCCACTCCTCCCTCTGTAGTCGGCCATGCTTATGTCCCTGCCACTCCTCCCTCTGTAGTCGGCCATGCTTATGTCCCTGCCACTCCTCCCTCTGTAGTCGGCCATGCTTATGTCCCTGCCACTCCTCCCCCTGTAGTCGGCCATGCTTATGTCCCTGACACTCCTCCCTCTGTAGTCGGCCATGCTTATGTCCCTGCCACTCCTCCCTCTGTAGTCGGCCATGCTTATGTCCCTGCCACTCCTCCCCCTGTAGTCGGCCATGCTTATGTCCCTGACACTCCTCCCTCTGTAGTCAGCCATGCTTATGTCTCTGCCACTCCTCCCCCTGTATTCGGCCATGCTTATGTCCCTGCCACTCCTCCCCCTGTAGTCGGCCATGCTTATGTCCCTGCCACTCCTCCCCCTGTAGTCGGCCATGCTTATGTCTCTGCCACTCCTCCCCCTGTAGTCGGCCATGCTTACGTCTCTGCCACTCCTCCCCCTGTAGTCAGCCATGCTTATGTCTCTGCCACTCCTCCCCCTGTAGTCGGCCATGCTTATGTCTCTGCCACTCCTCCCCCTGTAGTCGGCCATGCTTATGTCTCTGCCACTCCTCCCCCTGTAGTCGGCCATGCTTATGTCTCTGCCACTCCTCCCCCTGTTGTCGGCCATGCTTACGTCTCTGCCACTCCTCCCCCTGTAGTCAGCCATGCTTATGTCTCTGCCACTCCTCTCCCTGTAGTCGGCCATGCTTATGTCTCTGCCACTCCTCCCCCTGTAGTCGGCCATGCTTATGTCTCTGCCACTCCTCCCCCTGTTGTCGGCCATGCTTACGTCTCTGCCACTCCTCCCCCTGTAGTCAGCCATGCTTATGTCTCTGCCACTCCTCTCCCTGTAGTCGGCCATGCTTATGTCTCTGCCACTCCTCCCCCTGTTGTCGGCCATGCTTACGTCTCTGCCACTCCTCCCCCTGTAGTCAGCCATGCTTATGTCTCTGCCACTCCTCTCCCTGTAGTCGGCCATGCTTATGTCTCTGCCACTCCTCCCCCTGTAGTCGGCCATGCTTATGTCTCTGCCACTCCTCCCCTGCAGTTGCAGGACAAGTGTCAGCTGAGTCGACTTCAGGAGCAGAAGTTGCATCTCTTCCTGGCAGGACTGGAGATGGAGACAGAGGAGGCTATGGCCCTGATCTCCAGTGACTCCTGTGGTTATGGGGAGGGGAGTGCCAGGGGTGAGGGTGTGCAGGTGGTCCACAGCACTACACCCAACACATCTACCAACAGAGCTGCAACTTCTATGAGTGCCAGCAATACAAGAGGACGACCAGTTAATTGTGTTGATAACCACACCCTCCTCACCCGAGACACCTCTGATGAAGGAAACACTGGTGAGTGGGTGTATTTCCATTTAGTATGAATGTAGTTACAGTGAGTTAGTCAGCAACACACCGTTCATACCAAGTAGACCAGTAGTTATTTAGTCTCTATTTACTGTGCCTGCTTGTATATATATATGTACATATTTTAATTTATATATCCATTTATTGGTGAGTATGGTGCATAAACAGTGTTGATATGGTCTATGTGTAGGCCTGCAATGGTGCCATAGACGTGACGTGTTGGGTAAGCAAGAGAAGGCCATGATGGATAGAGTTAGGCAGTTGAGGCAGAAAGTGGTTGTGAGCATGAGCAGTAGTGCCTCTGGATCCAACACAGTGACAGCACTGACACCAGCAGGGATGCTGACTCCAGTGAACACATTTCCAACACCACAAACACACCATGACTAAGTCACCTCTCTTTCTCTCACCTTTTACTCCCAATGTCTACTTGCAAATAATATCTCGTTTAAACAGGAGCATGTCAGCACATATATAAGTATGGTCACTATATGCGAAATGCTACATTGGGACGTTATGCACGTGAAACATATACGGGATAAGTAATAAATATGTTAATTAATTGATTTTTTAAATCAATCACATTCACTATGTATTCTAAATCTTTACAAAATATGTCCTCCAAGCAGACAATCGTGTGACTACAGCCCACCAAGGGTGTGCCTAGCAAGCACTCCTGCCTTAATTTCATGCTAGAATGTATATATACGTATATATATTCAAACTCCTCCCAGAGGAAAAGGCTGCGGGTCACTGAATTTTTTGTGGGGTCCAGGGGGTCATCACTATGTATGTCAAGGGGATTTTTTTCTTCCATTTTCGGCACAGTTAAAACAATGTCAGATTCAAAAACATTTTGGATAGAGGTATTCCCTCCATTGGTGAGGAAATCATCCCACTCCATGTTGAGGAAAAACCTGTCACAATACTGAAGGGGAGAAAAATGCATTATGAAAATCAGTGTAGTGGGCCAACAAAAAAGGTGTTAGTAGAACACCAAAATAATGTTCGTTAAATAATTCAAAACAAAAAACAACAACAACAAAAAAACAACCTTCTACATGAGCAAATGATTAGAACATTTCATCTCAATAAGTGAATCAATATTTCCCCCAACACTCCTAAGTACTGCCAACATGACCAACTCCCCCCCCCCCCCCAATCAATATTTTAAAATTCTCACACCATTAACAAAACTCAATTAAATATAATAGGGACCTGGAGCAGAGAGAGGTGTATAATGAAGTGATGCAATTGGTGAATGGGGGGGGGGGGGGGGGGGGGGGGATATTCTGCTTCAATTAGAGAGAAAAAGAACGTCACCAAACAGGATGCCACAACAGGAAAACTCCTGCAGAAGGCTGACCTGCTCATCATCTACGAGAGATCTCAGTGGGCCACAAGTGTTGATGTATAAGTTGGACAGGAGCTGAGGCAGAATATCCTGAGTGGCCAATGCAGACCAAGATGGTGCCGGACTACCTGGGCAAGGTCTGAGGAGGAACTCACCTTGTCCCAAGCTGTGGGCTCCTTGGCATCATAACTATTGTCCAGTGCATCTGCCTACCATCTGATTTTTTCAGCCTTGGCCAAATGTATGTCACCCAATCACATGTTGGAAATAAGGGTAAGATGACAACTTTGCCTCCCAGAGGGAAGATGACTGGAATGAACAGTTGCTATGTTCAAAATGTTGTGCAGTGATGAAATTTCATGATTAACTTGGAAATATATACTCTGAAGAGTAATAATTAAGTTGATTAATTATTTAAAAATTGATCACATTCACTATGTATTCTAAATCTCTATGTCCTCCAAGCAGGCAATCAATCGTGTGACACAGCCCACTGAAGGTGTGTCCAGTAAGCACTCACAGCCGGAGGCTGCAATTTTGTGCCAGTTATTTGTATTCTAACCAGCAACAAACCCACTTTTGGGGGGGGGGGGGGGGGGGGGGCAGTTAGGTTAGGTCAGGTGCCTCTCCCTCTTCCCCTTTCAGCAAAATCCTGGGTGGGTCCCTGGATACTGCAGGAAGTCTTGTTAAACCAAAAGAGATTGAAACAGCTGCTCAGAACAACTGAATTGTATCTTATATTCATGTATATCCATTTATCTCCATTAATAATGTTCCCTACTCATGAGTAATCACTAAGTGGTAATCTGATCCTATTTTAAAAGGATATGACAAGAGAAAGTTGTATACAAACCACATTGTAATCTGATCACACACAAATATACAATCAAAAGTGAGTTCAAAAGGACACTTAGTAATAGGGTGCAACCATGGCTCTGCTTTCTATTGCAGCATATCCCTCTCAATTCTAAATGGGCAAGGGTTTTCATAAAACATTTAGTAAATTGATCAAGTTTGTACCTACAGGAGGCCAGGCGAAAGGCCAACCGAGAAACTGCTCATGGAGTAGGTTTTCGTTATTTCTTTTAGGAGAGTGGTGGTAGCTTTGTTTCTTCCTTTGCAGAGTATTTGAGGTGCACTGGGAGGGAATATAGCTAGCTATTTACCAGAGTAAAATGAAAGTAAGAGACACTAATTTTTGGAGATTAGCAATCTTTCCTTTAAAAAAAATTTTTTTTTACATATTTTTATGATGTGGGCAGCTCTCTTAAATGATTATTGTAAGTTAATTTGCAGTACATATGATGCAACTATGCACTATATAATATTATGTACGTATATATATATATATATATATATATTCATAGCATAAGTTAGCAACGATTATTCATATTGACTATGGCATATACATGCATATGTTTTGAATAGGGTAAAATGTTCCAGTGTTACTTAATGTCTCCCAGTAGAGCCACGCCCCTCAGAATCCAGTGGTCTGGGAGTGTGTTACTGCGCAGACTGAGGACCATGATGTACGTGAGGTCAGTGCGCCGTGGCTTCTTGTAGACGGGACAGATATAGAGCTTGGGGTCGTTGACATGGTCCTTCATGTTAATCGCAAAAATGTGCATGACTGGCACTTGGACAAACAAGACTTTGGGTGTGGGTTCTACCAACTTGCTGTTCCTCTTATCCCAGCCAGCGCCATCCAGATAGAGGCCGTGCACATACACACCCTCTGCAGGAGCAGCCATCACCTCATCCTTGGTCATCTTGGTGACCTCATTGTGCACCACCACACTGTCCAGAGCCCAGCCCCTGTGGGCCCGAGTCACTTCCTGCCTCATGGCTGTCACAAACCCTTGGGGGTTACTGAACCCTGTCATCCAGAAGCACTTGGGACGCCCTTCAAACACCCAGCTCCGGAACTGGTTGTCTCGATCAATCAGCTCTGTGTACCAAAATCCAATGGTTGATGAATCCCAAGATATCTGCAACCAAAAAAGGAAAGAGAACAAGTCAGTGTATCTATTGGTTGCTGGTTCCTATGAATCCCTCACCTTGCCCCAAGCTGTGGGCACCTTGGCATCATAAATATTGTCCAGTGCATCTTTCAGGTTCTGTGGAAGGCAATAACAAAAGCAATATTGTCATGTGATCCTCAGGCAGGTGTGTGGTGTGGAATTGGTCACTACAGGAGTAACTTCATATTTTAAACATGATTGGGTTTTGTGATGATAAATGTGTTGACGACAGTCATTAGGACAAGACACCATCATAGAGCAGCCATGCATCTCTGTCACTGTGCCCCACCTCGCTCATGATGATGGTGCCTTCAATAGCCAGCTTCAAGTCCTTGAGCGTGCTCCTCACCACACTGATGACTCTCTGCATAGTGTGCACCTCTTGCTTGAGGAAGATGTTCATGGGAGCTAAGGCTCCCATCTTCTGCAGCCGTGCATGCACCTCGTGTGAGATATAGTCTGCCGGCAATCTGTCCAGCAACTCCTGTGCCTGTCTGTACACAATGCTCTCCCTGGTCTCCCCTCCACCACTCACACTGTCCTTGGGCTGGATGGAGAGGATGGTGTCCAGGCTTGCATTCGCCGTGTTACTCTGATACCTGTTAGGACAGAAATATCTAACAAAGCCACAAAAATGTGTGTACATACTTTACAAAATTACAGGTAAATAGATATATTTTATAAATAAACATTTAGCAACAGTATTACAATATTTATTCAGTCATTGAGAACTTCATTTTTAGGAGTCCAAAAGTATCTCCTGCTGACTGTTTACCTTTTGATATTCATGTTTCTCCTTATTAGACCTCTGCCTACAAACATGCTCTCTGTGTGTTGTGTCGTTTGTTGCTATTCATAGGGACACTAGTGCAGTCTTAGTTTGCAACAGCTGTGACTCTTACAATAGGCTCATGCTTTACCCACCTGCTCCCTCCATTTTTGCCTGCATATGTTTTCCCACCATCAACATTTCCCAGGCATAACCAATGAAATGGTTATAGTCATGTATGGCTAAAGAACAAACAGGTGAATATAACCTACTTAATGTCAGCATTGGGATGTAATCCAAATATCTCTGGTGTGTCTACCAATGGTAGCATGTCAATACCATCCAGGTACTCCTTGATGGTCCTGTACATTGCAATGCCATAGCCCTTGTAGAACTTGAAGGTGGACTTGAACATCCCCTCGAAAAACCAGAGCTTTGAGACAACAGGAAAATATAGAGAAAGAAGAGATATTACATATCACTGTAAAATGATGCCTCCCACATAACCCTATAGTGTACCCTGGCATAGGTGTTGAGTAGCCTCTTGTCATAGTCATCAGTCACTCTGCCGCCATATTGAATCTCCCCAATCATGTACTGCACTGCGCTCCACGATATTCCCTTCAACACACATGATAATAACATGAAATGTGCCTGCAATAGTGATCAGCTCTATATTCACACGACTGTGTCACCTTCTTTGTGTCCAGGTCGTCAAGGAGGTACATGACATATTGAGTGCTAGCATTGAAGTCTCCTTGGTTGTACTCGTAGGGTATGTTCCAGCCCAGCGGCCCAAACTTGCGTCGCTCCTGCACAGTGGTGTGGAGGAAGGCTACTGCGTAGTACATGGCCTTCCACTGGGGCAGGTTGGAGTGGTCCAAAGTGTCCTGGGACGTGTTGGTGTATGTCCTCTTCAGACCAGCCTTGACTCCCTTGGGAGGCTCAAAAGTGTACTTGATGGAGGCTTGCAAAAGGTTGATGGGGTACTTGGGGTGCACCTCGGTGGTCAGCCACAGACGGAATGCTTCGTGCACCTTCTCTGTCTCCAGCACACACTGCAGCAACTCATCCAGGAAGTCTAGTGCCAGGTGGGTGTTCTGGAGCAGAGCCCAGCCGCCCTGCACAAACAAGTCAACTCAAGGTAAGGCTGACTGCACAACTATTGCTATGGAGTGTGGGTGCACCATGAACCATAGCACACCTGCCCACAACCCACACTACACTCCCTGCTGCTGGGTGTGTGTAATTCTCACAACACCATTTCTTCATCAATAGGGGACTTGCATGATTACGTCAGGTATTACCTGCCACACCTACTTATGGTATCGGTGAATTTCCAGCACAATAGAAAATTTATTAGCATTCATGGCTGGCAATGATGTTTTTGAGAACAGCAGCTGAAAAATAGCTCATGCTTTCACCATTCTACAGAAATAGAAGCTTCATAAAATTTTGAGCGTGCTGATAGCAAATTCCAGAATATTCAGAGCTTTGCTTGTGGATAAAATTGTTCTAAATGTGGAAAAAAAGGTTAGTGATGACATTTTAAGTGAGCTCAGCTAGCTAGTTCTAGGAATTCAATGGTTGGGACTAGCAGTAGCCAGTGGTGCAGACAGTTGCCAGAGATGGTGTGTGCCCAAAGTAGCTGCTAATTCTTTTCAAAACACTTTCTTAGGCAACACCACATCTCCAAGAATTTCTGTATTGCCACAAATGCTGCCTGACAGAATTTTGAGAAGTATTGCAGCTATTTCTGGGACAAGATTAACTCTGGCAACTGTTGCAGCTTACGTCTACTTCCACCTGCCAATGAGTTCTGAGAACTAGCAGCAATCTCAATGGTGTGGTCATAACTAATCTTTTCTTCACATTCACACTACAATTCTCCACAATTATAGCTCAGACTATTCTAGAATTTGCTATCAGTATGCAGGCAATTTTATAAAGCCTCTATTCCTACAGTATGGTGAAAGCACAAGCTATTTTTCAGTTGCAGTTCTCAAAAACATTGCTAGTCATGAATGCCAATACATTTTCTATGGTGCTGGAAATTCACTGATATCATATGTAGGTGTGGCAGGTTGTATATGTGACATAATCATGCAAGTTCCCTTTGCTGGAGCATCTGGTGTGGACATAGCCATGGGAGAAGATAACACTATAGGATTCTAATATAGTTACATTTTAGAGTGGCCCATGGACGTAATGAAGGTACTAGAAATGACTAGAGATTTCATGTGATACTATAATATGCATGAGGAGTAGGTTGAGTTGGTAATGCAGTTAGTAGCACACAATGTGTTGCGTTGCTGGGCAAGTCCATCACGCATGTGTCATCATTGAACTAGTTTACTTTAACTTGGTGTTAGCACCCAAGGTCACTCCAGCTCTCCCTCCTCCCCCTCTCCTGCCCCAACCACCCCCAAACCAACACTAGATAGTTCGTTAAACATCATATATGTACTTGTAGTTGGTATTGGGTGAGGAGTCTTCTTGCATGGACTTCCTGTCCCTGTCCCATGGACACTGAGCCAAACACTGCAACAAACAAACAAACAAACAAACAAACAATTGTTATTTCAATTATGTACTTCCATTAGCCAAGATAGCTTACCAATGCAATTTTTCTTTGCCAATGTTTCTATATTATTAGTGGGATCTGAACCCATTGAGAGGAAACAGATCATAGGCACTCTTGGGCTGGATTCAGTCCACATATCTTCTATGTTCAGAATTATCCCCTCGGCATACTTGTGGCCCATACGTTCAGATATGTATTTGAGGGATTGGGGGAGGATGCGATCTGGACACCAGGCCCGTATCAACATGAGCTTCCGAAAGGTGTCTAGAGAAGTGTTATATCCATCAGGGATAGAGGCCTCCTCTGGGGCATCTGTATCAAACCACACCTTCCAAGCTCTGTCACTGCGGTTAATCTAATCTCATGCAACAGTGCCACAAAAAATGTGAATTTTAGTTTACCAAACAAATTACAGACATGCACCTGATTGAGGATTTGTGCGAACTGTGGCAGTTTGCTCAGCTCCACCAGGTTCAGCCATGTCATGTCTGTGATCCACTTGGCTGGCTTGGCACGGCATGCCTTCAGGTCCAGAGCTGCACCACCCTTGATCAGCATGCTGACCTCATGGTGGTTCACATAGTTCTTCTGCATGTCAATCTTTAAGGCCAGCAACAAGGTGAACAGGAACTTGTGCTCCTCGTACAGGCCACGGACGCAGTAAGTGAAGGCTGTGAAGGTCAAGTAGTCTATTATGTTGGTGATTCTCTTGGCAGTGATGGGAGACTTGACTGAGCGAGCCATGGAGATGTCAAAGATGCACAGGAACTGCTGCAGAGATGTTTGGTACATGACGTTCACCATTGACATTTCTATGATAAGGAAGTAGAGGACAGAGCCTCTAGCTGCCACAGGTCGGTATTCCTCTCTGGCCATGTTGATCTTCACCTCTGTCTCTGCCGCCACTATGAGGTAGTGTGTCACTTCATCCGCTGTACTCTTGGTTGTCTTCAGCACATCAATCAGAGACTCGTCATCCACCAGGGAGCCTTTGGTAGTGGTGAGGTGCAATAGAAGGTTGTCTTCCAGTTCCTTGATGTGCACCTTGTTTGCAGTGATGTCCTCCATCAGCTTAACTCTCTCCGACTCCAGCTCATTCTTCTCTGTTAAAATAACCCTGCCCAGCAACTGGTCCTCCAGTCCACGTATGGTCACAGTGAAGTTGATGATGGCCGTGCGAGCATATATCTATGTGAGGTGTGATATGACAACCTTATGATGCATGCACAATAGGAGGATGCACTGTGGTTAGGCTCTTACCTCAGGTGAATACTTGGGGTTGGAAAGTTTGGTAGTGATGTATAACTTAAAGCCTTTCATTACGTCCACTTCTTTGTCTCCCACTTTCACTTTCAACAAAGTTCCTGCCTTGATGAAGTTTTTCTCTAAGACATTATCCAGAAAAGGATCCAGTTCTTCCTCCACATCCTCAATGATGAGTGGGTTGCCGAGAGACAGACAGTCCTCCAGGTGGGACCTGAAGTATTTGTGATTCAGGGTGGTGATCTTCAACTGGAATGCAGATTCTTTGCGTTTGATCCAACTCTTGGCTTGGCCTTGAGGGTCGATCAGAAGGGGGAAACGTGTTGCCTTGGTTACTATAATTCCATTCTGAATTGAGAGTTCATCATTGGGAAGGCCCTGCAGATTCCATTCACTGACGGTGGTCGAGTCAGAGAGCATCTCAGTCAAGTTGATATTTTCACTGAAGGGAATGCAGCGAATTCTCAACTCCTTCATCCACTGCTCAGTAAGAATGCCTCTGAACTCCTGGTTGAAGGGACCACAGTAGGAGAGGAACCCAGAGGCTAGCAGAACATTTCCTACAAGTCTGAGAGATTTGGGAATGGTGTGTGTGTGTTGGCCAGGGAAAGAAACGTATTTGAATTTGTGATCACTTCTACAAACATGCATTTATTCAGATAATTCTAATTCTATGATTTATTTTTGAAAGAAAAAAAAAACTCATGACAAGAGAAGAAAAAGGGAATATTGTAAGTCTCATAAACCTGCAAAACATTAGTTCACAGATCTGAAAACTTAGAAAAGTGTAAGAAAAAACAACATATTGTTTGCTTCAATGTGGTCGGTATGATATCCTATATTGATTACTGTCTCAAAAGAGTACATTTAGAGAGTTTTTCAGGATAAAATTTTGCAATGTCCTTTATTCATTCTTTGTCTCTTCAAAAGTGGAATTGTGAATGACCTTAGATCAGATGGCAATATTAGAAATTTGTTAGCATGACAGCTTTATTTGGCAAGGCTAGCCAGGGTGTATGTCCCTTCCCCCACCCCCCCCCCCCCCCCCCCCACCCCCCCAAAGAGGATATATTACCTTCCCAAAACATGCCACAAAAACAAAACCAACACCAAAAAAAAAAAAAAAATCATATCATCTGGGAGAAATGAGTTCATTGTTAATAATTAAAATTGTCGTGGTGTCTCCACAGAAGATGTGTGGCTAAGACTTGGACCAGATCATATAAGTGTGGAACACAACAGCACGACAGAGATTGGTGCATCAACACTAGTCTATAATCTAAACCCACCAATTCCTCATGGCATTCACTCTAACACTGAAATCAAGTTATATGAAGGACCTGAAGGTCAAAGTTGAGCTCCATCTCCAAATGCTCATAATTTCTGCACTATATCCCCAGGAGGGGACTTGTGCCCAAAAGATGGATATCTCTGTGTGCTTTAAGATGACATAAAGGTGGGATGGGGTGGAGGGAGGGGAGAAGTGTGGTGACTGTGTCATGGAGGTGGTGCCCAAATGGGAGGGTAGGTGGTGGTTTTCCAGTAATTCTATGTTCTACTATTTTCACTTCAATCAACCTTAATGTGCTATGGTGTGTTCTTCAGATATCTTGTTTGCAACAAAAGGTTAATTCCAACAAAAAGAAGAAAAATTTGAAGAAAAGAATTCTTTAGCCATCGCAAGTTTAGACTAATGTTGTCTAAAATTGCTCTGTGGTTGATAATAATGGTAATAGTGAAATAAAGTAGGTTGAAAACCACCTTTCCATTTACAACACTTTCTCATGCCACTACCACTATACGTCACTCTCTTTCCTCATTCCATCCCCCCCCCAATATTTTGTCATTTATGTCATTTTCGAGCACAAACAGTTCTAAAGGTCCACCTTTTGAGCACAAAACAATTACTATTGGGTTAATGTTCAGAATTTATGGGGGACAGAAATGTCCAGGGGGTGGGGATGGGGGAATACCCTCTCCTGTTCCCACTATAGAAAAACTTCTTTCTTTTTTCTTTTTTTCTTTTTTTCTTTTTTTTAATTTAAGAGTGAGTAAATTACTTTTCATAATTGTGAAATAGAAAATCCTGTAGTCACATAATTCTAAGTTCACCATGCATGACAAAGGTTATACAAGTTGATTAAACTTATACATTTTGCTTGTGTGTGTTTATCTATTTATTTATTGTTGTTTTTGGTGGCGATGGCCTCCCTCAGTTCCCACTAAAAAAGTATCTTTGGTACCATGGCTTGGAAAATATCCATCGTGTGTTTGTAGCTTGGTTTCAAAGCCAATAAAGCTGAGTCCCAATCCATGAGTAGTGCTGTAATGAAAATCAAAACCGCCATTTGCAAATGAGAATTAAATGGTGTGCACTAATTTAAAAAGAACTACTTCAATTTATCACATTTACTTACTCTTTCCCTGAACTACTGAGTATTTATGTTATCTTAGCCAGCTATTTTTTCTGAACACCCGTGTTGGCAAGGTCTGTGCTGCTGAAAGGATACTCGAACTTATAAACTTTGAAAACTTTCTCCTTACATAAATATAACTATGTACCAAGCTAAGAACATAAAATAACACCAGAGAATGTACCATGAGGTAAATTGAAACAACAGCAACCAACAAAACATTAATAACTACTGAAAGTATATAAATTCATTCTATCGCTTTTGTTTACATATTCTTACTTGCGTACAGCTTACAAGGTTCTAAAATCAAGTTGAAAACATTTACAAGGAAAAGTGAAGCTAGCTATAAAAAAAAAATTGCCCAAATAAAAAAAAACCCCCCAAAAATATCCGTTTTGAAACAGGAGAGTAATCAAGTATGATATTAAAAACAACAAACAGAAATCAAACTCTATATTTTGATATGACTTATTCTGGATATAGCCAACAAAAGCCAAAAAAAGCTATTTCAGGCTGCCTAATGGAGCAGCTGTAACAGAGCAGAGTTTTATGTATCAGAGCTGGGGTTGGAGCAGCTATATTGCAAAGCCCAAAGGAAAGCACAGGTCGTGTTGCTGCTCTTGGCCAAATATTTATGGTGTTTGGGAATTTGTTTGGAAGGAAACTAACTTTTAATAAATAAAATTGTTTTTATATTTGGTTTTAGAAATACATGTTGGGTGATTTCAAGGGTGTATAGGTGGTTATGCATTGGTGGCACAAACACAAATTATTCTTTAAGAATAATGGTTAGGGTATACAAATAAATTAAGGAACAAAGAATAGGAGGGACCTTGGTTTTTGCATGCCAAATGAGGAATTATTTGGCACAAAAAAGGTTGGAGGGAGGGGGGAGGTCAGACACTGAGAAAATTGAGTCTTAACTGGATAAACCAGTTTTCATTTGACAACTCTTTGTGGATGGAACAAGAGTTTCTATCCCACCTTATCTCCACACCACCATTAACAGATCCTCTGATTGATAGACACGAAATGTTGTACACCTTGAAATTCTTAATACTTGATTGAACTATGATTTGAATTACAGAAAATTGAGGATCAAAAACAAATTAAAGAACTTTCCGACCTTGCAGATGTGGCTGCAAATGGTCCTCTAGCAATTTTTAAAAACTGACATCAAGATAGAATTAAAACTCATATCCGAACCAGGGGTGTGTCTCACTAAAGAGGCTAAGTTAAAAAAGAAAAAAAGATAACCTAAACACAAAATTCCAAGCAACACAAATTTAAATTTACCTTTGACATTAAGATTTGTTTAATTACGTATTTACAACAAACCTGTTTATCTGCTCCATGAACTCCTTGCTCTGCTCCGTCCACCTCATCTTTTCCTCACTCAATCCCTCAATTAAAGTAGATGCAGTGTTCATCTTTCTCTTGCATGTTTCTGCATCATTATGCAGCTTCTGTTTCTTGGCCATGGCTTCTTCGTACATGGCCCTAACTGCAGCCACTTCCCTCTCCTTCTCAAGCAGTTTTGCATTAGCCTCAGCCAGTTCTGCAGAAGCCTTCTGATATTTTCCTTCCAGAATGGCGAGATTGGCTTTGAGGGGAAGGACTTCTTTATTGACAGCATAAAAGGAAGCCATGGCTGTTGTCCAGGAGCATAAACCTGCCACATTGCCACAGGCCCTCATCGCCACCTCCAGATTATAGTCCTCCATGTCAAAGTACGGCTGCATCAATTCCACTGTCTCATCGTTAATACTGTCCTTGGGGAAATGCTGAAGCATTTGAAGGAATCCTGTTTGACTCATCATCTTCAAGGACTCCCCCCATGTCGGCTTTGGGCCCGGCTTCTCGAGATCCAATGTGTTGAGGTTGAGATGACGTCTGAAGAGGAGCAGAACACAGTCCATTATGCGCATGATGAGGTGAGGTGGTTTAGCCAACTTGCGGACAGTGGCGATATCAGTGGCTTTGATGGTCTGCAGAGCCCTTTCTGCCTCCTCAAGAGCTGGCTTGGCTGCCTCAAGCTTCTCTTCAGCGATAGCTTTCTCTTGGGAAATGATATCAGCCACTTTCTGAGCTCTGTCCTTCACTTCTTGTACGGATACCTTCACTTTCTCTGCCGCCTGAGCCTTTGTGGTCACCTCCTTCAACACCTCCTCGGCCTCCGCATTGGCCACCAGTAGCTCCCTTTCCTTCACCACCAGCTCCTTAGAGAGCAGAGCCACACTTGAACTGGCCTCTAGAAGTTTCTCAAGCCCGGTGTTCATCCTATCAGACATTTCATTGAGACATTTCTTCTGCTCAGTATATATACCCTTGTAGCCATTGATGAAGGAGAGATAGGACTTGGGAGTTACGTGCGTTGATCTCCTAAACCGTTTAAAGTAGTTGATGCAGGATTCAGCCACGAAGTCTTGAATGACTCCCATTGTCTGCACCACCTCATGCTTCACTGTATCAGTGCAAACAATGTCAAAGTTGCCCACAAAGTGCTGAGCCACTGCTATGAGGGCGTCCTTGGGCCAGCGGCTGAACCAGTCCATGGTGCACCCACTGAACACTCCTGGAAACTTGAGTGAATGACTACGGAACTTCTCCCCAATGGGAGAGAAGCAGAGCACTATGTGCAAGTTCTTCCTTGCCCTGGTAAGAAAATAATTATACAGATTCTCTGGAGTGGGCGGTCTCTTGGGAAACTCCCTCTTCATGACTGGGATGAGGTTAGAGTTGATTTCATCTATCTCATTGCGAGGGAAGAGATTGGACACTTCTCCAGAGGAGAGGACATTGTTGATATACTCCAAAAAGCCTTCATCTTTGATCTCATTGTCAGTGAAGAGAAAGACCATAGGCTTTCCTCTCTCCCCAGTTTCACGGTAGAGGACTTTGAGGTCATCAATGAGGTTGTTGGCATTGTAGGACCGTGATAGTTGGATCTGGAAGGTCTTGTAGCCTGCAATGTAGGAGGCCAGCCGGGTCAAACTTTGCTTACCGGACCCTCCCACCCCCACAAGAAGGGCAGCCCCACAGTCAGTGCGGATGATGCGCGAGATCTTTATGAGGTGCACCATGGCGTCTTTGAAGAAAACCAAATCCATTCCTGAACCTCGGACTGTTTCGTTATACAGTGCCAGTAAGTTGGTAAGCTTCTCCATTAATGCAACATGGGATGGAATCTAAAATGTATTGCACATCAAGAGGTCAAAATATTGTGTGAGAATAAGTTATAAATGTGAGATTAAACTTGCAGAATGAATGCAATGCTACTTGACATCTCTTTCTAAATGCTGAAGTTGAAATTGATCCAATCCCAGCATTGCTTTGTATCAAATATATTGTGAACCAACATAAGTTTTACTCAATAGAAAGCAATGTTGGTCACTATTAGACCACTGATGGGCCACTATTAGACTAGATGGGCTACTATTAACTACTATAATGCTCATGCACATACAGACAAAGATGGAAACTTACGGGTTCATAAACTTTTGGTGAAGCCATGTCAAGGTCCATTTCATTTTCACCTATATCTTCCGGCATTTCTCTAAAATAGGATGTTGAGTTAAATATTAATAATCACAATGTATACTCTATCTTTGTAAAGACAAACCTGAGGAAATCCACAAAATAAGGTTCCTCTGGTATGAGGTCCTTCATTTCCTCACCGATCTCTTCCTCAATGATATGAGGAATGTGATTCAAGAACCACTCTTTGTCTTCAGCTGTAGTAAATCTGTCAGCGATCACTCGTGTGCACTCATGTTTCCACAGAGCAAGGAGAACTTGTGGTCCAGTGCACACTTCACTGCTCACGTGCAGCATCCCTTCCCAAATACGGGACAAGTCACGGAGATTGAAGACGTAATGGAACTTGGCAGGAGTAGGAAGCATTCGTGCTTTGGTCAGCTGCCATAATCGTCTTGTTGATACCACAAGATTGTCTATCATTCCAACCACACTTTCTGAAAAGCCTCTTTCTCTGCAGAAATGACTATGGCTTATTACTCCAAATATTTTATCTATGGAATCATTAGAAGGTAGTGTGCAGTTGAAGATGGCGAAATGTCTCTTCAGGCGTGAAGGTATATCATTTCTCCCTCCACCTGGATGTATCATGGCTGTCAACATTTGTACGTCCTGTACATATGTGAAATCTCCTGGCTTCTCCAGATTGTAGAAACCTTTACCCTCAATTAGCTGCCGCACTATTTCATTAGTAATTTGGTCACCCCAATCATTAATGGAGGGCATGTTTATATCATCTATGAAAACAGTGCACTTTTTTCCTGCTGGAGGTCCGTATGTGCAGCCAACACGTTTGTCGATGTAGCTCTCAATGGCCCTCTGGAAGTGACTTGGCTGTGTGGCAGATGAAAAGGTAAGATTCTTACTAATATGTTCTTCAATGTCATACTTGGACATGTAGCCCTTGATGATGACAGTCTTGGCTGTTCCTTGCTCTCCAATGAGAAGCACTCCTTTTGATTGCTTGGCAATGACGTGGATGAGGAAGTCTGTGCGAACATTGTCCACATTGGGCACCAAGATGGAAGAGTAACTTGGAGTGCTGCCTGTGGGATACACATATTCCTCCACATGCTTCTTCCAGTGTTCCCAATTTCCATCCTTGTCAACTTTAAATTCAAAAATGGTGTCTTGTGAGTCCTCTTCAATCTGTGGCATGGCTAATACCATATTTTCCCTCATCCACTCCTGTATTTTGGCCCTGTCCTCCAGCTCATGAATGGCTCCCAAGCTCCACAGTAGAGAGAAGATGTAGAGTTTTTCCAAGTGGTCTCTTGAGAGAGAGACATTGTCCTCTTTTTGAGGGATGAGCCCTTCCAGGATTTGGCAAGACTGCATGATGTAGTTGCACTCCAGAAGTTTCATCTTAGCATTGAGACTAATGGTGGTGTATTGGTAGAGCTGGAGGAAGCTGGCTTCATATAAATTTAGCAACATTTCAGATTCCTGCTGCGTGATTTTCTTCTCTGTCGACATGTGCAAAAGCCAACCCTTAAGAATTGGATTGCTATCTAGCCCGGAGGAACTCATATAGACCATTCCATTGCGGGATACTGTTGCTGGAGATGCGTTGTCCACATTGTCGGGTTCAAACACCAGCTTGCTGTCAGGGTACATGGGTATTCTGTCGCCATTGGCTAGCGTAAGTGTTTTGTTGTCATCCAACACACTGTTGAGGTTCTCTATCCACAGGGTGTCCACAGGCCCATCCATTACAAGCCACACATGCTCTCCTTTCTTCAGCTTGTGAGACCGCCTCCACAGAGTGGAGAAAATACCATCTGTCCAATCATCGGTGGCAAAGTCGAGCTTCCCAAACATCTCGGAGGCTGTGATTGCCTTGGGGTTCATCCTCCACTCTCTGTGGTTGACGTTGCAGCTGGTCATGGCCTTGATCAGAGTAGTGATGCACTTGGTCTTGCCTGTTCCTGTGGGCCCAAGCACCATGAAGCCATGCCGCACTTGCTGAGTCTCATACAACTGAATCATCTTGAGCATCCAGGAAGGATGGTTGATCAGACCAGCCGCCTGTACTTCTTTGTCAATGGCATCCTCCAAGGCAGGGTACATAGCTTTCTCAATTTGTATACTAGGGAAGAGATCATTGATGAGAGACATAAAAAGAGGCTCATCTTCATCCACTAGTTTAGATAGATTCATATCTCGGAGACCTCGCATAACAATTGTCTGTTCACTGTCCTCTGGGTTTGCCCGCTTTGCTGCTCCAAGGGTACGCAGGACAGAGAGGATATTCCGTAGGCCAAAATCATAGTGGACCTGTTTTGATAGCTGGTCTTCACAAAGCTTGTATAAAGTGTAAAATTTCTCTGAAAGGACAATATTCTGCAAGAAACCGCAACTAGCCAATTTCACTCGAATAATAATCTGAAGATACAATAAATGTTTAAAAATATTGTCAAACTAAATATTAACATGTGTTACAAAGTATCAATTTTGTACTATAGGATATGATCTTGTGCTATAAGATATTAATTTTATGCAATATGTGAATTAGGTGCAATAGGATATGAAATATTGCTATAGGATATGAAATTAGTACTATAAGTAGCAAATTTGTGTTGAAATATGCACTCTGCAAGAAATCTTACCTTTCTATCGGGCACCATCATTGCTATGGGCCTAAAGTTCATCTTGAGATTTTCTGGTAGTTCTTGCCTGCCAGCATAACCAGGATTCTAAACAATAAAGATAGAAAGATGTACATAACTCTAGCAGCTGTTATTAAATATTCTGAACTGTACATGATCATAAGAACTCACCATAGTCAGAAAAATACCAAACTCTGGGTTCATGCTCACAACATCTCCATCAGTGAAGATGAACTCGTCCTTTCTCTCCTTCCTGCAGGCGAGAACTGTAGCAATCTGCTGTGCAGCTACTGAGAGAACTGGCAGCTCTATACGGTTGAACTCATCAAAGCTGCCCCAACTGCCAGACTGGGCCAACCCCTTGTAGATCCTGCCCAATCCTCTGAAGTCCATTTGGTCAGAGCAGTTGAACACAACCACATACTTGCCCAAAGCCTTGCCCATATCTTTGACAGTCTCTGTTTTCCCAGTTCCAGCTGGACCTGCTGGTGATCCACCCATGGAGAAGCCAATGGCCTGAGCCAAAGTGATATAACAGCGATCGGTGAGTGGAGTGATGACAAGACGTTCTGTGCAGCCCAGAAACTCATTCTGGTAAATGAAGTCCACATCAGTGATGGAGATGAGCATCTGGTCTATGTCATTCTTGTAGTAGAATCTTGTTTGTTTAAGCCACTCAAAGTCTATAGGTGACTTGATGTGCAGCTCCACCAGAGCATGGAATATGTCTCGCTGGTGAAGGTGGATGGTGATGAGTGTTTCAAACATTGTCCGCTTGGTCTTGTCCAAGTCTGTTGTAGTGACATCTATCAACATGTCAAGTATTACTTGGAAGTTTTGGTCTGTGCTGTGCATTATGGTCTTGTCTCTCCGTGCATTGATGAGGGCAGTTGTGGCGTCAGCAGTCCAGATGACCTGAATACCTAACAATCCAACCTGAGAGCAAGGCAGCAAGGAACAATTGACACAAACTTTCAGAAACTATTAGCAAGTGATTGAATTATTGTGTGCATGTGTGACGTTCAAAATCTATGGTCATCTCTTAGTGAGCAAAGGAAGCCTTCATTGCAGAGGCTTATGGCAAGCCTGGTGTCACCAACGTGCTCGATATGGATAGTAATGCCTTACCCAAATTAAAGGGATTACCATTATTTCATTTAATAAATAGTCAAAGGTAACACTCTTTTCATCAATCAGGATGAACCATTTGGTCAGACTCTAACATGTATGATAATTCCACAAGGGCTAGTAATATATTCACCAGAAAAGATAAAGTAAATAGATCAAAGAACATGTGAAAGAAAAATTCAAATAATATTGGAGAAACAGCAGAGTAAAAAAATAATTAAGGTTATAAAAATATAGACACCGATAAAAAAAAAGTATGAGAGAAGAGCATTATGAAGATACAGAGAGAGACAGCATATGATCTAAAGTTAAAGAACAGGAATGCGTCTCAGTAACTTGTCCATATATAATGACAATAGATACATATACAATGAGGGTACAGACTCTATTGATAACAACTTTATAATTACAGAGTGTGTAAGACCAAATTAATCTCGAAATAGCAGAGGCATTACTGGCTGAGAGATTACGCATCACAAGATATACGCCACATGTAACACATAGTTCCTGATATCCTTTTTACTATATTAATTATGTTGTTTAATAATGCCATAATAGAAATGTGAATGCTGACATCCCCTGTCATCATTCCCATTATGTCATTGTATTACCTTCTTAGAAATCACAAGGGCAGAGACGACTACCTAAAAGTGGGAGGGCCTCTCAATGCATCTGGGGAATGTAATTATGTACTTGAGCGCTTGTATGCATCAGCCATAAGTAGACCTGCAGCCATCGAGGGCTTCATGTCAAGTGAACATCTGACAATAGCACCAACAGATACTAAATACTATCTTGCACCTGGGCAAGTAAGAACGAACCACGAAACTGCTACAAGCACTGCATAGATTGCCAAGATAGACAATTGATCCAATATCCACATTTCAAATACAGCGGAACACCACTCTTTTTCCAGACTATGCACTTACGGGCATCTTTTCTGGCAACTCAAGGGAGAAAATAAAGAAAAGAACAAACAAAAGCAAACAAAAACATATTAACAAACTCTATAGCGACCACTAGTATTATAATTCACAGGCAGCCACTGGAGCTTGTGGATGCTGAAGCAGTGGCCAGTGGGACTACTGAGGCAGGCATGACCACAGCATGGCCAGTGGGATGACTGAGGCAGGCATGACACAGCATGGCCAGTGGGACGACTGAGGCAGGCATGACCATAGCATGGCCAGTGGGATGACTGAGGCAGGCATGACCACAGCATGGTCAGCTGCTGCAAACTCTTGCTGACTCATGCAGTATTCTTGATAGCTACAGTGTACAGTATTTGGAAAGAAAATGGAAGCTAGTAATCTAGGCTAGTAATATGATGCTAGTAATCTGAGGATAACAAAGGGACAGTTGCTTCCCTGGAAAAAGTCTAATATTACAGGGGCATGAAGAGAATACAACTCTTAGAGAGTTGTGGCACCTAACTGTGAATTTCCCAAGAATACTTAGTTATGTTGCATTATCTTCATTTTATTTAATTCACAACATATTTGTGTGTTGGGACTCTTTCCAAACTGCTTATAGGATCTTCACCAAACTTTCAAGGATTGATCAGGGCACCTCACTGCACGTCCTCGCAATAAAACCAAACAAAGAAGAAGTTTGCCTATCTATCTATCTATCTATATTTGTGTGTAAAGGCTGGGCCAATTGGAATGCAATTCGGCATGAGTACTTGTGGTGGATGGAGGATGATTTTGAAGTAATCACATTTTGAATTGCATTATATTTGCTGATCTATCTTTTTCTATGCACGTTTTCAGCTAATAATACATAACACACATGGCAGGTACCACTTGGGCACACAGTGCAACAATAAAAGGAGTTCCATTCTATTTTTGAAGTGATCGGTGAAATATGTTGGAATGCACTTCAGTGGGGCACAACTCACTCATGCCCACCAACACTTGGACACACACACTTTCCCTATTGCTAACAGTCTCGGTGGCCATGCAGCATTGCAGGATAGTATGGAAGTTCAACTGACCAATACAATTATTTATTTCCAATATTTAAGGCACTTTATTGCATAATAGAAATATTTGTTTGTGTTCTCACTATCATTATCGTCATCATTATCATATTGAAATAATTGTATATTTCAACTCGCCAGATATAACATCAGCTGGCTTTTCTATGAAATTGTATATACTTCAAAATCTCTGTGTGTACACACCATCACTTCACCAAACATAAATGCCATCATTGCATGACATAGTCATGGACAGCTACCATTGCTGGCCTGATGTCGGCCCTTATGATCCACACTATGCCCAGTTACATGTGCTACCTGTGAAGGGTATGTGTTAAGGAAGTCCAGAAGGTCAAAGTTGGCATCGTCAATAGTGAGCATGGCTATACGAATGACCCCATGGGTAGATCTGAGTGACATACTCAGAAGTTTACCAAGCCAAATTTCAACATTGCCTTCAGCCATT
Organism: Lycopodina hypogea; assembly: GCA_963969325.1. NCBI lineage: Eukaryota > Metazoa > Porifera > Demospongiae > Poecilosclerida > Cladorhizidae > Lycopodina > Lycopodina hypogea. Next base: position 15,597,933 of record OZ017780.1, on the reverse strand, counting down.
ACTGGTTTTTCCAACTAAGAACATCAACAAAAGCAACAATAAAAAAAGGAAGTGAATACTATAATAAGGGAAGATTTTATTTGGTTGTGATTAAATATTACACAACATTGAAGTTTGTAATCTTCCAGAAGGACATTAATACCATAATAACTATTGTTAGACTTACTTCTATAGTCTCTTGCTCTCGTGAGTTGATATGTGTGATCTTGTCATACACTTTCACGTCAAAGGTGACACTCTTGATGTTATCAAATACATTAAGAAGATGAGCTTGAATTGTATGTGTATTGGAGGCCTGCCCCAATATCTCAAGCAGGGCTGGGTCAGATATGAAGAAGAATCGAGGGAAGATGAGTCTTTTCTTCTCCAAGTAGCCCGTGAGTGACTTCTGACAGAGCTCCAACTGCTCCAGCAGATGAGGTAGTAGTTGGCCCAGAGTCTCGTCCCCCACACAACACTGCACTATGTTAGGAACATCGTGTCCTTTAGTCATGATCTTCACCCACTCCTTGTCAATATTCAGGAACCTCTTGGCCTCCTTCACACACAGCCATGGTCACCACACAATTCAAGTTATAAAGAGCACATAGAATATTAGGACATCTTAATGTTTCCTTCTCACCTTGGGCAGTTGCCTTGCAATGTCTCCTGCTACAAACACTGCTTCGAGGTACACCCACAGGTTTTGAACAATCATCCAGTTTTCAAGAATTTCTGTTGTGTTGGTGAGGTTTTTGACCCACTTTTGTATGTTATCCTTGAAAGGAGCATTGTACCTTAGATAGTTATATAACATGTAATAAGTTACCCACAGTGTGGTGTGCACTATTTCATTGCTCTTGCAGAGTAACATAGCAGCAACAGTGAGTTATGACAGATAATGTTCAATGCCACATTATTTCTCTCCACCTGTTACTTACCTGTTGCTCATCAGTGAACCAAGCACCATCAAGGAGTCCTCCATGAGTACAATAATCTCTTGTGTCTCATCTCCACGAAGCAGAAGTTCTCCTCGTGATTTAAAATTACTGAAGACCAGATTATGAGCAGCCCAGTCAATAGAGATCTGCTTCAACTTGCTCTCAATGTCCTTTTCCTTCACAGCACTGATGCATATATCCTATACAAATGTCAATGTTGACTTAATCAATCTTTTAGATTACCTAAGTCTGACCTCAATGTCGTCCATATTTGAGAGAAGAGGGGCCTCCATCACGTGTCGAAGAATAAACCCCTCACTGTCCACAGCAAACTTCCAGGAAGTGACTTCCTCTATCCTCATCCAGTGTCTGCTCTTCATGGATTTGTCAAGCATGCGCTCTAGGAGAGGGCAGAGTTCATTGAAGTTGTCAATCTTTGTCTTGAGATCAATGAAGGCTTGCCACTCCTTCAGTGCCTTGGGAAGTTTACGACACCTGCACAGTGCAATGCAATAATTGGAACACTTAGTCAAATTTCAGTTCTTCAGATACCTATTCTGGAAGTCCAGGAGCTCACTGTTGATCTTCTCTATCTTGGCATCGGCCCAAGGGATGTCGAAGTAGCCATCAATGGAATCCATAACTGTGTTGTAGAGAGAGTATAACTTCTGAAGGAGATTCAGCTCTTTCTTCATGCGGACCATGTCTGGGTACTCAGTGACAGTAAGACCAAACAATTCTTCCCCGCCAGTGTATGTTATATATTTGCTCCACAACTCATCAAATCGAGCCTGCATTTAGACCAATGTAAACACCTGGAGAGGGCATACATATGTGCATGCCTGTCTACCTGGAATATGATGAGCTTGTCACTGGCCTGTCTGGGAAGAATTCCTTGCACCATAGGTCCACTCTGCAGGAGAGGGAATGGGAAACAAAGGACTGTAATACTAGCCCCATACCAGGTCCAAGTATATATGGATGCATTTACAGTGCTGTACTCCTCTGTGAAAGTCTTCACTTGTTCCCGATACACTGTGACATTGTCCAGCAACCTGGAGTGGAACCCAGGCTGGACTTCAAGCAAGGTGGTCTGTAGCTGTGCCACTTGTTGATGGAGCTTCTTCCACACATAGCGAATGGTATCCACATGTTCCATATCCTCTGGGTCCACCATGATGGCATGGGTGTGCATCAGACCATAGCTCTCCTACATATGCCAAATAATGGTTCTGATGTTGTGTATTATATACACAGCACAAGTACAATAATTACCTCGATAGGGTCAATGGACATGTCAATCTCAAGCTCATTCTCTCGTATCTCCTTCAGAGCTCCCATCACACTCCTGATGTCATCCATGTCCTTTAGTGGATGGCTGAGCTTCTTACTCCAGTCATCTATCATGCTGAAGACACTCTCCATCATCTCCTTGTACTTTGTGTTCATGGTGTGACCGTAAGAGACTACCCATGCCTTGGCTTCCGTGTTCAGTGCAAACTTTAGTTTTTCAGTTCTCAGAGCAAGAGGACCAGCCTTTACCACTTCAGGCTCCATTGAAATAGTCTCCACCAGTTTGCTGTACTCACACATTTTAATGGAGAATTCATTCACAGTTGGGTCAAGCTCTAGGAATTGCTCCATTTTCAATTCCCTCTCCACAGTCCAGAGGTGAGAGTACCTGGTAAACTGACTAGTTGCCACATTCTTCAGATTTTTGGTGGAGTTCACTGCAGTCATGAGAGCAATGACTAATTTTTGAATTTCTTTATGTTCAGAAACCATTCGGTGGAAATTTTTCAAAACTACCTTATCTTTCCTTTCCAGCGCAAGAGCCAGATTCCGCAAGCTTGGATGCTTAATTTGTTCTGGAGTTACTGAAAGCTGGTCCCGTACTTGTCCCCATCGGTATACCGTTTTGGTAATGAGGAGGATAGTATTAACTGTGTTATTCAAGCCTTTCTGAATGCCATCCAAACTTGGAATCATCACTACATCAGGAATGGCTAGAATAAGGTCAGCATAGAAGAGAGGATAGGTCTTCTCATGTCCCTTCTCACCATATGACACCATCTTTACGGCCAGTCTCCTGCGGATAACCTCCAAAGTGGATCGCAGTAGCTTCACCTGAGCTTCAAACAACATATGCTCATAAGTGTGTCTGATGGATTCTGCTTCCTGCTTGAGATGAGAATACTTGACCTTCTTTCTCATCATGGCTCTAGCTCCTGGCTTGTCCAAGTTGTCTGCCTCCTCAAACGCAACTTCTGGCCCTAGAAGCAGCTCAAATATTTCATTGGCAACCTTCTCTATCACTTGGCTCTTTTGGTCCAGAGTGTTACTAGCTGCCTGGCAGAGCTTCTTGGTTCTGCTATAGAACTTGGTGATATCCATGGCCTCACACTCAGGAACATGACAGAGTTTAATATTCTGGATATTCTGGAGAGTCACTAAGATAGCATTTTCATGCATGCCAGTAACCCGGTCTACCAGTAGTTCAAATTCACCAAGACAACTAGACACAGAACTGATGTAGAGAGGGAGACTGATGGATGACCAGCAAGTGAGAGAGAGCCCTGGACTCAAAACCTTCTCTACTTTCTCATAGTGGAGGCCAACGAGAGGCTGCAATATCTCCGGGATCTTCCCACAGATGCGTGTGTTCTCACGCACAAGGAACTGCAATATAATGTCAAGATGGTTAATCAACACAGTGATGGAACTGAGGAATCAGAACTGCCAACGATGTAGGTAGAATATAAAGATAGTTCACAATAGGATGCATGCAGCAACACTAGGAAACATCAGACTTTTACTCTGGAGTTTTTTGCAAAGCTAAATCAATATCAATATGTTCTATTTTTGCAGCATCTTGTGTCATATTTTTATTGTTGCAACAAATAGCTGTTGCTCCATAAGTCATTACAACAATAACAGCTCAGCAGAAAAAAAATAGAAAAAAAAACTTACTGTGATGTGATGAAACTTGTTCATCAGTGAGACCTTTTGTGCGTATATGGCCAGGCCTGTGTTGCTGACCTCCACACCTAGTCCACCCAGCACTTGAACATCACGCAGCATCTCCATGATGTGCTTACCAAAATTTACCACATACTCCTTGGTCTCGGGGTGTCTCACCAGAACACTGCTATTTAAGCTTGCCTTTGCCATGTCGATCTGCTTGGTCCACTTGTGGAGGAACACAATCTCATACTCCACCAGCACTTGGGCCAGATGATTGTAATACTTAATCGCCTTCTTGGTCTCTGGCAAATCCATCAGCTTTTGGTTTTTCTCTATCATGGACATTGGGACAAAGATCTTGTAATAGAGTTGGCGACACCAGGAAATCCTTCCTGAAGTGGGTGGAAGGTTTCGAGCCAATGGAGGGTCCTCCTTATGATCAGTGTATTTCTTCTCAACACGGTCCAATTCACAGACAAACATTGCAATCAGTTTTAAGTTTACTTGCTCAAACTTCAGCCCAGGAATACAGAGTCTACAGAGTCCAAATGGAGTGGTGCAGATAGACAGTTCAACATCATTGTCCAAATAAATTATCCACATACCTTTTGAACCGTGCGATCAGTTGCATGGCCATTTGAGTAGTGGGCATTAATGCAAACATTTCATGAATTAGGAGTTGGACTTGATCCTGGGAAAATTAGTGTGCATTGCCATATTTGGTAATACAATTATTCTAACTCACCAAGATATCATGAGTAACTTGTTTGAACTCTTCAAAATCTGTATTAAATTCGCCTTTTCTTTGATCCAGCAAATCATATGGTTTTTTCTTCATACCAGCAATGACCAGCTGAAAGCGGTTACTGATGACCTCAATGCCTTCAATGTGAGACAAACTCAGAACTGAATAAGTCTCAATAATATTGAGCATCTCTTCCAGCTTATCACACCTGCAGCAAGTTCAACTATAACAGTTGCAGTAATCATTCTGCATTGATTGTTCCTACCTATTTGTGAAGCTGTTGAACTTTCCAAACATGTACATCTCTGAAAAATTGAATGGTTTCTCTTCAGGATGGTCATTGAGATCCTCCTTTGTCTTCTGGAAGTAGCGCTGATATTCTCTGTTGAGCTTCTTGCAGTCAGCCAGTTTCCTCAATACCACTGGTCTCTCCTGGTCCCAGATAGTGAGGTGACCATCTGCCCTCACGTGTGCCTTACAGGCTGTGATCATCTGATTTGTCACCTTAACAAAGAGAGCTGTCATCCTCTCTGAAGTGTTGTAGTAGCGTGAGTAACTGTTTATCATGCGAATGGCACCGATCAGGCCTGGAATAGCATCCAACATGGTCACCTAAAGTTACAAAATAATCTCAAATCATATCCATTTACAACTTCTTCAAATGGCCATGTATCCCTCCCACATTGTGCACTGCTGTCAGTACCAATACATGGCAACCACGAATGGCAAAATTGTGAGGTCCCATACACAGATATATACTACAGTTACCAACATATATGAAACTGTACTATACTATGTCCTAATGGTTCTATGACTTTGATTTGGTTTGGGGAATATTTATTATCCATGGATGCCCTGACATCTGCACAGTATCAGTATGGCATATGATGTGGGTATCTATTGTATTAATGCATATCTCAGTTCAACTCCAACATCCATGGATGTTTCTTATGCTAGTAATTCTGTCATCCATTGATGGTACAAAATAAAAGGACAATACTGCCCCGACACTCCCATTTCCTTTATCTCCTCCCTCCCTTTTCTTATTTCTTCTTCCAAGTATTCACTCATTTTCTCTCTTATTGTCCTTCATCTTGTCTTGTTTCCTCTAAAGTCCAGCTCTGCCCTGTCACTCCTTCCCCCATGCATACTCTTATATTCTCTCAATCCCCCCCCCCCCCCACCCCCTATACACAATACACACCCAGTTCCTCCCCAACAACTGACTGGATTGCATTTGTAGAGAGGCTTGCAATACTTATCAAGTGTATGCAGAAACTTCACATTGTCCTTCGCTTCATTAGTGAAGTCTGTGATGACCATATCCAAATCTTTCCATGTCTGTGGAGGAGCAACAGCATGCTATAAACACTGAGGCAGCAATATATTACTACAGGCAATGCAATACAAAGTTAAACTATTACCTGAAGCACTTTTGACTTGGCAGCCACTAGGATACTGACAATTATTCTGCACTGAGGATTTTTAATGGAAGCAATGAGAGAGTCAAACTTGGCCAGTCTCTTCCTCCAATGCTCCAGCTCTGCCTGTGGTCCAACATCATCTGATTCCTTCCTTATCTGCTCAGATTGTGTGAGGATCTGCTCTATCTCATGACACCAGCCCTGCACACACTTCTCTGCTCCCACCACCACATCAGGTTTGCCAACAGCTGCCAAGATATCAGTAGGACAGATGTGGATCAGAGCAGGGTCTATGCAAGGACTGAGCTGAACAGTGTCAGCTATAATAGCACGGGCATCAGCCACAACTGACACATATGAAGACAGCTTCTTTAGGAAATTCATTCGGACAGACTGCCACTTTGGACCAGACAGGTCACCCCATTTTTCACAGCTAGTAAGAGCAGGCATAAAAACATTGCCAAGCAGACTCTCAATAGATCCTAGCAACCCTTCACCATCAGACATCAGAGTTCCAAAATGTACCTCCTAAATTAAAAAAAATTATATTTTCATGAATAGTTTGATATCATTCACTGCTGCAATCTGCACACTATTTTTACCTGATGGATATTTAGAACTGTGATTTGTTTTTTTGTTTCTAATCGAAGGAAGAATAAACAGCTTCCAGTATACTCATCCGTGGTACAGTCAGTAATCCACAACTTCCCTCTGTCAGCTTTATACAAAGGGTAACTGGCCCTTTCGATTGGGGGACATGCTCCTGCCCCTAGTTCTTGCTCACCAATTAAAGGAGGCTTGTAAAAAAATATTAGAGCATGACGTCCACCAATGGAAAAAAAATCATCAAAATCTTTGAGCTGCAATCAAGTGTGACAATAACAATATCAGATCATATATATATATATATATATATATATATATTCATGAGTAGTTTGAGTTAACAATGAATACCATGGAGACCTTACTTGATCAGATTCCAACATGAATTCTTCAGCATCTTTTAGACTCAAACCCACTCTATCAGCTACTGTAGAGAGAATATGTTTGTAACGGTTGTCCATGGTTGCTCTCCTGATTTCCCACTCATCTTTCACCTTTAGCTATAGGAGGAAAAGATTATCATAAGCATTTACCATTATACATCAATGATAATAGCTAACTATGTCACATAATACCAAATACTCGAGGGAAAATATTTTTTACAATTTTAAATTTAGTTATAATAATAAATTTAAAAAAAAAAAAATAGATCAACAACTTTCAAAAAATGTTTCCTCTGAAAGCTTTAACAGAAGTATGGTAAAGGCTAGTGTCGCTTTAATCATAATGAAATCATTTAAGTCTGAAGCAATCCTGCCTTAAAAAAAAAATTTTTTTTTTTTAAAAGATTAACCACAGATATTTTGCCAAATATCCTGTTTGGAATAGAAAAATCTTTATGTTGGTAAGGACTATAACCAATAGGATCAATGAGAAATAAAAAGAGTCACCTGGGGATGTTCTATCACTTGCTATCACTTGTAGTAGGTCTACCATTGAGCAAAGATAGATAAATGCCATGTGCTCAGAGAGGCCAAGTTCAATAATTGTAGCAGTTAGCAAGAGCAAATTCAAAGGTCCAAAATAAGAAGAAAAAAGGGTGGAAGCCAACCAGAGCCAACCCCAAAGTTGTGGCCCCAGTGTGTGTATTGGTATGCCCCCCCCAAAGTTTTTGAACAATGATGTCAACGTATGAATGAAGTAGCTGTAACTCAATCTTCCCTTTCTATTCTCTTGCTCTTTCTGTTTCTTCTTTCTCCCCTCTTGCTAAAATATCTGTATGTGTAGATACACTTAACACCACCACCACCACATGTGAATACTAACAGTATTTATCATTAATAACCTTTCATTCTGCCAGCTTGCTCTGAAATCAGAACCAGCTGGAAGTTTATTTTGACAAAATGACTGAGAGAATGAGACAGGCAAGCTTGCTTGATGATTGGTCATCAGGAAAGAGACAGAGTGCTAGAGTTCAGCCAGAGATAATTCTTGAAGATTGTCAGCATGAAATTGATCCTGTAATTGAGGAAGTCAATAAGATAAAGTGGATATTTAACATCTGAGATCGGTGATCCCTTTCAGAATAGCTGAAATTCCATGTTCTACATCAAACCAGGCAATTGGTAGCTCTAGTAGTTTTGATAAATACCAGTCCATATGCTGTCCAGACCAACACCAACCACTTTAGCCTAAAAATAAAGAAATACTCTTAGGTCTCTCAAAGAATGGTCAAAATTTTAAGGCTAGTTGATATACTACTTATACACACAAGCAGTTGACAGATAACTGTGGTCTTATTGAATTAGCCAGACAATTTTGTGCAATGTTAGATGAACGCAGGGAGCATTTTGGTGCACTTAAATAGCTCTGTTTTTTCTTCACACTTGATTTATCATATTCTCATGATTATCAATATCCCCACCAATACTCTTGGTAGTGCTTATGTTCCCCCCTCCCATTTAAAAATTAAGCATTTGCATTGCTTATATGTAGGGAATAAATCTTGCCACTGTAGGGAAGTTATAGTAAGTCCGCTTCCCTGCTACTGCTTGCGTCACTGTTGTATCCCTCCCAGACAATAACAGCAAGATGATCAAAAAGCACATGGAAAAAAATGGTAAAGATTAACAACACCACAAGCAGTACATTGTGCATTAATTCAACTGTATGGTAAAATCAAGTAATTTATGTCCAGATTTCTGTGTTACTTGCGCCGCCACACAGCTCCCCCCAGAACTGACTTTATCTTAATTAAACTGTATCGTAGATGGTTATTTCAGTCCAAAAACCTTGCAGGTGTCCTGATGATTCGCCCAGAGGATGTAGATCTTGGAATTGTGGCACTTGGTTGCTCTTGACATGGTAGAACAGTGGACTGTGGGAAAGGGTACAGAGGGTGACCACATCGTGGTGGCTGCGCCACCTGGACCTCAGCAGACTTGTCAACATGTGCAATCTTTAGTCTGTCAATAGATATGGTCTCCTCACAATGGCCGATCTGAACCTTGAAGAATTTATCCCCTGGGGCCAATACACAAAATGGGCTATCATAACATGGCTGTAAGGGCGACTTGTGGCCGTCATGATGAATGAAGACAAACTTAGCCAAAAACAGAGATGTGGGTGATGATGTGGTGGAAGAGGCATGGTGTACTGGAGGAACAGGTCGGAGATCTGGTACATTGTCATGGAGGCGGTGGAGCAGTTCTGGAACTGGTTCACCCTGGCCATAACCCACAAACTCCCCAGGGATTGCGAGTGGAGACCCGAACACTAGGTCTGCTGGAGATGTACCTAGGTCGTCCTTCGGCATGGTCCTGAGGTCAAGTATGACCCAAGGAAGTTCGGAAATCCATGATGGTGATTGACAGCGCGCTCTGAGGGATGCCTTCATGCTTCAATGTATCTTCTCCACAAGGCCATTTGTCTGGGGATGGTAAGCCATAGTGTGGTGTAGCTTGGTCCCGAGGAGATCAGAGAGATCTTGCCAGTGTTGGGATGTGAACTGGGGTCCTCGGTCAGAGGAGACATTGGAGGGAAGGCCATAACAAGTAATCCAACCACTCAAAAAGACATCAGCCACATCTTTGGTATTTGTGCTAGCCAGGGGAATTGCTTCTGGCCAGTGAGTGACTCTGTCCACCACTGTGAGGAGGTGGGTGAAACCCTTGTAGGGAGGGAGTGGCCCTACAAGATCTACATTCACATGGTCAAAACGGTGTAGGGGCTCATTGTACTTGCATAGTGGGGCACGATGGTGGAAATTTACTTTGGCTCATTGGCAAGCGATACATGATTTGGCCCATTCTCCAACCTGTCGACTAAGGCCATGCCAAACATACTTATGGGCTATCAGTTTGTGGGTTGCCCATACACCCGGGTGGCTGAGGCCATGAAGAGTGTCAAAAATATGGAGGCGGAAGGAGACAGGTATGACGGGACATGGCTGACCAAGAGACACATCACATAATAGAGTTGTGTTATTGGGTCCAAAAAGAATGTCCTTAAGTTTAAATCCCATAATTGCTGTCTGACAGGCAGCCATGTCGACCGGATCTGCGAGTTGGGCAGCTGCAAGGGCGGAGAAATTAATGCCCCCACTGATGGCCGAAATGGCAGCCCGGAAAAGAGCATATGCAACCACATTGTCTTTGCCTGCAACATGCCTGATGTCCATGGTGTATTCAGAGATTGCTGAGAGCTGGCGCTGTTGCTGTGCAGACTAGGCATCTGATACCTTATTGAGGGCGAATGTGAGTGACTTGTGGTCAGTAAAAAGTGAAAACTGACACCCCTCCAGAAAATACCGGAAGTGCCGAATAGAAGCATAGGCAGCCAGTAATTCTCTGTCAAATGCACTATAACTGGTCTGGGCCGGCTGGAGCTTGCGGCTGAAGAAGGCCAGTGGTTGCCAGAGGCCATCTGTGAAGTGCTCAAGGAAGCCTCCAATGGCCAAATCTGAAGCATCAAGAGTCACAGCCGTAGGGGCATCCTGGCAGGGATGAACCAGAAGTGTAGCAGAGGCCAGGGCAGTCTTTATATTGTGGAATGCTTTGTCCATGGGGGTTGACTATTTCACCGGAGAGGTCCTGGTGGGACGGCCAACCAAAGTGCTGTAGAGAGGATGAAGCAGCTGTGCAGTGGCAGGTACAAACCTGTGATAAAAGTTAATCACTCCTAGGTAGGCCTGCAGTTCCTTGATTACAGTCGGGCAGGGGATATCTTGGATGGCTGTCATTCGGGTTGGCATGGGTCGTATGCCTTCAGCGTTGACCACATGGCCGAAGAAAGTTATCTCAGTTACACCAAAAAACACACTTGCCTGGATGAATAATGAGGCCATGTCGTTCAAGATGATCAAAAACGGCAGTGAGGTCCCGAAGATGCTTAGAGGGAGAGGAACTGGCCATGAGGATGTCATCCAGGTAATGAACACACACTCAAGATCCTGCAAGACTGAGTCCATCAGCCGCAGAAATGCCTGAGCCACATTGGCAAGGCCAAACAGTGTGTGGAGAAACTCGAAAAGGCCAAAAGGAGTTATCACTGCTGTCTTGGGGATGTCCATAGCACGTACTTGAATCTGATGATAGCCCTTAATAAAGTCGATCTTTGAGAAAATCATTTTTCCTGAAAGTTGACTAGCAAAGTCTTGAATGTGGGGCATTGGGTAACAGTCAGCCTTGATGCGGCCATTGAGGCGTCTAAAATCCCCACATGGGTGCCAACCACTGCCAGGCTTGGGTGCAATATGGAGTGGGGATGCCCATTGACTGGAGGAGCGCTGGATAATCCCAAGGTCCTCCATCTCTTTGAATGCAGCCTTGGCGATAGCAAGTTTGTTGCACCAGCCACCACGGCTACTGGTAACCGGTGTTGGCGTTTCTCGCTGGCGGTATTTTTGCTAGGGGAACATGAGACATCGGGCAGTTGTTCTGGGTGCATTTCTTAGCATCAGTTCCATACCGTGCGTGGTAGAAACATAGCCTGGTGTCTTTTTTAGTGCTGCACTTTTGGCGTGTACGATCAATGGCAGCAACATCGACACTGCCAACCAGAGATGATGGCTGGTTTAGTCGGGTGCCAGAAAGTGTGAAGTAGGCATCAGCTTGCTCAGCCAGCATGTGGATGGTCAGAGCAGTTGAATGGGCCAGGTGGTCTTGGACATCAGCTGGGAGCTGCCATAGGAAAAGAACCATGAACAGGATGTATTCAGAGTCCTCACCAGTGGGAAGGAATGCAAACATCTTGATGAGGAGTGCAGACGGTGATCCATCACCCATTCCAGGCCAATCATGAAGCATCTTGCTCCTTTCTGAGGGAGACCTGCTAAATGCAGAAAGGAGGTGATCTTTGATGCCCTGGTAATGAGTGACAGCAGCTGGGGGGTTCCTAATAATGTCAATCATCCTGTCCATAACCTGGCCCTTAAGTGCTTACACCACATATCTATACCTGGTCTGGTCCTGGGTAATGGCAGGAACACACAGGTTAAATTCTGCCTCAACAGCAATAAACCAGTATTCAATCCTGTCAGGTGAGAACTCTGGTAGTTTGAGGGCTACTGTATTGATGGTACCTGCCATCAAGGCATCTGCAACAGCCTGAGCTTCAACCATAATGTGAATGGGAATGACTGACCATGAAATTAGCAGTGAAAGTAGGAGAATGCTATCTCAGTGAACATGTTTATCAGGGTCACCAATGTTGGGAAGTTACAATAAGTCCGCTTCCCTGCTACCGCTGGCGTCACTGTTGTATCCCTCCCAGACAATAACAGCAAGATGACCAAAAGGCACGTGGAAAAACTGGTAAAGATCGACAACACCACAAGCGGTATATTGTGTATTAATTCAACTGTATGGTAAAGTCAAGTAAGTTATGTCCAGATTTCTGTGTGTTACTTGCGCCGCCATACCACCCCCTTGCCTGCTTATATTAGGTAAACTGAGCCCCCTCAATCTTTTGAAGCCTGAGCCACCCCTGCATTGGAAGTGAACACTCCAGCTTAAAGTACCTGACAAAATCACTACTTCAGGTAGCAGCCATCTTGCTCCCAGCAAACCTAGCTCCCATCTAATATACAAGGGAGTTGAGAGATTCAGGGAAAGGTTAGGAGGTGTGGCTCACAGTTACACAATGACACACTACAGCAGTAGATGGTCATGCAGATCTCCAGATAATCTGATGCACTTCAAAACTGAATGCTGGAGGACCTTGATTGACTGACTGACTGACTGACTGATGCATGAGTACTGGCGGAGAGAAATATTATTATTATTATTATTAGTATTAGTACTATTTTTTTTTTCCTTCCCCCCTCCCCCACCCAAAGAGGGGTTCGGTGGAACCCTTCGAACCCTCCCTGGCTACGGGCCTGGTATGTATATATGTGTGTGTATGTATGTATGTATGTATGTATGTATGTATGTATGTATGTATGTATGTATGTATGTATGTATGTATGTATGTATGTATATCAATACACAAGTGGAAAAAATGAGTCGCTCTCTATGATACATGCATAAATGAATTAATGGTTGTTTTTTATTAGTAGTATTGCCAATTATTTGGTAGCATTCTAATTCTGTAGGGTTCTGATCATAAATGCTATTCTCAGTAATGCTCTTCCCTCCCTTCCTCCCTCCCAAGATATATATTGAATATAGAGGGAAAATTGCAGAAATTTAATCTCAGTGCTGATCTAAAGTCAATTTTATTCCCAATTCCTTGAAACTTCACTCCTTATTGTTGTTTTATATAGCTAGAGATACATTAGCTTACTTAACATTTCTGCATGCCCTTTTCTATTCATTTCTCTCTTTAATTTTCTTCCATGGTTTTTTTCTTTATCATGCAGGCTACTTCTTTTTCCCAGACTCTAACCTGTTGTTCCAGTGTGGATTCTACAGCAAGGGTACTGCTCTTTTTATCCATTTTTGAAGCAAAACGTCTACTTGGGTGGTGATACTGTGCATCAGATCCTTCCATTGCTTCAGCCATAAAACCTCCCACAACGGTGGGGCGAAAGTAGTTAAAATTTTATATTGAGCAGCCTGAATGCACACAAATAATAAATGACTAACTTTACAGCAAGAATAATTATGAATGACCTGTACCTTAGCTGCAAGCATCATACATCCATATCTCCATGACGAACTGACTGCAGCTGCATTGTCCTAAACCTTCGAAATATTTGCGCGTTC
>OZ017780.1:15496907-15583929 GCA_963969325.1 Lycopodina hypogea | reverse complement strand
GGTCTTGGCTTCTTCTTAGCAACATGCTTCTTGCTCTTAAGGTGTTCATTCACTGTGTCAATTCTCTCAAAATTGATGCTGTGTTCAAAAAAGGGCAGAAGAGCACCCCTCCATCAGCATAGAGGTTAGATTAGAACTTTTTTGCTCTGCCCCTCAGCAGTAACATGAGATAGTGGGACACTTTGCTTGGCTTTCTTAGCCACTGGCCTAGTTGATTCAGCAATCACAGTCACTGTTTTGTTTTTCAAAGTGCGAATTAATACTTTGCACACAGCAGGTGGTAAAAAACCACAGAGCAGGAGGTAGACCTTAGTATGTATATAGCTGCCTTTTATCAGATCTGTGTGGTGTACTGATCTGTGTGGTGTACTGATCCGTGTGGTGTACTGATCTGTGTGGTGTATGTACTGATCTGTGTGGTGTACTGATCTGTGTGGTGTACTGGTCTGTGTGGGGTACTGGTCTGTGTGTGTACTGGTCTGTGTGGTGTACTGATCTGTGTGGTGTACTGATCCGTGTGGTGTACTGATCTGTGTGGTGTATGTACTGATCTGTGTGGTGTACTGATCTGTGTGGTGTACTGATCTGTGTGGTGTACTGGTCTGTGTGGTGTACTGATCTGTGTGGTGTACTGATCCGTGTGGTGTACTGATCTGTGTGGTGTATGTACTGATCTGTGTGGTGTACTGGTCTGTGTGGTGTACTGATCTGTGTGGTGTACTGATCTGTGTGGTGTACTGTCTGTGTGGTGTACTGATCTGTGTGGTGTACTGATCTGTGTGGTGTACTGATCTGTGTGGTGTACTGGTCTGTGTGGTGTACTGATCTGTGTGGTGTACTGATCCGTGTGGTGTACTGATCTGTGTGGTGTATGTACTGATCTGTGTGGTGTACTGGTCTGTGTGGTGTACTGATCTGTGTGGTGTACTGATCTGTGTGGTGTACTGATCTGTGTGGTGTACTGATCTGTGTGGTGTACTGATCTGTGTGGTGTACTGATCTGTGTGGTGTACTGATCTGTGTGGTGTACTGGTCTGTGTGGTGTACTGATCTGTGTGGTGTACTGATCTGTGTGGTGTACTGATCTGTGTGGTGTACTGATCTGTGTGTGTACTGATCTGTGTGGTGTACTGATCTGTGTGGTGTACTGATCTGTGTGGTGTACTGCTGGTATAAATGGAATAGCAGCTGACTTGTACAAAGCCATTATAATATAATATTGGCCGTGACTACAAGTCTTACTACAATTATATTGGCTCATGGGGTACAAAGAGAGTTCATATGTGAAAACTACAAATTCCGTTTCAGAACACTAATTCCATGAATTCCGTCTGTCTTCCAAGAAACGACCTCCAAACCAACAGAGTTCAGAGTTCCCCCTCACTGTTCTGGATGGCAGGAAACAATGCTGTATAAACCAAAGCCAACTCAGCACAAATTAGGAACAAAACCCAGGAATGATTTCAATGTCCTGAGATGACACCATCTGTCTTCCAGTGAATTCCGTCTGTTTTCCCTGTGATAGCAGAAAAGCATTGGCTCTAGACATGGAGTGAGCACAGTCCACTGTTCCACCATATGATATGATCACACAGCCCAATGCTGTCTTCCTCCAACTGTATGTGTGTGTGTGTGTATCACCATTACACTGGATTGAGATGGTGTCATCTCAGGACATTGAGATCATTCCTGGTTTTGTTCCTAATTTGTGCTGAGTTGGCTTTGGTTTATACAGCAATGTTGCCTGCCATCCAGAACAGTGAGGGGGAACTCTGAACTCTGTTGGTTTGGAGGTCGTTTCTTGGCCGTCAATAAGAATTTACAGCTGATATTGTACTATTCCCTGGTAGGTGTAGGTTGCCATAGTTACAGTGAGCGTCCCCAGGTGGGTGTTGTTGCCATAGTTACATTGGGCATCCCCAGGTGGGTGTTGCTGCCATAGTTACAGTTAGCGTCCCCAGGTGGTGTTGTTGCCATAGTTACAGTGAGCGTCCCCAGGTGGGTGTTGTTGCCATAGTTACATTGGGCATCCCCAGGTGGGTGTTGTTGCCATAGTTACAGTGAGCGTCCCCAGGTGGGTGTTGTTGCCATAGTTACATTGGCATCCCCAGGTGGGTGTTGTTGCCATAGTTACCATGAGCGCCCCCAGGTGGGTGTTGTTGCCATAGTTGCAGTGTGAAATTTCTCTGTGAACTGTCGTGCTCTTGTTCAGTGCTAAGCTGTACTTCATGGAGTGCTCACCTCTGCAATGATGGGGTCCTAACCCCCTGTCTTCTCTGGTGTTGTGGACACTGTCTCATGGCACCACAAGCAGCCCTCCATTCCTGGCAGGTTCTGATGAGAATGCTTGCCTACCAGGCACTGTTTCCTGCCCTCACCTGGGGGGGGGGGGGGGGAGATATGGCAGCCAGGCTGCAGGTGCAGGATACATTCCCCATGGATGGAGGTGAGGAATCAGTCCACTTGCTCCATGGGACATGTCATTATGTCCATGCAGGCACTCCATCCATCTATAGCAGCCTGTTCAGCCTTGTGACTCACCTTATTTCTCACCCAGGGTTCTTTCCATGCTGTTTGTAGGCAGTCCTTTTCTGTCTTTTGAGGCAGGGGTGGGGGGGGGGGGGGGGGGGGGGTGAGGTTCATGCAGATTAATATCACACTAGGATTGTAGAGATTAACAGAACCTTTTAGTCTGTGGACGTCTTGTCTCTTTAGTGGTGGGAACAGCTGCAGCAGCAGCTGCTTGTCTTCAACCACCAGTACCTTCAACAATGTCTACATCTTTTGTTTCGGGTAATATTTGAATTCTGTTCCTCATTAGGTCAAATGCCCCGTCCCCGCCAATAGCTCCCCCCCCCCCCACCCCATAACTCCTGCACGTGCTTCAGTGTCAGATGAGATAGTTGTTAGTTCTCTACAATGACTCACTGTCAGGTGTGGGGGTGTGCATAGAGTGGGAGGTGGGAGGTGAGCAGTGGGGCAGCCTATACAGCTCCAGTCAAGAGTATTTGGGCAGTGAATGAACACTTCAATCAACCTCAAACAGATGGTGTGTGTGTGTGCGACTGTGTGTGTGTGTGTGTGTGTGTGTGTGTGTGTGTGTGTGTGTGTGTGTGTGTGTGTGTGTGTGTGTGTGTGTGTGTGTGTGTGTGTGTGTACTGCTTGCATCACAAAGCTGAAATATCCCAGTACATGTTTGCCTCTAGCCATTCTGAGGTTCTCAAAAGTTTCAGAGTAGTTATCCCAGGACCTGGGCACTTTGGCAGCCTTCCCTCCTCCAGGTCCACTAGTTGGTGAGGTCCTGTTCAGTTGAGAGATATGGATGTTGACCAGGCTAGGGCTATCTGGAGTGGTTCATGTTATCACTTATTCTACGAGTCCTGTTTCATACTGTCTGTAGATCAAGCACTACCACTCCTGTTGGTCTTTATACAAGCTTATGTGTGTGTGTGTGTTAGTACAAGCATGCATGAGAAAATGAGTGTGTGAAGTGTGAGTGTGTAAGGAACCTTTGAGCCTGTGATTTTCTGTTTTGACAGAAAACCAAGTGGGATTCGTGGAATTCTTCCTGCACACAAGTTGGAGTGAGCACATGCAGAGCCACAGCTGTGGAGTGCAGCTGCTGCTGTAGCCCTAGCCCTAGCCACAGCTGTGGAGTGCAACTGCTGCTGTAGCCCTAGCCCTAGCCACAGCTGTGGAGTGCAACTGCTGCTGTAGACCTAGCCCTAGCCACAGCTGTGGAGTGCAACTGCTGCTGTAGCCCTAGCCCTAGCCACAGCTGTGGAGTGCAGCTGCTGCTGTAGCCCTAGCCCTAGCCACAGCTGTGGAGTGCAGCTGCTGCTGTAGCCCTAGCCCTAGCCACAGCTGTGGAGTGCAGCTGCTGCTGTAGCCCTAGCCCTAGCCTAGCCACAGCTGTGGAGTGCAGCTGCTGCTGTAGCCCTAGCCCTAGCCACAGCTGTGGAGTGCAGCTGCTGCTGTAGCCCTAGCCCTAGCCACAGCTGTGGAGTGCAGCTGCTGCTGTAGCCTAGCCCTAGCCACAGCTGTGGAGTGCAACTGCTGCTGTAGCCCTAGCCCTAGCCACAGCTGTGGAGTGCAGCTGCTGCTGTAGCAAGAGTGGGGGCAGTTCAAAGAAGTTGATTCACTTATGCAGGTGACCTAGCAGCTGACCTACTGTTTAGAAATAATTCATCTAAAATATGGAAATGACTGCCTCTAGGATATGTGCCAGTGAGAGAGTGTGTGTCATTCAAGATGGAAATACATGTACACACTACGTCAAGTATCCATACATATGAAACCACATATGAAATTATAAACTGTTCTTAACTACTTCTTTACTAGCCCCCCCCTCCCCCCCCCCCCCCCCCCGTCCTCCCTTCCCTGCAGGCATTGTCTCACTTCCAAGATGCTGAAGACTGTAAGCATTAAGTGCTCATTCTCTGAGATGTGTTCACATGTATATTTTTGGCTTTTTCATTAAATCTTGTTTTTGGGGGGGGGTGATGCCTGGGTGATGCCTGGGTGATGCCTGGGTGATGCCTGGGTGATGCCTGGGTGATGCCTGGGTGATGCCTGGGTAACATTGGGATGTATTGGTGCATGATTGTTATTCTCTGAGACATTTGTGCATGCAGATATAGTTGTAGTTGAGTGTGGACAAGACTGCTGAGTGGGTTATGATGGTGGTTGTGATGAGAGTGCCGGCCATTGGCTGCCTGCCTGGACTAGGTAAAGTGTGACCAGGAGGAATAGGCCAGATTTCCAACAGTTCATGTTGTTTGAACTGTAGAGGTCATGGGGAAATGGCACTATTACACTTATGCAGGCAGTGTACAAAGTGAACTTAATTTAATTTTGTAATTGTCTTGATATTCACACACACACACACACACACACACACACACACACACACACACACACACACACACACAGTGGAGCCCGGTTTCTACAGCACCAACTGGTTGTTCCTGGGCAAGTGCTATTTGCAGCTGGGCCGAGTGGAGGAGGGAGGGGAGTGGCTGAAGAAGGCAGCTGCTTGCCCCAGTATGGTGGAGGAGGACTTGGAGACCAAGAGAGAAGCCATAGAACAGATCAAGAAACTCCGACTCAGTACAGATTGATCCAACAGAGAGCACAATTTTTATTTGTGGTCATTGCTGAAGTTTTTACTCCTTTACTGTCCTTTACACCACGCCATGGAGCAACACGCGCACGCACGTGCGCACACACACCACTTATATAAATGTATTTATTTTTATTTAATTTATATGTGGAATATAAATGGAAATAAATGTTTAATTTGGCCACAGTGGGTGTGGAGTGTGTTGTGGCAGTCCTTCAGGTGTGTGAGTGGGCAGGAGGTGTACAAATTCGTTAGTAGGTAGTAGTTCTCTGTGGTCCCTCTTGCGGGGTGGGTGGAACCAGCTGGCTGCGTGTGTGTGTATGATAGCATGCCTGTAGGTCCCACTTAATATCCTGTTCTCGGGTGCATGTTACCCTGAGCCTATCAAGATGCTGAACAGCTGCTGGTGCTCTGACCTTCACACCAGCATAGCAGCTGGAAAGGCGCAAGAGCAGTGGCTCCCTGTGGCTCCAAACTCACTCAAAGTGTTTTTTGAAAGTACCATTTTTGACATTTTTAGCTTTACACACAAAGATGAAGAGGTGTGACCAGATGGGACCCAACCCATGTTATTACCAGAGTCAAATTTTAGGCCTGTAGCTCTTTTTCTGGCAAAAAGTACCATTTTTGACTTTTTTGAATACAGAAAGTGGTGCGACCATACAGACATCCTTAAGGTGTTCTCCTGGTGACACTGATTCTAAATATGTGTGTGTGGGTTTGTGAGTCTACCTCAACCGTTCAAACATGAATTGATGATAAACAGACAGCCAGACTATTCCCTTGAAAGAATCACCATAGGAATGCTTTAATTAATCATTTAGTTTCATTTTGCACTTCCGGTTAGTTTTAAAAGCAATATACACAGCATTGGCAACACAATAGCATGAAAATTATCCAATTCAAAGAGTCGTAAGAGAAATACATTTTATTTGTGGAATGTAAAATTAGTTGTGAATTAATTGTGTATGGGCTACTGGTACTGGTTATTGTTGAAGTTCAAGTGGAGCATGGCCACAAGATTTTCAATAATGTTAAGCTGAATATTGGAGAGGGAAAAAACTAATAGCAAATAAATTTTTTTTTAATTTTTAATTCTGCTCTTCAAGCATGTGGTAGACTCAATGATTACAATATTTTAAAAATGATATATGAAATTGTGATAGAAAATAAACAAAAGTACCAACGAAATATACTTCTGATTTTTGCCTTGTAACTGTTTCTAAAATATAATTAACAGTGGATATACTAGGGGAAGAAAAAGAGAATTAGCTGGCTTCCAGCTAATGTGCAATCACAGAGTGTGAGCTGTGTCCTCTGCAGGCATGCCTGCTCCAGCTCATGTGCTTCAGCTCTGAGTATGCAGTCCCTGTCCTTCATAAGCACTACTAATCCTGTCCTCCAGAAAACTTAACCTTCATTGAACACTACACAAAGAGGGAAAGTTGCAATGGGTTTGAGTCTTCTGACAGAAAGTTATGAATATCATTAAGCTGAGCAAGAATGAAATTAATCTTGCCCGCCCATTCATTAAAGAAGTGCATAACAGTGGAGGGTCTTAAAGTTGTCTTATTGAATATTTCTATTAGTGGTTCTTTTGGTTTTGGGATGTCCCTGGAAAACTGCCATTTTCCTGGCCTGACTATCTAACCTAATCTTGAGCAAAGAGGAACAAAGAGACTACCAATTGGTCCTAAGTGAGCTGGACAGAAAAGGCTTTAATGCTTCACTCATCACATTGGAAATTGGTGCTCTAGGCCTTTCTGAGGGTCTAAATGAGTTATATCTACACCCCTCCCCCCTCCCCTCCTCTCCATGTTGAACTCTAATGTTGAATACTCAATGTTATTGAAACCCTGATGTTGAAATCCATGTTGAATACACAATGTCGAAACTCAATGTAGAGTAAGTAATGTTGAACCACCCAATGTTAATGTTGAACTGCCCAATGTTAATGTTGAACTGCCCAATGTTAAATACACAATGTTGTGGAAATGTTAAAACCCAATGTCCAATGAACCGCAACATCATTGAATTACCAATGGTGAATCCTAGTGCTGTGAATACCCGTTGTTGACTACACAATGTTGACTACACAATGTTGACTACACAATGTTGACTACACAATGTTGACTACACAATGTTGAAATCAAATGTTGAATACCTAATGTTCTTGAAACTCCTATAGTTTAATTATATTAACTTGATACAACAGAGTCAATGGCAAGCAACAGGAAGCTAGAACAAGCCTGACCACACCCACATTCAAACCTGCTGAATATATCACTATCACAAAGTTAATTCACAATCTAAAATAAGTTTTTGATGAATGAATAGCTAAACAAAAAAATAAACTGTAATCATAAAAAATGTCACACAAAAATATTTTTTAAAAACCTAGAACATATTAAGAACACATCTAAAGTGCAGAGGTCATGGGTCCACTTGGAGGTCATGGGTCCAATTGTTGCTACATTTTGATGTTGCGTGGAAGAATGTTGTTCTTCCTCATGTATTCTGTCAGTTGATCGGGCACCTCAGCCAGCACCGTCCCTGCCAGCACCTGAGGGGACGCCTGCACACACAGACATGGTAGGTGAGAGAGGTGAAGTGGGAGGGAGGGAGGGAGGTGAAGTGGGAGGGAGGGAGGGAGGTGAAATGGGAGGGAGGGAGGGAGGGAGGTGAAGTGGGAGGGAGGGATATGTTATTGGAAGTTATGGAATGTTATTAATGTAACATAATTAAAGTGGGAAGGAGAGAGAGAGCACCGTTTTTTGTACCACCGCTACTCCTAGCCAACTGGTGAGATCACTGGCAAACCACTTGACATGGTCACTGGCACCAAACACCTACTACCACTTTGTTCATCATAGTTGAGAACTTCCATATTGAGAGTTCATGCTCGTGTGGGGAGGGGATGTCAGTGACCTCATGTGCATGCAATAGAGAAGTACTAATTACGTGGAGGAAATCCCTGTAGGGCACAAACTGCACAATGTCTCTCTCGGCCATTTCCCCACGAGAACTAGTCAGTCTGGCCCTGTGGGAGGGCAAGAGAAAGGGAAGGGGGAGACAAGAAAGAGGGAGGGAGGGAGGGAAGGTGAAGAATATAAAAAAGGAATTAGGAAGATGGTGGAGATCAGGTGGGTAAAGGGTAAATATGCATAAATGGAGTGAGTAAGCTACTTATGCGGAGAAGGAAGGGATAGGGGAAAAGAAATGGGAAAGTAAGACAGCAACAGAGAGAGAGAGAGAGAGAGAAATGATGAGAGATGGAAGGAGGTGGAGTAATGGGAAGATTGTGGACAAACAAAGTGAAGGTGCTGCTGTACGACCAGAGGGAATGGAAGAGAAAGGAGTTGATTGGAACTGAACAAACAGATGTAGAGAGACAGAGAGGTAAGTTGGGGGGCCACGGAGGAGAGAAAGGGAAGAACAGGAAGGGTGGAAGGAGAGAGGCAGAGGACGCAAAGTTGCAGCTGGCCACATGTCAGAGGAGAGACAGCAGAGTAGACTCACTGGCTATCATCAGCATCAAGCTTGTCCATGGCGCTGAAGTTAGCCTCGCCCACTCCAACGATGATGATGGACATGGGAAGGCGTGAGGCGGCAATAATCGCTCTCTTTGTGTTCTCCATGTCCGAGATAACCCCGTCAGTCAACATCAGCAACACAAAGTATTGCTATGGCAACCACAACACAACAATGCTAAAATAATAACACAATATGACATGAAACAGGGACACATGTATGACATGGAACAGGGACACATGTAGTGCTGGTGAGTGAAAGGGTACAATAGGTCAAATAGGTGATGAATATTTGCAGAAGTGCTAGCATAGAGTGCACGACCCTTATGAATAAATATAGAACTACATGAGATGTGTATGACTGTGTGTGTGTGTGTGGCCATCTGACCCTCGTACCTGCGTCTCCACGTTCTTCTTGGCTTCAGCAGCGAACCTGGCCACATGGGATATTATGGGGGCAAAATTGGTGGGCCCCCACAGCTCCACAGACCGGATGGCTCTGTGGTAGGCGTCCAGTATGCCAGGAATGCCAAAACAATACGGGTTAGACGGGTTTCCATTCAGGGCAAACTCGTGGGAAACTTCATCATTGATGTTGGCCCCAAAACCAAATGCTGGGAACAATTTATCTCTAAATAAACAACAATAATAATACAATAAATAAAAGTTTCACTGGATAAATAAACAACACTAAGGAAGTCACAGTTCTAGACTGTGACTCTTCCAGGCTTGTAATGGGGTCACTTCAACTTCCTCACTTGCATGTACCTCTGCTCTAGGTGTCCAACTGGTGTAGACTGTTGTCATAGCAACCTCACCAGGCCTAGTAGCCACATAAGTCAGCTTGGTGAGAAACATTAGCTAGTGTTACACAGGCTGCAGTGCTGTGTGCAGTATTTGTACCTGCAAAAACCCTCGCCCTTTTGGCAGATTTTTGGTCGGCTTCCACAATAACAAACTTGTTCAGTTCGCTTAACCAAAAAAAAAAATACACACAGCCACACCTACACAAGGATAAGAACACTCTCCCAGTCATGTGGAGATCATATGACTAATTTCAGTGAAATTAGATATCAGAGTCTTCCAGCAGTATTCGTGCTGTCACCAAACTAGACCCTTTCAGTGTTCTCCTCGCACCCCCTGGGAGTAGCCAGAATCCTCTGGGGAAACTGACAATCCACTCACTTGCCAAATCCTGAAATGGATACTGGCCCATCCAACATCCAACATCAACAGGCAGACAATGTCTTTCAAGATACTGGCCTTGCCCTCCAAATCTTAGAGCTAAACATTGAAGGAATCTCTGCTGTTATGTGGGAGCTCCTAGCTACAATGTGCAGTATAGAAAGAGTATGCATCATCCAACACCTTGGTCCTGACAGCTCTAGACGTGAGCTCAATATCAGCAGCTATGACCTCATGGCTTGTACAGGCCACAAGCAATATGGAAGAAGTACCTGTCAGGGCACATGTTGCACATGCAACTTGTGGTCACCAAGAGGTACTACTGGCATTTCATCGTTTGGTCAGACAGTGGGCTGCATATAGAATTCTCCACTCAAGACCCAGCTCTTATTCAGCCGGCCATTCCTGGAGCCACGAAATTTTGGAGAATGCGTGTGCTACCAGAACTCATGGGGAAGTGGTGTACATGCACGCAAGGCTCCCGTCTCATGGAGAGGAAAAACTTCAGAAGGAAGATCATGGAAAATGGTGCTACTGAAAGAAGAAAAAGGAGGACAGATGGTTGGGTGGGTGTGAGAATGAGTCACCACCGCTGTAGCAAGTGGTTCCATTTGCAGTGTGTTGGGATGAGAGTGTCTACAGGTCCTAAAGGAAAGCAGTTCTGTCCTTCTTGTCAAGCCATTAAATATAAGAGCAGGAAATCCAATTCAAACTACTGCTATCCGTGTGTTCACAATGCATTCCTCCACTCATTCATTCCCTTTATGCCCCCATACTCCACCCCCCCCCCCCCCCCCCCTCATGCTCCCTACCTGTTGTGTCTCCCTGTTAGGTTCACTTTGTAATTTTCCAGAAGCCGCACTATAAAACAATATTATTGAGCTGCACATGCAGTGACTTCAGCTGCACATGTGCCAGATCTAGGATCACATGACTGAGCCCTGATTTCACATGCCTAGACGTGGGATCACATGTCCCAGACCTACTCCTAGCAGAAACCTAGAACTGTGTGTTGGTAGAGTATGACCCAGAGACTCTCAGACCTTGGCATTGTGTGTGTTACCATGAATACTATGGATACCACACACAGCTACTGAAAGAGTCAACGTACGAGTCGTAATATTGGCAGACCTCTCCGACAGCGACCAGGGCCTTGGTGTACTGGTTGGTGGGGTTGTTGGGGTTGATGTAATGGAGGGAGGTGGGGTGTGTTGCCTCTGTGTTGCTGGCTGTGAAGTCCACACCCACAGTGAAGTTGATCTGACAACCTCCCATCACAAAGTCCAGGAAGGAGTACAGCTTAGTCACCTGACCAAGATGGAGGGGGTGAGGGGAGGAGGATGGAGGGAATGAGGGGTGGAGGAGAAAATGTGTCTGGTTGTTTATTTTAGTCTTGAAATGATCTAAAGTGTTGCTCAATGATTTCCTTTTAAAATACATTGTGATATTCCCTTAATGCAGAATAATTTATGCTGAGAAATAAAGTAACTGTGCATTTCAGACTATCACATGATGTAACTATCACCAATCCACGCCCATCTGGTGTCTGCACTACACCATATTAGCTGACATAATGCACCTACACTCACCCATTCCCTGGCCACACCCATACTACACCTTCTCCCTCACCTGAATACTGAGGATCTTGACTGTGCCTGAGTTCTTGTATTTCTTCTTTTCTTTCTTCTTTGGGTTGATGCACTCCCAGGACTTAGTATGCCCAGCCTGCAACATACACAGAGACGTGGTTATGATGGGTGGGTGTGACTATAGTAGGTGTGGCCATAGTGTGTGTGTGTGGTTATAGAGGGTGGGTAAAGGTAGGAACACAAAAGGATAGATACCAGGACATGCAGGTGACATGGCAGGTGATGAGGGGACCAGGTGGGTGGCTTACCTGCAATTCTGCCAAGGTTGTTTCGAAGATGCCGATGAGATCATGACTGCCATCAGAGTCCCAGTCATAGCAGGTGACCTGAGAGACAAAAGTGTGTGTGTGTGTGTGTGTGTGTGTGTGTGTGTGTGTGTGTGTGTGTGTGTGTGTGTGTGTGTGTGTGTGTGTGTGTGTGTTCTCTTTCAAGTGACTGCTTCATAATAACAGAAACCATTTTAAACTTGCACAGATATTATTAGTGAGTACTATATAAGTTAATTTCACTTAATACTACGGTTTGTATATAAGATAATTTCATTTATCACTACATTTGTTTACTTGCACTATCTATAAACCCTACTCACCAACTTGTCAAGCAACTCATTGTGGTAACCATGGTAACACATTTATTGTAAACATTTGTTGCTAAGTCTTGACAAGTTGCTGTCTGTAATCTTTGGAGTTGTCTAGATTTTGATAATAGTTCACTTTCTTTGGTGTTTCAACCAAAGTTAAGAAAGTTCAGCACAAGAAAAAAAAAAGAAAAAAAAAATTGAATTATTGAATGATTGCTATATTTATCTCACTTCAAATTGTACTAGTTATTATAAGTAAAGTTTAATTTAGCACTCCTTTAACCTTGTCATTCAATTCAACAAATATAATTTCATTTCATTTAACACTAAGTTGTATATAAGTTAATTTCATTTACCACTGCATTTGTTTACCTGTTCTATCTACAAGCCCTACCAACTTATCAAGTACCTCATTTGTTGTAACCATTTGTGGCCAAGTTTTGACTAGTTGCTGTCTATAATCGTGTAGAGTAGTCCAGATTTTGATAGCAGTTCACTTTCTTTGGTGTTGCGAACCAAAGTTAAGGAAGTTCAGCACAAGAGAATGGTAATACACAACAGCTTTGTGACAAAAGATCAGAACATGAAACAGAAATCAAAGAGAAATAGAAATAGAAATAGTTTAGTAGTAGCTACCTGGAACGTTCGTACTTTAGTACAGTGTTCAGGTGATGAGCGGATCTGTAGGAAGCAACTAATGGATGTAGCTAAGCATGGTAACCATAGTGACAAGCCTGGGAAGATTGATAGGAAGATAGATTTGTTAATGGGAGAATTGAGGAAATATGGTGTGTCTGTTGCAGGGATCCAAGAGACGAAGTGGTTTGGAAAGGATGTGTGGCCAGTCGGTAGATATACCTTTCTGCACTCTGGTCATCCTCTGCCAGGGGATCAGGAAAGAGCTATTAGGAATGAGGGTGTTGGAATAGCATTGGACCAAGAGGCTACAGTGGCATGGAAAAATGCAGGGGAGGTGTGAGAAGCAGTTAGCTCAAGAATAATATCAGCTAGATTGAAGTGGGTACACACAGGAAAGAAAAGGGGAGGTTGGTCTGGAAGGGCATCAGGCACTTATGTATCAGTAGTGTGTGCTTACGCACCCACAGCTAAGGCACCCCCAAGCATTAAGCTCAACTTTTATGATGATTTGCAGGATACAATAGATAGGATTCCACACAATGATATCCTTGTTATGCTGGGTGATTTCATTGCTAGGGTGGGTGTGTTGGACACAGGGAATAATCTATGGCAAGGTGTTATAGGGAAGCATGGCTTGAGTGAGCGTAACTTTGTGGGCAAGGAGTTTTTGGAATTCTGTGTTTTAAATAAGTTCTCAATCATGAACACCTGGTTCCAAAAGAAGGAAATCTATCAAGGGACTTGGACACACCAAGCAACAAAGAAATGTCACATGATAGACTTTGTCGTGATGAGGGCTGAACAGAGATTTGTTCGCAGAGATGTGCAGGTGATGAGGGGAGCAAACTGTTGGACTGACCATAAGCTTGTAAAAACTCAGCTAAAGGTTACTGTTCCTCGTTCTGCCAAAAGAAAAGAGAAGATTTCTTTGCCTTTTGCCATCCATAAACTGAAAAACCCTGCCAAGAGGGATGAATATCGTGAAGTGTTGGAGCAGCATTTGCTGGCTAGACCACTCAGAGCTGGAGATTCCACCGAGTGCAACTGGGATGCTCTAAAGTCTTGTATTGTGTCAGCTGCAGAGAAAGTAGTTGGTAGAGGAAGAGGAAGCAACCAGACATTTGAGGATAGTAAGAAATTGTTGTCACCTCTGATCAAAGCCAAGGATGATGCTCACCTGAGGATGATACAGTGCAATACTTCAGCCAACCGGAAGGAGTTTAGGATACATCAGAGAAAGGTAAAGGTTGCAGTGGACAATGCAAAGGAAAAATGGATATGCAGGGTTGCCAAGGAGGGGGAAGCTGCAAAAAAGGATGGTTGCACAAGGTGGAAGAGTATCAGGAAGTTGCAGCTGGCTCATGCTGGAAGAAGACCAACTAGACCCACTGCTGCTGTCATGAAAGAAAATGGAAGTTTGACTCAGGGTCCCAAGGAGGTAAGAGCCAGATGGCATAGGCATTTTGTAAAGATACTTAACATACACTGTGCATTCAATAATGAAGTGATTGATACTCTGCCACTACTCCCACCACACTTGGATTTGGCTATGCCACCAACTGAAGAGGAATTGATGCAGGCTCTAACCAAATTGAAGATGAGAAAGGCAGGAGGCAAATCTGGTGTTCTTCCCGAGTTAATCCTCCATGGTGGTGTAGATCTGTGGGATAGAATGCTGGAGGTGATGCAGAAGGTGTGGGAAGAAGGTAAAGTGGTGAGAAACTGGCAGGACGCAGTGGTTGTTCCAATCCCAAAGAAAGGTGACCTGAAGCAGTGTGACCATTGGTGTGGAATAAGTTTGTTGGATGTGGTAGGGAAGGCACTAGGCAGAATTGTACAGGGAAGATTGCAAATGATTGCTGAAAAAATTCTACCAGAGTCACAGAGTGGGTTCAGGAAAGGATGTGGTTGTGTAGACATGATTTTTGTTGCTAGACTGCTTGTGGAGAAAGCGAGGGAACATGGCGAATCATTGTATGTGTTGTTTGTAGACTTGAGGAAGGCTTATGATTCAGTGCCCAGGCAAGCCCTATGGAAGGTCCTAGAGAAGTATGGTGTGCCAGAAAAAATGTTGAATGTTGTGAAGTCTTTCCACGAGGGGATGCATGCTGAGGTTAGAGTGGGTTCGACTGTAACTGATAGGTTTGAGGTCAGGAATGGCTCATGGCAGGGATGTACCCTGGCACCCACATTATTTAATATCTACTTTAGTGCTATGGTGGCTGATTGGCGCAATAGGAGTAGTGGTGCAGGAGTGAGTGTGTTATATAAGCATGGTAGGAAGTTGGTTGGGGACCGCACAGCTAAGTCTAGATTGAGTGAGATGAGAGTAACTGAGTCCCAGTTTGCTGATGATGTGGCATTGTATGCAACCTCTCGGGATAGTTTTGAGTCAGTAGCAGCAGAGTTTGTGAAAGTGGCAAGTGAATGGGGCCTGACTGTGAGTACTGAGAAGACAAAAGGGATGGTTGTTGGTGAGGGATTGGATGAGAGTGATGTCAGACCAGTGCAGGTGGAGGGTGGCTCTGTGGATGTAGTCCAGGACTTCACATACTTGGGTGCTAACATCTCAAGAGATGGGGAGATCACTAGTGAGGTGACTAGAAGAATTGCTAGGGCAGCTAGAGCATTTGGATGTTTGAGGGTGCCAGTATTTAAGAACAAAGACCTCTCATTGGCCACAAAGAGAGCAGTGTATAGGGCAGTTGTTCTAGCTGTATTACTGTATGGAGCTGAAACTTGGACGATGAAGGCTGTGCATACAAGACGTTTGAATTCTTTTTTCACAACCGTTGTATTCGGACAATCCTGAATGTGACGAGGTACCAACAGTGGAATAAAAGTTTAACATCTCAACGACTATCACATAAGTTTGGCATGCAGCACTTCATCTCTGATATCATTCTGGAGCAGCATTTAAGATGGCTGGGTCATGTGGGTCACATTGATGAAGAAAGGCTTCCAAATAGATTATTGTTTGGGGAGCTTAACATGAAGAGACCATGCCACGGGGCAAAGAAGAGATGGAGGGATGTTTTGAAAGTGGATTTGCAGGCAATTGGTGTGTATGATAGATGGTATGAGTTGTGCCAGGATAGGAAGGGGTGGTTTCATCTGTGTTTAGATGGTGTAGAGAAAATTTCAACATCCAGGCGATGGAACACCTGCTCAGCTAACAAGCAATCTGAATTAAGAACACCAAGTTGTGCCTGTGGAAGGAAATTTTGAAGACAAGGAGATCTGACCAGACACCAACATTTCTGTGTGATGCAGTCATAAGCAAAGTTTATTGCCATTGGTCCTGGACTCATCCAAGACACTGCCATCATGGTACTTCATACCATGGGCAGCTTCAAGGTTCAATGTGTGTGTGTGTATTGGGGGAGGGGCATAGATGGAGGTGGGGAGCTACATACTGGCCCAGAGTAGTGCTGCACATTGCCCCCCCTCCCCCTCCTCCCTTCCCCCTCCAGTACTCCTCAGATATCATGACTGTGTCAAGAGACAAACAAAGGTTATAGGTAAAGATGTTACCCTGATCTTTCTCTCTGGATTACTGTTACACAGTTTCTGGCTCTTGATGGCGAACGGTTTCCACACTGGGTTCAGGGTATTGTTGATTACCTGCAAGTGGTAGAGAAAAGGAAATCATTAGTGCATGTGCAATCACACACTCTCACTCACACACATACACTCTCACACACTTGCATACACACAAATACAGATTGTCTAGCTGCCATCAACACGGTCACGTGCACCTGACATAGTCAGGGTGCCTGTGCACTAAGCAAACTCCTGGAGCCGGGCTAGGAGCTCACAGGAAGACCGACCAACACTCTCAGCTTATGGGTGTGGGCACCCGAAGTCCCACCTGAACCCTTAGCTGATTAACAAGAAGCCATGACCAGTGAATTTGCACCCCAGGGAATTCCAGGTCCCCATCACAGCTGGGTGGACTGGTGTGGGAAGAAGATGTTGAAAAACAGGAAAGTTTCCTGCCAGTGCTGGGCTTAAACTCACAACCCCGGGGTTTCTAGTCCATGAGCATAACAACTCAGCTATTCTGCCACACACACACATGCACGCACACGACTACTCCAAGTGGTGCACAGCGGACACACAGTCTCAACCTTTCACTTTCCTCTCCACACAAAGTCAAGCACTAATGACCTTCTTGCAGACATTCTAAAAGTTTTGGACTAAATGCATAAACATATTCTTTTCTTTAATGTGGCATGGTTGCCATGGAGAAGAACTGTGTGCTCAAGTGAAGCTGCTATGATGGTCTTGTGATGTACCTCTGTCTTGTGGACGGGGGTGAAGCTGCCGTCCGAGTTCTCCTTGGCGAACTCCAGACAAGGGTCAGACTTGCCCATGAAATCCTGTAAGCAAAGGGGACGATAAAATAATTTGCATGCAGACATTCTAGTACAGAAGGTTGTCAATCTCGTCTCAGACTGCTGGGAGGGTCACAGGATAGTAATCAGTGGGAACTGGTCCTCCACAGAGAGAGGGGGGGGGGGGGGGGGGGAAAGAGATGGCCTCACAGCAGACATTACGAATACACACAACACACACTCTCCCTCTTCAGGAGGTTGCACCCCACACTATGACCACACCCATTCAGACACACCTCCTTGAAAACTATAAATTATTATATTAGCTTGCCTGAAGGAAAACAGCACTATAAAGAAAACATGTGATCATGACCACAACGAACTAGGTGTGTCTAAACTACCACTATTTACAAAGTAAACAAAGCATGTGTGTATTGTAAACAATAATAACTGTAAACAACTAAGACCACTTGTAATGCACACATTCCTAGCCCTAGCCCTAGGATACCTTTTTATCCAAGCCCTCAGCAGCAAATTGGACGAGAACTTCAGACAAGTTGGCTGCCACTTCTTCAGCCCTCACCTAGACAACCACACCAATACTAGTCAGATTCATGACAAACACTTCCAGTAGAACATCATGATAAATAATAGTTTGTTGTGATATAAACAAATATCCCACACCCTTTCCTCAAGGTCAAACCGACATAATATACAGCACAAGACTAGAATGAGATAATGAATAATATACATTTGATAATGTGAGGTGACTTCCTTATACAGGATGTGTCCCTACTACACATGTCCTAATAGAATTATACACTCTCCACTGATGTGTGGTTCCTAATCAATTACAAGGCACCACTTTCTCATCCTAATACAGCCCTTGCCAGGGACGAGCTGCTCTGCAAGGGATGAAGTCCCTGACTAGCTGTTGTTCTGGGACCAGCTCTCATCAAACTTTGGAATGAAATTTCCAACATTTCTCACCATCGTTTCTCCACTGTAATCTCTCTGACCACCACAATCTGATTGCTTACACAATACATGACTCCCTGCCTATGAAATAAAGAGTGGTTGCCATGACTACACCACACCAAAGGGTTGATAAGAATGGTTGCCATGACTACACCAACAGTCACTACAATAGAAATAGTTGAGAGTGGTTGCCATAACTACTCCAACATGATCTGCACAACAGATGTGGTAAATGACTTCACAAGTGACTGAGTAAAATACCACAATACCCTAAACCAAGGAAGGCATGGATGGTGCACAAATACGATTACCAAACAAATGATTACTTTTACAAACAAACCAACATGAGACCAAGCCACACACTGTACCACACGCCTATATGATCATATCTACCACATATACTCTATAGAGACACCTCCTTACCCCTGCATATCTCATGCAACTCTCTCTCTCTCCCTCTCTCTCTCTCTCTATACACATATCTCATGGAGTTACTCCATAGCCCCTCCACTCTCCCACTCACTGTAATGTTGCCCCATTTGTCTTTAGTCTTCTTGCTGGAGCCTCCGGTCAAAGGTCGAGTGAAGGGAGAAGAACTCACTATCTGAACACACAAGAAGGGACAGAGGTCACCACACATATCCACTAAACAATGCAGCCATGGCAACAGACCACACCCACCTCTCCCAGAGTGCACTCCATGCAGCCCAAGAAGTCATCGTCTTCAAGGGAACTGGTGGCATTGTCAACATCGTAAATGGTGAACCGAAGTTCCTGCACCTTCTCAAAGGAGTATGTGATCTCAATGGCGGTGGTGAAGTTTGGGTTAGTGGCGTTCTTCACCGGCTCTGTCCGTCCAAACTGTGTCAGTGAGAATAGACACAGGACACACGCACACTACATAAAATTGGATATGTCCATGTGTACTAACTGCACTCCCCAAACAGCCCTAGCACGCACAACACAAAGCCTAAGTAGGTGGAGCAATTACTCCATCTACAGGACAATTCTAAATGAAGCACAGTTGCAATGGAAAGTGCCAATGTGGCCATTATGCATTGTTATGCAAAATAAAATAGTAAGCCAACTTAGTCTCATGTTCTCCGTTGTTGGGGCAGATAAGCTGTTCTTGCTACTCTCCCCAGGGTTGCCAGGTCTTGAAAGGCCCAAGAAGCCAAACTTAGGGTCTTAGGAAGCCAAATGAAGCCAAACTTAGGGTCTTAGGAAGCCAAATGAAGCCAAACTTTTGTTTAAGATGTAAAAAAAGGAGCTAATTTTTTTGTGTGTGTTGATTTCCCCCAACTTTTATTCAAAGAGAGCATCAACAAATTTAATGCAAGATAAAATTAATATTGAACATATGGAGAGTCTAGTGGACTAACAGATTTCATGTAACAACGGGTTAGCAACAAATGATTTATACGACATAACTAGTAACCAGCTGATTTCATGCAACACTGTGTGTGGGTGGACAACAAAATGAAAGTGAACAGATTATTGTTTTTTACTTGCTAATATCCTAACAAGACACATCTATGGAGTCCTAATTAAAACACGGTCCATGATCTCAATAGAATACTAATTATGGCATTAACAATCTCTAGCTATCTAGTGATGAGGTCTGCACTAAAGATCATTTGAGCCTGTAGGCATCGAACAATAATAATTTACAGTGCTTGCAAATGTCTCCATTCTGGATTTTGTATTGTGTTTCTATCTGGACGATCTTAAGCACCAGCAGCCTAGGTGCCAATAAGTCCAGATTAAAATAATAGAAATACTTCTAAATATAAAATTTAAAAATTTTATAGCCAAACAGGTTTAAAAATAGCCAGGTTTTTTTTTTAATATGGCTATAAATTAGCAACATTAACAACTGTTGTCTTCTCTGATACTATCACTTTCTCAAAAGATAAAAAAAGAGGTCATAAATAGATGTCATATTGACACACACACCTCCACCGAACTAAAACAGTAATTAATCCTCTTCAACTTGGAGATGCAAAATTTGAGATATGTCAAATTGCTACCAAATTGGTTCGACTTCTCAGCTTGAAATTTTGGATGTCAAAAAATTTTTTTCCCTCCTAGAAGCCAAAAAGAACCATATTAATTGGTTTCCCGATCAGAATTCCTGGATGCCAATTTTCCTTTAGTAATCTAATATGGAGCCAAATTAATTTAGCCTCTTGGATTTCAGTTTTTTAAGCTAAACAGATTTCCAAAAAAGTTCATGAAAGAGCAACCATCAAATGATCACCTTTGCCACACACCATCTCTCTGTGGAACTCACAGCCTGAAAGTTCATCACTGCATTTCAAGTGGCTTGACCTTGCAAGTCCATATAAAAAGCAATGTGTAATTGCGTTGGTAACGATCACGGTATTCACCAATTAGAAAGGAACCTCTGAAGGCTGCAGTAGACAAAGCTTGGCATGAGGAGAGGTATATAGTGACAGAGACACTGTCTACTTCCTTATAATTCTGCTGAAGTTAATTCCAATGGAGATGTTGAGCATTTAGTGCAATTTGACCAGTTTATGTTTTTGGTTAGGGATAAACTCACCGCACCCACTTAGTCCCAGTTGTTTATGTCCTGAGGCCCCCACATTCTCTTCCCTGAGGCCCCCACATTGTCTTTCCTGGGGCCCCCACATTGCCCAGGATATTCCCTGGGTCAAGTTGTGGATTTATGCCAAGTTTCAGATCTCTAGGTCAAAGGGACTGGGGCAGTACATAAGCCACAGAGGTAGGTACACACATATAACCAGGAGTTGAGCTAACTCACAAGGTCCCATGCGGGGAGTGAAGTGAACCCACTGGCTGGTAATTGGACATTTAATAGTTTAGAACTAATATAAACTTCTGGACAGTGTTTTCTTGGTCTTCTGCCACTGATGTATATTCCAACACCTCTCAGTCTGTGGTCAGCTGGTCCACCATGAAGTTAGCTAGCTAGCCATATTGAAAGGAAAATGGGAAAGAGTGAAGATAGGGTTTTCCATTTGCAACAGGAATCATTAAAATAGATAAGATGATGGGTGCACACCAATATTAATGGCCCAGCCCCTAGACATTATGACATCATTGGTCTGTCTGCTGGTCAGCTGGTACTAGAAGAGCTGACTAGCTCAAGGACTGCTGCAGGTAGCAAGAGATGCCAGTGCAGGTGACAACCCTCCCTGCTCTGTTTATCAGTGAAGTACTAGATTGAGATCAGGGGAACAAACAAACAGATAAACAAGAAAACATAGTGAAGCCTTGGGGTGCTTGTGGCACATTAAACTAACATGTCCGCAACCAATTATAACGCCAGACTAACACAGAACCCTGGGACAAACACAGCAGTGTTGCATACCTCGGTGAACGCGTCCCCTCCACCGCTTCTCACGCTCAGTACTGCTATAGGGTCCGACTTAGAGAACAGATCCTGCTCCTTCAGATTAGTGCAGGATATGCTGAGCTCTACCCTGGAGGAAGGAGAACTAGAAACAGGGATCGCAGCCATTGCAGTTTGAGGGGGTGGATGGCTCACTCAACTGGGCGGAGGGTTTAATGCCTAATAATTAGTGGGGGTCGTAGAGAGGTAGAGTCAGCTCAGGGGCACTCACACACGTGGCCGAGAGGTGGGTATGTCGGTATACATTGGCACGGTGGTGGGCACTCTCATGCAGAAGACGGCTAAAGTGGAGGTCAATCGCATGTTCCTACACCCACACGTCCTCAAGGTGAGGGCGCTGTCATGACCAAGAGTGGAGAGTGAACGTTGGTGCCCCCCCCATCCTAAAATGTTTGCACCCCACTGGACCAGTTGTGACAGTTGATTATTAGTTTTACAATCAGTTACCCAACTTGGTGATAACTCCACCTGATCATCTCCCTCCCCCTCCATCCCTCCCTTCTTGTTGGCTCTCCACTGCCCCAGCATGTGCTATGTGGTGTGCACCTCATCATCCAATGGCTGCCCATGTAAGGAGTACATACTCCATTGGCCCTGATGAGGAGTATCCATCCCAACTCCCTGTTCATTGGGGGAAGGGAGGGGATCTCCAGTGGCTGTGTGTGGTGGCTCTTGTGGAGAAGAATCCAATCTCCATGTTTGCATATTTGGATGAATCTTGTGCAGATGAGTAGCTCTTCAATTTCAAACTTTATGTGGTGTAGTTGTTTAGCATCTGATTATCCTGCAGCGTTATGTTGGAGGGTGGGCTCTATTTAATGAGCACTGCACACAGTGTTATGGTCTGGTAGTTCAGTTGCTAGATGACACCCAGCACGGCATGTATGTTTGTGTCTGAATAGGATGATAGTGTGGGTGCCTTACGTGGGAGGAGGGGTGGATGCCCCCAACTTAACCCCCCACCCTTTTCCATTCCTCCCTAACTGATAGTAACGCATGAAATGGCCATCTATTAGCTGCTACACACACACACACACACACACACACACACACACACACACACACACACACACACACACACACACACACACACACACAGGTTATAGGATATATTACATCATGGGCTTACAAGCAATTTTTTTGTTAATGTAATTATTTGGTGCAGAGTGCAACCTGCAGCTGTATTGTAATAGGCCACACTCACAATAGGTCAGTGCCAGGCCATGCTGGCTGTGTGTGTATTGGCTCTGGTTTGTGTCTCTACTCTCTGAAAGTCAATTCACAACTGGACAGAAACCATCGCAATTTCTACACAACACATACTCAGCTTAGCATGGAGTCAAGATTATCAACTTTAGAAATTTGTTCAAACCTAAACCTCACACCATCATACATATGCACACTAACTATCACACACACACACACACACACACACACACACACACACACACACACACACACACACACACACACACACACACACACACACACCCACAAGTACACACTCACTCACACACACACACACACACATACACACACACACACACACACACACACACACACACACACACACACACACACACACACACCCACAAGTACACACTCACTCTCACTCACACACACACACACACACACACACACACACACACACACACACACACACACACACACACACACACACACACACACACACACACTTATTTAAGGAGATATGCGTAAAACTGAATGTGCCCTGAAATATTGAACTCTCAAAGTGCAACATTGTTCAGTGTCTGGAATAAATAAACAACTCACCAAGTGCTATGCTCTTTCACCATCTGCTTGGCTTGTTTGTTGTTGTGGTTTTTTTATGTTATTTTTTTTGTTGTTGTTTTTTTAAAGTGGGTAAGGTGTTGGCTAATGATCTGTTGTGATTTAAGAAGGACACAACAAAATGCGGTAACAATTGGGTGTGTCCGTGCATGGAGGAGCATTGTCAGCTGAGGGTAGTGTGTGTGTTGTGTGGTGCGAGTGTGTGTGTTGTGTGTGTTCAGTCTATGATGTGATGCCTTACCAACTGAAGTTTGGCCAGAGGGTTGAAAGTTGCCTGTAGCTCTCATCTAGCCTCTCCTCATATAGTGTGTTTGCATGTCTTTTCCCTCACACTTGCTGTATTGACGAGTCCCTGTATAGAGACATGCCCTGGTATTTAGTTGGTGTATTTTGGTAGCCATGGTAACAATATCCTGGCTTGTAAACACACTGAGTGGGAGGCAACTATACTCTTAGGGACTTCGTGCACATGCTCCAGAGTGAGTGAGTGGGTGGGAGGCTCTACACTCTTCCATTGTGTGCACTGGTTGAACTTTCTGTTCGTGAACTTTCATTGTCCAAAAGACAACTGTGAATCCTGCCACTCTTGCAGACAATGGTCCCTGTCCCACAAACAAACCTACTTGTGGTGGTGGGCTGGAGACTCAGGGGGGAGGGGGGAGGGTTGCCCCTGCTGTGTTGGGGGCTGGCCATGAAACATGAACAATAGGCAACAAACTAAGGTAAAGGGTCATTCCTGAGGTGGAAGAGATTGACAGTCAGTTTAGCTGTATTTTGGCTTTAACAAAAAATATTCTTTTGTGATCTCATGCATTCTGGAATAGTTGGTAATGGGTTTTTTTTTTTTTAATTATCCTTTATTAGTGAAGATGTGGTTATTTCAATTAGTGTAGTGTGTTCCCCCCTTGTGTCCCCCTTGTGCATGATGGGTTATGTTTATTGTCATTACTGACAGTTTGGTGCATGATTCATTCAATAGTGTGATTGTTTCAATTAGTGCACCCCTCATGTCTGTACAGTACATACGCAGAAGGAAGAGATTATTTGCTCACGATGAGACAGAGAAGTGCATTGTTGGAGACGTGGTCCTCATCAAGTCTTGCCTCCCCATCAGCAAGAAGAAGCACTATGTCGTCCAAGAGATTGTTGAGAGTGCTCCAAGATATGTTCCTCCAGCCACAGGGGAGGAAGAACAACAACAACAAACAACAGAACACTGAGACCACAGAACACACTTCATACAAAATCAAAGTTTTATTGTGATGTATTCATTTGACTACTTTCATTCTCTGTCTTTTTCCAATAGTGACTCTGGAAGTATTGTGGTGCAACATATTTCATTTGTCTGAGAGCTCAAATGTTCATAGAGGAGCATATCTCAGACACAGTTTGAATATATGGACAATAGTGAACTTACTGGTGAAGTTGTGAATCTCAGATTGTGGACATTACAATGACTAGAGTTCATTGAAATTAGAAGTTGTATTGGTAGGGCGTAGATATTTGGAGTAATTAGCATTGATGTAACCTGGCAGGCTCTGTGGTTGTTTGGATGTGATGAATGTGTGTGGATGGCCCTTGTCAGCAAAAACAACAAACATTACTGATCAATTATTCATGAGATAACAGTAAGTTAATGAAATGGTACCTACCACATGGGCGTAATGAATTTTATTTTTACTTTCATTTATTGGAATGTTTAAGAATTTATATAAAAGAAATCAATCATATTATAATTTGTGATTATTTTGTTGTTGTTTTGTTTGTTCACATCTTTCCCCAGCTGCTTGGGTCTACAGTGGTCAAATTCTCAGGGGTTACCTGAAGATGGTTTTAGGTGGAGTTCAGTAAATATCAGAATAAAACCTTTTGTAGGGACAGGGTTGTTTGTTGTTTTTTTTCATTTCAAAATTTTTTCAAGGGGGGAGGGGGGCCCCAATTTCATGTGTGGGTAACCACCAAACTATATTGAGTCATGCAATCCACGATTATGTAAACACTCAAAGTGAGGAAGTGAACAAAACTGTGCCTGAAACCCTGTCCTCCTCCTGTTCTTCCTTTTGAGCACTTTGGCTCAGAGTGCCTGCCAGAGAATTCATTTTGAATGGAATGCAACTCAAAAATATTAAATGTTTCCAGGTTTCAGAGTGAATTGTTGGTTATGTGTTGGTGGCACAATCATGGTGGATTTTTTTTTTTTTTTTTTTTTTTTTTTTGAAAATAACTAAATGGTTTACAGAATAAGGCCTTGGTTTGGCATACCAAATGAGGAATTATTGTACGTAGTAAAAAAAAGAGGAGGGGGGGGGTGGTAGGAAGTCAATTTCTTAGTAAAGTGGATCCTGATTGGAGGGTCTGTTGTTGGTGCACCTTCTCCTCATCCCCACATAGCCATCCACAGGTCCTCTGATTAAAAGACAGAAAATGTCTTCACCTTAGAATTCTTGATAATTGATTGATTATGTTTGAGTTGTGGGCAATTAAAGGTAAAAAAAGAGAGAAGATGAATATTCCAACCTTGCATGGGAAGGGGCAAATAGTGATCTAGTGTAGCACATGTGGTGGAGATAAAAATACTTAATACAGCAGAACCTCACAATTGAGACCACCCATGGGACTGGCAACAACTGGTCTCAGTTTTGATGTCTACTTATTCTTGATATTGTGGTTTTGGTGGAGATAGTCCTGATACAACACCTAATAAACTAGTAACAATTCTAAAGGGGAGCCAACGGACTGGTTAGCTTTCATAATACCACCAACTTTAGCACTACTACAAGTATAAAGTCAGGATAATTCTGCTTCCCTCCACAGTTTTTCTAGGTTTAGGTCCCTTAGGGTGTGTAGGGGAACGGGTCGTATGCCCATCACAAACCAGCTCAAGTCTCAAGAGTGGAGGACTAACCACACCCATTTCACTTCAACACCCACTTTTCTACTCCCTGAATATGGCTGCGAACCCTGTTCCCAGCGGTGATCCTTCTTCTAAAGTTGAGCTGAGCATATCCTGCACTGGACTTAAGGATAAAGACGTGTTCTCCAAATCTGATCCCATTGCCGTCCTGTATGTGAAACAGAGCCAGAGAGCTTCGTTTACTGAGGTAATAGGGTGGAGATACGTTTTGTCTGTTGGTTGCCCCGTAATGCGGTATCTGTGTGTAGGATTTTTCTCCCTCTGGGTAACCGGTCCAGCCAGGGTTTATACAATGTGAAGTACTCCCCAAGAGAGAAGTTGTTCTATATTATTCTGGCCACTGCTACATAATGGAGTTGGTGAATCTTTTAAAAGGTTATAAAAACAATTTTGTCAATCTCTAACCGGCTCTTTCAACTAAAATACTAGCTATTAGCTATGAACTATTTATAAGTATGTGGCTGTCTTTCTTTTTTGATATTAACTTAGTTGATGGGCTGATATGGTTCATTTTATTCCCTCAACTCAAGTTAAAAGAAAAAATAATGCCATGGTCTTTGTAGGAAGAGCTTCTGTGTGTAGGGTCTGTTCAAAATTGAGGAGATGTAGATACTGGAGTTGTAATGAGTGAGAATGTTAGGTCAACAAATTTCTTTAAATTAAAATTGAGTGTATCAGTACATCAATGTGAGATTTCATAGATATGATTTTGTAGATTCATGCTGTCCTGGCAGGATGCAATTGGTAGAATATACTTGATATAGTTAGCAAACATCCAGGGTGTGGGAATATTTAATAGATTGAGGAAGATCATTCACATAGATTAAATAGAGCAAAGGTCTACATCCCTGTGGCAGTCCAGATAAGACAGGTAAAAAGATAGAGTGTTGATGATTTATTGAGACACACTGAAGTTTGCCCATGAGGTATGCCTTAAACCATAACCACAAGCCTCCAGTTATGCCATAGGTCCACAGCTCCATCAATATTTCTGTGTGGGGTACACTATCAAAAGCCTTTTGCAAGTTCATGTATATGATGCCCACTTGAGACAGCTTTCAATTTCTTTGTAAACTTTATATACTAAGATATGCAACTGAATTCAAGATATGGACATAAAATTCAGCACTTTTTATGGGATAAGTTTGTTTGTTAAATATCATAGTTCAGCTATGAATAAGACATTCAACATAACAAGCAGGCTGGTCATGCTTCTGAATTCAAGATGTGGACATAAAATTCAACATTTTATATGGGATAAGTTTTGTTTGTTAAATATACCATAGCAGCTACGACTTAACCAAGATCAAACTATTCCACCGGACTAGTCCAGGCAGCAGCAGGGGATCAGTTATGGCAGCAATAAATGATATTGAACTATGATATTTAACAAACAAACTTATCCCATAAAAAGTGCTGAATTTTATGTCCATGTCTTGAATTCAGTTGCGTATCTTAGTATATAAAGTTATGGCAGCAATAAATGAGTGGGCGTGGGGTCAGTTATGGCAGCCACAAGTGATCCCGGCTAGGGCTAGTTATTGGGGGTTGTGTTATTGCATGACAGCCATGACAATTTTGGTTGGGTGTGGCATGTTCTGTGATAAATTATAGTCCAACTACTGTAGCCCAACTATGTTGGCCACCATTATATGGGACCATAGACTCTGATTTAGAGTCTGTGATCCCACATATAATATTCTGACAAAGCTAGCACGTAGAGTGACCCCATCACCTCTGCAACTCTGCAACTCACCGTATAGGAAAGTCTTTTCTCCTTTCGTACACCCCTCCTCAAATATCCAGCTGGGTGGACGTCAGCCATGCTCTGGTGTCCTCATCCAGCGTGGTCAGCCCACAGGTTAGCTATTGGGTGGTCGCCACAGTGGGCAGTCATCGATGACGTCGTCCATTCTGCACCGGATGTCTGCAACCACAGACCACATTGTCTCCACCCCCATTGTCTCCGCCCCCATTCTTGCATCATCGCTGCGAAGCGTCTGACTCCACTTCTGAGTCGGTTGAGAAGCATCCATTGATTCCGTGGTAGGTCAGTGCCTGTGGTGCTATCTGATTCCTCCATGAAGCAGTGTAACCGGCAGTGGTCAGCATTCTGCCAGCCTTCCCTCCAGTGCTGCCTGAGCCACAGGTGTTTGCACACTCTTTGGCGTGGCTAGTGATGATATGGTGGAGGAGATGGTCTTTGTTCTCCTCTGCTTTTCAGTGACAGGCACAAAACAGCCGTGTCTCATCACAGAGCAGGGGAAGTGATGCCGGATAGAATGGGTAGGTAGTGGACTGCGGTGGCATGCAAGGATCCTGAGACTGTATCCATGGCAGTGTTCAGAGCTGTGTCCAGTTTCTTGATGTGTGTTCTTCTGCACCAGACTGGAGTGCAGTATTCGGCAGCAGAGCTTACGAGGGTCTGTGTTGAGATGCACATTGTGTCTGTCACAGCTCCCCATGTTGTGTCAACCAGGTGACCTATGGCCGCAACACGAGAAGAGGTCTTGGCTGACAGTTTTTCTGTGTGCTGGCGGTATGTCAGGGACCGGTCAAGCTTCACTCCGAGGTATATTGGTGTGGCCTCGAAATGAAATGGGTTGCCCTTTGCCATGACTTTGAGCCAACGTTTAGCCTTGCGGTTAGTGAAATGGAATGCGAAGGATATGGTCTTTGCCATGCAGAGCTTGAGTGGCCAATTATCAACACAGGTGGACAGGATGGCCAGACCGCTGTCAAGCTGTCCTCTATGGTCTGCCAGTTCTTATCGGCGAAAAGGATAGCAAGGTCGTCTGTGTATCCATACTTGTTTTCTCACGTGGCTGGGATATCGTGGATGTAGATGTTAAAAAGCATCGGCAACAACACTAAGCCCTGTGGTACACCGTTCTTCAGTTGCCTCAGTTTGCTGCATTGGCCATCGCTGGTGTGGAGCACAGAGCTGCGGTTTCTTAGTGTCTCCATAATGAAACCCACGAGATGGTGGTCGGGAATCATATGGAGGAGTTTGAGATGGAGGCCTCTGAGTCATACGGTGTCGTATGCGGTTGTGAGTTCGAGCTGTATGATGCCAGCTCTCTTGCCTGCCTGAAACACTTCCTCGATGTCTTGGGTGAGGATGGTCACTTGGTCTGTGGTAGACCTCCCGCAGTGGAAGCCGGCCTGTTCTTTTAGCATTTTAGGGTTGATATCCGGGTTATGGCGAGCATAGATGAGGTGCTCCAGGATCTTGTATGGCATGCCGAGGAGAGAGATAGGCAGGTATCCCTTGGGATCATCTGCTGGCTTGTTAGGCTTTTGTGGGGCGATCACCTTAGTGGAATGCCAGATCTTTGGCAGTTGGGATGTCTTGAGGCACACCGAATGCAATCTTCGCAGCCAGTCCGTCTCCTTCAGTCCGTCTCCTTCAGTCCGTCTCCTTCAGTCTGTCTCCTTCAGTCTGTCTCCTTCAGTCCGTCTCCTTCAGTCTGTCTCCTTCAGTCCGTCTCCTTCAGTCTGTCTCCTTCAGTCCGTCTCCTTCAGTCCGTCTCCTTCAGTCTGTCTCCTTCAGTCTGTCTCCTTCAGTCCGTCTCCTTCAGTCTGTCTCCTTCAGTCCGTCTCCTTCAGTCTGTCTCCTTCAGTCCGTCTCCTTCAGTCTGTCTCCTTCAGTCTGTCTCCTTCAGTCCGTCTCCTTCAGTCTGTCTCCTTCAGTCCGTCTCCTTCAGTCTGTCTCCTTCAGTCTGTCTCCTTCAGTCCGTCTCCTTCAGTCTGTCTCCTTCAGTCCGTCTCCTTCAGTCCGTCTCCTTCAGTCCGTCTCCTTCAGTCCGTCTCCTTCAGTCTGTCTCCTTCAGTCTGTCTCCTTCAGTCCGTCTCCTTCAGTCTGTCTCCTTCAGTCCGTCTCCTTCAGTCTGTCTCCTTCAGTCTGTCTCCTTCAGTCCGTCTCCTTCAGTCTGTCTCCTTCAGTCCGTCTCCTTCAGTCTGTCTCCTTCAGTCCGTCTCCTTCAGTCTGTCTCCTTCAGTCTGTCTCCTTCAGTCCGTCTCCTTCAGTCCGTCTCCTTCAGTCCGTCTCCTTCAGTCTGTCTCCTTCAGTCCTTGGTGTAATACAAACTCTGGGTGGATGTTGTCAGCTCCAGGGGCTTTGTTCACCTTCACTCGTTTGATGGCTTCAGTGATCTCTTTGGCAGAGAAGTCACCAGATGTCTGTGCCAACTGCTGGGCACTAGGGCAGTCAGCAGAGATGTCTGTGTCACCTGCTGGGGACTAGGGCAGTCAGCAGAGATGTCTGTGTCACCTGCTGGGGACTTCAAAAAGTCTTCACTTTGTTGGTGTTGATTTTCTTTTTGAACGACTTCACAGCATTGGGGCACCTGCTGTTGTTAATCAACTATGCCGCGATGGAGTTTGCGGTGATGGGAGAGGTGGATGGAGTGGATGACCGTTCTGTCAGCTTGTTGATTGTCTGGCAGGCTTGTCAGCTGGAATGAGTAAGTTAATCGACTACACCGTCTCAATCCACCACTCTCTGCGCTTTGTGTTGAGTTGCGTGAGAAGGTTGGTGGTGGCCTGGAGCTCTCTCAGCATTGGTGGTGGCCTGGAGCTCTCTCAGCATTGGTGGTGGCCTGGAGCTCTCTCAGCATTGGTGGTGGCCTGGAGCTCTCTCAGCAT
Organism: Lycopodina hypogea; assembly: GCA_963969325.1. Lineage (NCBI taxonomy): Eukaryota > Metazoa > Porifera > Demospongiae > Poecilosclerida > Cladorhizidae > Lycopodina > Lycopodina hypogea. The sequence goes on along the minus strand of OZ017780.1, from coordinate 15,553,136 downwards.
TGGTGGTGGCCTGGAGCACTCTCAGCATTGGTGGTGGCCTGGAGCTCTCTCAGCATTGGTGGTGGCCTGGAGCTCTCTCAGCATTGGTGGTGGCCTGGAGCACTCTCAGCATTGGTGGTGGCCTGGAGCTCTCTCAGCATTGGTGGTGGCCTGGAGCTCTCTCAGCATTGGTGGTGGCCTGGAGCTCTCTCAGCATTGGTGGTGGCCTGGAGCTCTCTCAGCATTGGTGGTGGCCTGGAGCTCTCTCAGCATTGGTGGTGACCTCACTGTGTGCATCCCGGGAGTGAGGGAAGGGGTCCAGAGTGCATCCCAGGAGTGAGGGAAGGGGTCCAGAGTGCATCCCGGGAGTGAGGGAAGGGGTCCAGAGTGCATCCCAGGAGTGAGGGAAGGGGTCCAGAGTGCATCCCGGGAGTGAGGGAAGGGGTCCAGAGTGCATCCAGGGAGTGATGGTAAGTCCTTGGGAAAGAGAGGGAGAGCCAATGGAATGATTTCACTGGAACCTTCCTTAGCCTGGAGCTTATGCTGACCGTTGTATTGATGTGGTGATCAAAGGTCTTGATGAGGTTGCTTTTGACATGGCCAGGAGTCAACAGCTACAGCAGTTCCTTGTAGTTCATACACAAAAACCATCTTTTGTGTTGAGTGCAGCTTCAGTGCTACACACATAGCAAGCCAGTCAACACTGATACAACATGAACACGTAATTATGGCAACAATAAGTCAAACAATCAACAGACAAGGAACTTATTCCAACTCTCTGGAATGTAGATTCAACCATGATTGTAGTCAACCAGTTCTTCACAGTGAGGCACAGAACCAGGTCCAGTGCAGTTCAATGCTGTGGAAGGCTGCACCAAGCTCCACCTCATCACATTCAAGAGAAAGATGCAGAACTGTTCAAATGTGTTTGAGTAAGACTTGCTAGCCTTTCTAGTCTATCAGGCCTGTGTGTGTTTAGGTCACTCACACACACACACACACACACACACTCACTCACTCACACACACAATCACACACGCTCACAAACCCTCACACGCACACACACACTCACTCACTCACACACACGCATTCACTCACACACACTCACACACACACACACTCACACACACACACACACACACACACACACACACTCACACACACTCACACACACACAGTTTCACAGTGAAGATGGTTGATGATTGCTTATCCTGGATGGAAAACCTCCTTACAAGTTTGAAGGAACTGAAGCTGCTGCTGCTAAAGAGACATGGCATCTATTCCAGTGCGAGCAGTTTAAATTTTATAGGTAAAAGTGGATAGCCTTCAACCCTTTGCCTTGTGGACTGCCACTGGGTGGGTGCGACCTTCATTGGATGGGGTGTGGCCTCCATTGGGTGGGTGCAACCTTCATTGGATGAGGTGTGGCCTCCACTGGGTGGGTGCAACCTTCATTGGATGGGGTGTGGCCTCCACTGGGTGGGTGTGACCTTCATTGGATTGGGTGTGGCCTCCACTTCACATTCATAGGAAAACGGAGAATACCATAGAGGGACGGGAGGAAACTGGCAGCAATGCAACTCTGAAATGGCTATGTCCTCTCTCCCTCTCACTGTGTGGTCTCTCCAGTGATGCTGGGCGTCGCAGTGGTCTCCACTCAAGAGAATGGCCAGTGAAAAGCCTGAGCATATACAAGGACAAGGCTTGTCACTGTCACTGTGCTGCATTTAGAACTGTCCTGTAGGGTACATGGAACGACTGCCTGCTCCAGCCTTATGTTTTGTGGTGGGGGTGTCGTTAGTTGCCAGGAGAACTAACTACACATGTCATAATGTGTTTATACATGTTCCTGCATGTTAGATATGTTCATGTACACATACTTAAGTATATAGAACAGAAAACTTGATTGTTGTTACTTAATTTTGCATTAGTCATAACAGTAAATCCAAATCAATGCCATTAACAACTGTATTATTATTATTGATTATGTCATCACTCTGTACCATTGCTCTCGTACACTCTTGTAACTTCAGTTTTGAAGGATTGTCAAGCTTTATAACTGTTATTATAAGTGTACTTTGGGAGGTGGGAGGGACAGGGGTGGGTGTACTCGTTAACGTCTTCCCTGTGGGCGTTCATCACCTTTGTGTGTCTTTCATCTGGCAGTTTGGGAGGACAGAACAGCAGAAGAATGACCTCAACCCAAAGTTCACCACCGCCATTGAGATGAAGTACTGCTTTGAGGAAGTGCAGGAACTTCGGTTCGCCATCTACGACATTGACAATACCACCAGTTCCCTTGAAGACGATGACTTCTTGGGCAGCATAGAGTGCACTCTTGGAGAGGTGGGTGTGGTCTGTTGCCATGGCAGCATTGTTTAGTGGATGTGTGTGGTGACCTCTGCCCTCTTGTTCTGTGTTCAGATAGTGAGTTCTTCTCCCTTCACTCGACCTTTGACCGGAGGCTCCAGCAAGAAGACTAAAGACAAATGGGGCAACATTACAGTGAGTGGGAGAGTGGAGGGGCTATGGAGTAGCTCCATGAGATGTGTGTGTAGAGAGAGAGAGTTGCATGAGATATGCAGGGGTAAGGAGGTGTCTCTATGGATCAGGTGGGCTATGGGGTAGCTCCATGAGATGATGGTGTAGAGAGAATTAATTTGACTAAATTAAAGAGGTGTGCCTTTTTTGATGAAGGTTCTACGTGCTGAATGGTTACATTGTGAGTTGACAATGGCCTAAGGTGACGTATCTGCTATTGGAACACAACTCACCTCATGTGTCTTGGTTGCAAGTAACCTTCAAGTGTCTCACTGAACAGAAATAAGCATATAGTTAGTTGGACATGCCGTATGCATGAAAGAAGCCACCCCACCCTTTTTTCTTTGCCCAGGCCTTCAGATCTGTTGTGGGTTGTCAGTAATGCATGTGCAGTCACGGTCTGAGCAAGACAGTGAGTTCCCATAGTAGAGTTATCACAGACAATGCCTGATATAGGGGGCAGTTGGAATGGGATATGGGACATGTGCTATTCTGGAGCAGTGTTGTGTGTTGTTGAGTTATGCTGATGTGGTTGTCTAGGTGAGGGCTGAAGAAATGGCGGCCAACTTGTCTGAAGTACTCGTCCAGTTTGCGGCTGAGGGCTTGGACAATAAGGTATCCCGGGGATGTGTGAACAGCTCATACAGGCACATATTAGCATCTATTCATAGTGGTATACTATTGTTGTTTACAATACAAGAGTATCTGCCTATCTGTCTACTGTGGTGTGTGTGTGTGCACGCGCATTGGTAGTGTCTGTCTGTGAGGCTATCTCTCTTCCCCCCCTTCTCTCTGTGGAGGACCACTTCCCACTGGTTACAATCCCGGGACACTCCCGGCAGTCTGAGATGAGATTGACAGACTTTACAGATCATTTATGAATGTCTGCTATCTAGATTATGATTCCTTCCTCACACCACTTGCAGGATTTCCTGGGCAAGTCTGACCCTTACCTGGAGTTTGCCAAACAGAACTCTGACGGCAGCTTCACCCCCGTCCACAAGACAGAGGTACATCACTAGACCATCATAGCAGCTTCACTTCAGCACACAGTTTTTCTCCATGGCAACCATGCCACACAGTAGAAAAGAAGTGTGTGCATGAGATCGTGTGTGCTAATATTTTGCCTTTCTCTTCAGATTATCAAGAATACTTTGAACCCGGTGTGGAAGCCATTCACCATCAAGAGCCAGAAACTCTGCAACAGTGACCCGGGGAGGAAGATCAAAGTGAGATAGGGCTAGGGCGGGGGTGATAGCCTGTTGCTTAGCATAGTGCAAAGTTTACGATTACTTTGGGCCAGTATGTAGATCCCTACCTCCATCTATGCCCCTCCCCCAACACACACACACACACACACCTGTCTCTCTCTGACCCTTGCAGGTCACCTGCTATGACTGGGACTCTGATGGCAGTCATGATCTCATCGGCATCTTTGAAACAACCTTGGCAGAATTGCAGGTAAGCCACCCACCTGGTCCCCTCATCACCTGCCATGTCACATGCATGTCTGGTATCACCTGTCATGTCACATGCATGTTATGGTATCTATCCTCTTGTGTTCCCATCTTTACCTACCCACTGTGACCACACCCACCCATTGTGACCATGTCTCTGTGTGTGTGTGTGTTGCAGGCTGGGCAGACTAAGTCCTGGGAGTGCATCAACCCAAAGAAGAAAGAGAAGAAGAAGAAATACAAGAACTCAGGCACAGTCAAGATCCTCAGTATTCAGGTGAGGGAGAGGGTGTGTAAAAGGAAATCATTGAGCAAGAGTCTGTCATTTCAAAACCTAAAATTAACACCCAGACACATTTTTTCCTCCTCCCCTCCACCCTCACCCCCTCCATCCTCCTCCCCTCACTCCCTCCATCCTCCTCCCCTCCCCTCCTCCTCCCCTCACCCCCTCCATCCTCTTCCCCTCACCCCCTCCATCCTCCTCCCCTCACCTCCTCCCCTCACTCCCTCCATCCTCCTCCCCTCACCCCCTCCATCCTCCTCCCCTCACCCCCTCCATCCTCCTCCCCTCACCCCCTCCATCCTCCTCCCCTCACCCCCTCCATCCTCCTCTCTTCACCCCCTCCATCTTGGTCAGGTGACTAAGCTGTACTCCTTCCTGGACTTTGTGATGGGAGGTTGTCAGATCAACTTCACTGTGGGTGTGGACTTCACAGCCAGCAACTTGGAGCCATCTGACCCTTCTTCCCTCCACTTCCTTGATGCCCGCAACCCCACCAACCAGTACACCAAGGCCCTGGTTGCTGTCGGAGATGTCTGCCAATATTACGACACGTACGTTGACTCCAAGAGTGGCTGTTGTGGGTATCCATGGTAACACACAATCATGTTATTAAACGTGCCTCTTGTCCATCATCAGTATTGGGTCAGCATGTCTCAGTTGTAGTGGAGGTAGTGTGTGATGTTGTTGGAGTTTAATTGGGGCATGGGCTCCGGGGTTTCCATGGAAACTTTGTACTGTCTTCCACCATATGCACATGAAGAGGGGGGTGTGGTGTGTGTGTACATTAAGCACGCAATTAGATACTAATGGATATCCTCCTGCACTCCCACACACTACAGGTCACCTCTCCCAGCACACACCTGCACTCTGCTATAGCAACTCAACAACTAATTGTTTGATGTTCTGGAGTTCCCCTGGGCCTGGGGGTCCCCAATATTTCCAAACAGTTTCTTAGTGTGCAGATATTATTGTAATTGTTGATTTTTTATTTGTTTGTTTAGAGATAAATTGTTCCCAGCTCTTGGTTTTGGGGCCAACATCAACGGTAAAGTTTCCCATGAGTTTGCCCTGAATGGGAATCCGTCTAACCCGTATTGTGCTGGCATTCCCGGCATACTGGACGCCTACCACAGTGCCATCCGATCAGTTAAGCTCTGGGGACCCACCAATTTTGCCCCCATAATATCCCATGTGGCCAGGTTCGCTGCTGAAGCCAAGAAGAATGTGGAGGTGCAGGTACAAGGGTCAGATGGCCACACACACATTGTCATACAGAACTAGTGTAGTTATTAATTGAGGTGGAGCATAGACAGTGGTACTAGCTGCCCTGATGTAGACATGTGTGCGTCCTCATGAGCTGGTGGTTTGCTCTGATGAGTTCAGTCAAGTACTCATATGCACTCTCATGCTCTGTGGTGAAGGCCTCCTGGTCACCTTGTGTATGTATGGGCTGGTCCACTGGGCACTGCTGTAAGTCAGTAAAGTTATCCCTCCCAGTTTACTGAAGAGGCTATTGGGTGTAATGGTGGAGTCATAATGTAACAGAGCTAGTGCCATACTCCCGGCAGCTGTGTTAATGACACCGCCATGGCGACTGGGAGACAAAATCCTCTTTCTGGATCATGTGTGAGGTCATCTGACCTGTGTTTCTTTAGGCATGTGACCTGGGTCTCTGGGTGGGTGGCATGGTGTGGATGTGACTTAGCATGTGATCAGCCTTCAGGGGACGTGAGCACACGTGCTCCTCTACTAGGTAATGGTGGCAGGGGGTGCAGTTGCTGGGCAATGAGGCAATCTTCAATACATTTGTAATTTAATTAAACCTTTGGGAGTTTATTAATGTGCCTCCAGAGTGAAGCTCATCCCTAGACCGGATATATATATATATATATGCTCCAATATTTTATTTCTGTTGTCATGTTGTGGTTGCCATAGCAATACTTTGTATTGCTGATGCTGACTGATGGAGCCATCTCGGACATGGACAACACGAAAAGAGCGATTATTGCCGCCTCACGCCTCCCCATGTCCATCATCATCGTTGGAGTGGGTGGGGCTAACTTCAGCGCCATGAACGAGCTGGACGCTGATGACAGCCAGTGAGTCTACTCTGCTGTCTCTATTTCTGTCTCAAACTATATCAACCATGCTCCCTCCCTCCTCCTTATCTGCCTCATCCTTAGCTTGCTGAGTTTCCTTCTTAACCTGCTGCTCTCTCTCTTTCTCTCTTCATGTGCACGTACTGGGACACCTCACCTCCTCCCTCCTTCCCCTCCATCTCTCTCTTCATGTGCACGTACTGGGACACCTCACCTCCTTCCCTCCTCTCTTTCTGTTATTGTCTCTCTCTCTCCATTGCTCCATTTCTCTCCTTCATATTTACTGTAAAGGCCTCTTCACTTCACTCCATTATTTCTACCCTTTACCACTCATTCTCCGCCCCTCTTTGTTATCCTTCATCTTCCCTCCATTGATGCCCTCCTGCTCTATTCTCTCTCTCTCCCTCTTCATGAACTCCTTAATGCAGACTGACCTGTTCGACTGGGGAAGTGGCCGAGAGAGACATTGTGCAATTTGTGCCCTACAGGGATTTCCTCCATGTAATTAATACTTCTCTATTGCACATGAATAATGCCACAGGCATAAGGGACGGAACATCCCCACTCTAGTACACATAACCATACTTAGTGGTGAGATAGTGTTCTTGACCACACCTTACCTGACACTTCATCTGTAGGTGGTGTGGTCATTCCCATCCCCACAACATTCAATTACTGGAGTATTACATCTGTCCTCCATCTGCTTGCTTTGTTGATAACTTCAGCATACTGGAGCCGAGGCATCATTGTACACACACCCTCTTTAGAGCTATAAGTAATTATAGATTTTTCTATCAAGATGTCCTGATTGGTTGAGTTACAGCTGGTCTATAGTATGTCTGACTGACAGTGACATTATCCCAGTCATTCTCTCTACCCACCCTTTACCCATCCTGTGTGTGGATCATTCAGGCGTCTCCTCAGGTGCTAGCTGGAGCCGTGCTGGCCGAGGTGCCTAATCAGCTGACAGAGTACATGAGGAAGAACAACCTCCTTCCACAAGACCATCTCAAGTCCTAGCAACCAACAAGAAGATGCTGACAGCATGAACCTTTCCCTCAAACTTCATGTTTATTCATAGTTTTAGAATAGTACAATATTTTAGACTTTTAAAATTTTTTTAATACCATATCAAACAATTGCTAGTTGATCACCTGACCTGTTGTAATTATAGGTTGGGGAGGTGCAGTCGGGGTCCAACTAATCCAGAGTTGAATTAGTGAGGTTGTCTTGTGTTCATTTAATGCAACTGGCTTAGTTAGTTTGTCACAGATATTGAATAAGGGGGGCGGGGGATAGACCATATTTGGATGTTAAAGTTAAAATTGTGATGCCAATGTAATTCTCCATCTATTTTGAACGGTTTTGACCTCAAAAGGTAGCTCCTATCTTATGCCATCCCAGAGGATGAGGATTTCTTTTCCTTTTTTTTTTTTTTTTTTCTCTTTTTCTTTCTTCTTTTACTGAACTGATCTTTATTTTTCCAGCTCAAAGATCTGGGTTTATTTGAATCAATTAGTCAACTTGCCACATCAAATCTATTTGAACCTCACTGGGGAGATGAAGTGTTCATGCACAACTACACACACCACATCTTTAATGTACGTGGGTTCTGGTGGAGGGTTGGTTTAATTACAAGAGGGGGACCAGATAAATTACTATCTTACTATAATAGAGTTCAAGATATTCACTTGTGTGAGCACACACATGCACGCAAAAATGCAAATTGTTTAACTGCCATCAACATGGTCATGCGCACCTGACATAGTCAGGGTGCCTATGTACTAAGCAGGCACTATGAGCCATTGCAAGCAAACTCCTGGAGCAGGGCTAGGAGCTAGCAGGAGGACTGACCAAGACTCTCAGCTTATGGCTGTGGGCACCCGAAGTCCCACCTGGACCCTTAGCTGATTGACAAGCAATGGCCAGTGAATTTGCCCCCTAGAAAATGCCAGGTCCTGTTTATTAGACTGATGATGGTATGTGGTAAGGAGTACGTTGTAATGTTGAAACAGAAAAGGATTTCATGTGAATTCAGCTAGCAAATGGTGTGACCCATGATAATAAACACACTGCATGGTCATGTGACCCATGATAATAAACACACTGCATGGTCCATTTATAATTCAGTTTTCAGTCTTGTGTGACAAAACTCCACCCTTGATTCAACTGAGTCTGGAGTCGAATCAAGATGCCATCTAACCAGGGATGGAATCTTATCAAGGGTAGACCTGTTGAGTTCTTCTTAAATCAAACAGATCATTAGCCAACACCTTACCCACTTAAAAAACAACAACAACAACAAACAAGCCAAGCAGATGGTGAAAGAGCATAGCACTTAGTGAGTTGTTTATTTATTCCAGACGCTGAACAATGATGCACTTTGAGAGTTTGATATTTCAGGGCACATTCAGTTTCACGCATATCTCCTTAAATAAATAAATAAGTGTGTGTGTGTGTGTGTGTGTGTGTGTGTGTGTGTGTGTGTGTGTGTGTGTGTGTGTGTGTGTTTCGGTTTTTGAACATCTAATGATGTGCAAGGTACAGGATGGGATGCTACTCCAACTGTACCACGTCGTACTTCTAGCATGGCCATAGCCAAGTATCCAGGGATCACCACGGGGAGGTTGTTAAGCTTGCATTTAAAAAGAAGCCTTCAACTCTTCCTTCTGACTCCAGTGGATTTTTCCACGCCAAGTCCAGAACTAGAATTGGTTGGAATGTTCGTTCGCTAGGATCCTCAAGTGACCAGAGTGCTCAACTGCGTTCCGTTATTGACACTATGAAGTCCAGGAACATGGATCTTCTCGCTTTGTCTGAGTCCCGTTGGCCTGGTAGTGGAGCAACAAACATCCGTGGCACTACCATCCTGCACTCTGGCACGCCCTCCTCCCACACTCACGGTGTGGCAATCCTCCTCCGTCCTCGGGCTAAGGTTGCTTGGGAAGCTGCTGGGAGTGTCTTTCAACCTGTGTCCAAATGTATACTCTGAATCCGTCTGAAATGCTATCGGAGTATACGTTTGAATACAGGTTGAAAGACACATGTCTGTCTTGTCTATTTATGCTCCCACTAATCCTACCATTTCTACTTCCGAATCTGCTCGTCCCTACGATGCTTTCTATGACCAACTACAATTAACACTTTCTTCTGTCCCTGCTTCTGATCTGTTGGTCATAATGGGTGACTTCAATGCTTGAATGGGTTCTGACTGCTCCTCTTGGAACTCAGTCATGGGTCCTCACGGCATTGGAAAATGCAATGAGAATGGAGAACAATTGCTGGACTTTTGTGCTAGTAATCATATGCTTGTATCCAACACATGGTTTCAGCATAAGCTACTCCATCAAGCTACTCAATTCCGAAACTCTGATCATTCTCGACCTGGTCACATGATTGACTATATACTCATCGACAAATGCTTTCACACTAGTGTCCTGGACACTCGTGCGCATATCGATCAACTCTTCATGAGTCTGACCACAAACTTGTGTCTACTTTGTGTTTCAGGATCAAGGTCCAATCTGTCTTAGCTGAAACCTTTGACAATTCTGATCAGATCTCCACCTTAAACTCTGTATGGGACACATTCAAATTCTCCATCCTGAAAGCTTGCGAATCCCTACCTCCTGCACCAAAAATCAGTGATCCTGACTGGATCACTTATGAAGTCTGCAACCTCTCCAGGAAGAAACAAGAAGCTTGGGTTTGTTTGAAGAAAGCACCATCAAATGATATCTCTCGTCTCAAGACTGAGTACAACCACCTCAAGAAACTCACCAAAGTTGCAGCTGAAAAAGCTCGTAATTCTTGGTGGAGCGATCGCGCAACTGAAGCAGAACACCAGGCTTTGTCGTTGAGCAGCAAGGCAGAGGAGGCCTATGGGAAGATATTCGACATGTTTTCTGCTACCAGTGGTGTTCGCCAAGGCTGTGTGTTGGCACCCACACTTTTCAACTTATTTTGACACTGCCATTCACATGGCTTTGGATGTCCACAGACAGGAGGAAAGAGGCATCAAGGTAGCCTACCTACTTGACGCTGATCTCGTGGGGAACAGACAAAACTTGAAATTTGAGACCCTGGTGACTGACCTGGAGTATGCTGACGACATGGCCCTCCTGGCAACAACAACCTGGGCATGGGAAATGGGGGTAGGAAGCAGTATGTACAGTGACCTCTCTGACAACTGGATGGACCTTACCACCATGCTGCACAGCCTTGCTACCACCTGCAAGAAGTTGGGCCTAACCATCAGCTGCAAGAAGACAAAGACTCTTGCAGTGCTCACAAACCCAGGTGCCCAGAGTCCAGCACCCGTTCAGTTGGTCCCAGGAAGTGAGCCAATCTAAGTGGTATCCCATTTTCAGTATCTGGGCAGCACTGTCCAGAATGACTGTGGGATGTATGCTGAGGTCAGTTCCCGGCTATGCAAGGCCTCATCTGCATTCCATTCACTGTCCGGCATTTTATGGTGTCAGCGGAAGATCCAGACCAGCACCAAGGTTCGCATCCTAAACAGTGTCATCCTTCCAATATTGCTGTATGGTCTGGAGAGCACTGTCCTCCTACAGCCCCATGTTCGCCACCTTGAGTCCTTTGTGGTCTGTTGTCTTTGGATCATCCTGGGTGTCTCAGTCAGGGAGAAGAAGCACCATACCACCATGCGCAAGATGGCAAAGCAGCCGAGAATATCTTCAATCCTCTCGCAGCGTCGTCTTCATTTTCTCGGGCACCTTTCAAGGATGCTCGAAGACCAGTTACCTAGGCAGCTTCTCGTGTGTGCCCCTGTCGGTGACAAGCATTCTGCTGGAGGACAGAAGCGACGGTGGAATGACGTTGTGGCCAGTGACCTAAAACAATGCAACCTGACTGGAACCAGGAGAGAGCAAGCCCAAGAGCGTGGCTCTTGGCGCACCACCATCCAATGCAGCGTAGAGCATCTCAATATAGAAGCAGAAACAATGAGAAGAGTCATAAAGATAAGAGGAAGCATCATAGCGAGCAGCGACTCATCGACTCTGAGACAGCTCTGCACTGCAACCACCTTGGCTGCCCCTTCCAGGCCCTGACCAAGGCAGGTCTGACCAACTATCAGCACCAACGTCATTCTATAATTCCATAGATTCAGTGCCAGTACCGCCTCCACACATTCAATCAGCAAGGGCTTCATAATCACAAACATTTCTGCTCAGCCAGACCCCGACCATCGACGTAAACTCAACTTGATTGGCCTGCATCTTCGTACCCTAGAGGTGTCCTCAGAGCACAGCAGCAAATGAATGGATGGTGTGTGTGTGTGTGTGTGTGTGTGTGTGTGTGTGTGTGTGTGTGTGTGTGTGTGTGTGTGTGTGTAGCAGCTAACAGACGGCTATTTCATATACTAGTATCAGTTAGGGAGGAATGGAAAAGGGTGGGGGGTTAAGTTGGGGGCACCCACCCCTCCTCCCACGTAAGGCACCCACACTATCATCCTATTCAGACACAAACATACATGCCGTGCTGGGTGTCATCTAGCAACTGAACTACCAGACCATAACACTGTGTGCAGTGCTCATTAAATAGAGCCCACCCTCCAACATAACGCTGCAGGATAATCAGATGCTAAACAACTACACCATATAAAGTTTGGAATTGAAGAGCTACTCATCTGCACAAGATTCATCCAAATATGCAAATATGGAAATTGGATTCTTCTCCACAAGAGCCACCACACACAGCCACTGGAGATCCCCTCCCTTCCCCCAATGAACAGGGAGTTGGGATGGGTAGTCCTCATCAGGGCCAATGGAGTATGTACTCCTTATATGGGCAGCCATTGGATGATGAGGTGCACACCACATAGCACATGCTGGGGCAGTGGAGAGCCAACAAGAAGGGAGGGATGGAGGGGGAGGGAGATGATCAGGTGGAGTTATCACCAAGTTGGGTAAGTGATTGTAAAACTAATAATCAACTGTCACAACTGGTCCAGTGGGGTGCAAACATTTTAGGATGGGGGGGGGGGCACCAACGTTCATTCTCCACTCTTGGTCATGACAGCGCCCTCACCTTGAGGACGTGTGGGTGTAGGAACATGCGATTGACCTCCACTTTAGCCGTCTTCTGCATGAGAGTGCCCACCACCGTGCCAATGTATACCGACATACCCACCTCTCCGCCACGTGTGTGAGTGCCCCTGTGCTGAACTCTACCTCTCTACGACCCCACTAATTATTAGGCATTAAACCCTCCGCCCAGTTGAGTGAGCCATCCACCCCCTCAAACTGCAATGGCTACGGTGCCTGTTTCTAGTTCTCCTTCCTCCAGGGTAGAGCTCAGCATATCCTGCACTAATCTGAAGGAGCAGGATCTGTTCTCTAAGTCGGACCCAATAGCAGTACTGAGCGTGAGGAGCGGTGGAGGGGACGCGTTCACCGAGGTATGCAACACTGCGGTGTTTGTCCCAGGATTCTGTGTTAGTCTGGCGTTATAATTGGTTGGGGTCAGTGTTAGTTATGTTTTCTTGTTTACCTATTTGTTTGTATCCCTGATCTCAATCTAGTACTTCACTTATAAACGGAGGGTGAGGGTGGTCACCTGCACTAGCATCTCTCCCTACCTGCAGCAGTCCTTGAGCCAGTCAGCTCCTGGTGTCATAATGTTTAGGGGCTGGGCCATTATTGGTGTGCAGCCATCATCTTATCTATTTTAATGATTCCTGTTGCAATTGGAAAACCCTATCTTCACTCTTTTCCTCTTTCCTTTCAATAAGGCTAGCCAGCTAGCTTCATGGTGGACCAGCTGAGCACAGACTGAGAGGTGTTGGAATACACATCAGTGAGCAGAAGGCCACCAAAACACTGTCCAGTGTATTGCCCCATGGACATTGTCTCTGTCACTATATACCTCTCCTCATGCCAAGCTTTGTCTACTGCAGCCTTCAGAGGTTCCTTTCTAATTGGTGAATACTGTGATTGTTACCAACGGAATTACACATTCCTTTTCATACGAGCCTGCAAAGTTAAACCACTCATAATGCAGTGATGAACTTTCAGGCTGTGAGTTTTGCAGAGAGATGGTGTGTGGCAAAGGTGATCTTTTGGTGGGTGATCATTTGGTGGTCGCTCTTGCATGAACTTTTTTGGGAATCTGTTTGGCTTAAAAACTGAAATCAAAGAAGCTAAATTAATTTGGCTCCATACTGGATTACTGGAGGAAAATTGGCATCCAGGAATATTGACCAGGAAACCAATTAATTGGGGTTTTTTTTGGCTTCTTGGAGGAAATAAAATTTTTTGATATCCAAATTTCAAGCTGAGAAGTCAAACCAATTTGGTAGCAATTTGGCATCTCCTCTCAAACTTGGCAACTCCAAGTTAAAGACGGTTAATTACTGTTTTAGTTCGGTAAAGGTGTGTGTGTCAATATGACAGAGGAACTATTTATAACCCTTTTTTTTTATCTTTTGAGAAAGTGACAGTACCAGAGAAGACAACAGTTATGCTAATTTTGCTATTTTATAGCCATATTAAAAAAACCTGGCTATTTTTAAATCTGTTTGGCTATACCATTTTAAATTTTATATTTAAAAATATTTCTATTATTTTAATCTGGACTTATTGGCACCTAGGCTGCTGTTGTTTAAGATCCTCCAGATAGAAACACAATACAAAATCCAGAATGGAGACATTTGAAAGCACTGTAAATTATTATTGTTCGATGCCTACAGGCTCAAATGATCTTTAGTGCAGACCTCATCACTAGATAGCTAAAGATTGTTAATGCCACAATTAGTATTCTATTGAGATCATGGACCGTGTTTTAATTAGGACTCCATAGATGTGTCTTATTAGGATATTAGCAAGTAAGAAACAATAATCTGTTCACTTTCATTTTGTTGCCCACCCACACACAGTGTTGCATGAAATCAGCTGGTTACTAGTTATGTCATATTTTCAATCTTAAATCATTTGTTACTCACCCGTTGTTACATGAAATCTGTTAGTCCACTAGCCTCTCCACATGTTCAATATTAATCTTATTTTACATTACGTTTGTTGATGTTCTCTTGGAGTAAAAGTTGGGGGAAATCAACACAAACAAAGATTAGCTCCTTTTTGCATCTTAAACAAAAGTTTGGCTTCATTTGGCTTCTAAGACCCTAAGTTAGGCTTCTTGAGCCTTTCAAGACCTGGCAACCCTGGGGAGAGTAGCAAGACCTGGCAACCCTGGGGAGAGTAGCAAGAACAATTTATCTGCCCTAACAACGGAACATGAGACTAAGTTGACTTACTATTTTATTTTGCATAACAATGCATAATGGCAACATTGGCACTTTCCATTACAACTGTGCTTCATTTAGAATTGTCCTGTAGATGGAGTAATTGCTCCACTTACTTAGGCTTTGTGTTGTGCGTGCTAGGGCTTTTTGGAGACTGCAGTTAGTACACATGGACATATCCAATTTTATATATTGTGCATATGTGTGTGCGTGTGTCCTGTGTGTGTTCTCACTGACACAGTTTGGACGGACAGAGCCGTTGAAGAACACCACTAACCCAAACTTCACCACCGCCATTGAGATCACATACTCCTTTGAGAAGGTGCAGGAACTTCGGTTCACCATTTATGACATTGACAATGCCACCAGTTCCCTTGAAGACGATGACTTCTTGGGCTGCATGGAGTGCACTCTGGGAGAGGTGGGTGTGGTCTGTTGCCATGGCTGCATTGTTTAGTGGATGTGTGTGGTGACCTCTGTCCCCTTCTTGTGTGTTCAGATAGTGAGTTCTTCTCCCTTCACTCGACCTTTGACCGGAGGCTCCAGCAAGAAGACTAAAGACAAATGGGGCAACATTACAGTGAGTGGGAGAGTGGAGGGGCTATGGAGTAGCTCCATGAGATGTGTGTGTAGAGAGAGAGAGTTGCATGAGATATGCAGGGATAAGTAGGTGTCTCTATGGATCAAGTGGGCTATGGGGTAGCTCTATGAGAGATGTGTGTAGAGAGAATTAATTTGACTAAATTAAAGAGGTGTGCCTTTTTTTGATGACGGTTCTATGTGCTGAATGGTTACATCGTGAGTTGACAATGGCCTAAGGTGACGTATCGCTATTGGAACACAACTCACCTCATGTGTCTTGGTTGCAAGTAACCTTCAAGTGTTCTCATTGAACAGAAATAAGCATACAGTTAGTCGGACATGCAGCATGCATGAAAGAAGCCACCCTGTTTTCTTTGCCCAGGCCTTGAGATCTGTTGTGGGTTGTCAGTAGTACATGTGCAATCACGGTCTGAGCGAGACAGTGAGTTCCCATAGTAGAGTTATCACAGACAATGCCTGATATAGGGGGGCAATTGGAATGGGATATGGGAAAGGACATGTGCTATCTGGAACTGTGTTGTGTGTTGTTGAGTTGTGCTGATGTGGTTGTCTAGGTGAGAGCTGAAGAGGTGGCGGCCAACTTGTCTGAAGTACTCGTCCAGTTTGCGGCTGAGGGCTTGGACAATAAGGTATCCTGGGGATGTGTGAACAGCTCATACAGACATACATTAGCATCTATTCATAGTTGTATACAATTGTTGTTATTTTCAATACAGAAGTGTCTGCCTATCTGTCTACTGTGGTGTGTGTGTGTGTGCATTGGTAGTGTCTGTCTGTGAGGCCATCTCTCTTTCCCTCTTTCCCCCCCCCCCCCCCCCCCCCCCCTTCTCTCTGTGGAGGACCAGTTCCCACTGGTTACAATCCCGGGACACTCCCGGCAGTCTGAGACGAGATTGACAGCCTTTACGGATCATTTTGGAAAGTCTGCTGTTTAGATTATGATTCCTTCCTCACACCACTTGCAGGATTTCCTGGGCAAGTCTGACCCTTACCTGGAGTTTGCCAAACAGAACTCTGACGGCAGCTTCACCCCCGTCCACAAGACAGAGGTACATCACTAGACCATCATAGCAGCTTCACTTCAGCACACAGTTCTTCTCCATGGCAACTATGCCTCAAGGAGAAATGAAGTGTGTGCATGAGATCGTGCATGTGCTAGTAATCTGCATTTTCTCTTCAGGTCATCAAGAATACTTTGAACCCGGTGTGGAAGCCATTCACCATCAAGAGCCAGAAACTCTGCAACAGTGACCCAGGGAGGAAGATCAAAGTGAGATAGGGCCAAGGGGGGGGGGGGGGGGGGGTGATGGCCTGTTGCTTAGCATAGTGCAATGTTCACCATTACTATGTAGCTCCCTACCTTCATCTATGCCCCCCCCTACACACTCACACACACACACACACACACACACACACACACACACACACACACACACACACACACACACACACACACACACACCTGTCTCTCTCTGACCCTTGCAGGTCACCTGCTATGACTGGGACTCTGATGGCAGTCATGATCTCATCGGCATCTTCGAAACAACCTTGGCAGAATTGCAGGTAAGCCACCCACCTGGTCCCCTCATCACCTGCCATGTCACATGCATGTCTGGTATCACCTGTCATGTCACATGCATGTCCTGGTATTTATCCTCTTGTATTCCCACCTTTACCCATCCACTGTGACCACGCCCACCAACTATAACTCACCCACTCTAACCCCATCCTCCCACTGTGACCACACCCACCTACTATAACTATGTGTGTGTGTGTGTGTTGTAGGCTGGGCAGACTAAGTCCTGGGAGTGCATCAACCCAATGAAGAAAGAAAAGAAGAAGAAATACAAGAATTCAGGCGCTATCAAGATCCTCAGTATTCAGGTGAGGGAGAGGGTCTGGTGTGGGTGTGGCCATGGAAGGGGTGTAGTGTGAGTGTAGGTGTGATATACTGGCTGATATGGTGTTTCCAGAAACCAGATGGGCGTGGTTTAGTGATAGTTACAGCACATTTACATTATTTCTCAGCTTAAATTTTTCTGTATTAAGGGAACATCACAATTTGTTTTAAAAGGAAATCATTGAGCAACACTTTAGATCATTTCAAGACTAAAATGAACACCCAGACACATTTCCTCACCTCTATCCCCTCCATCCTCCTAATTTGGTCAGCAACTGTGATGTGTATCAGAAGTTTGGAACCAATCATACAGCACGATGTTGGTGATTGCCCGTGGAGCAAAGATGGGTTGGATTTGAGTAATCTTCTCGGTCATACTCTACTTGTCTGTGTGTATTACTACTCTGGATGCAGTGAAGTAGGAAGATTGACAACCATAACATCCACGATGGTGGTAAAGCTGCTGAATGAATGGTTTGCTAGACATGGAATTCCAGAGAAGATGGTGTCAGATAACGGTAGACAGTTTGACTCCTGGGAGTTCATGCAGTTTGCAGAGAAACTGGGTATTGAACACATAACCAGTAGTCCGAGATACCCACAAAGCAATGGTCATGAAGAGAATGTGGTGAAAACTGTTAAGAAACTCTTCAAGAAAGCAATATAAGTTGGGCACTCAGAATATCAAGCTCTTCTTGAATGGAGGAACACACCTACAGATGGAATAGGGTTGTCTCCAGCACAGACATGGTTTGGGAGATGTCATGCACTGATGCAAACAACTCGACAGCTGCTGAAGATACACTACCAAAAAGGAAAAAGTGAAGCAAGCCCAGATGAAGGAAAAACAGAAGTGGTACTATAACCAATATATGAAACATTTGCAGCCACTTCAGAGAGGAGACACGGTACACATGCAATTACCTGGAGATCAGGCAGGAACAAAGGGAGTCTGTGAAGGTTCTGTGGCTGAGAGATCCTATAGAATGCAGGTTGGTGACACAAGTTTCAGACAGAACAGATCTCATCTGAGAGGAACTATGGAGACCCAAGCTCCTGATAGTGGAGTTAGTGATCCAGTGTGTGATGATGAAGAGGAATGTACTGTAACTAGCCCTGTAACCAACACCACAGTTATGGCTGAACATACATCTGAAAATCTGAAAAGCCAAATGTGAAAGAGTCAGTGACAGAGTCTGTATGCAAGTTGCATCAAGTTCGCTGACAGCCTGACTGATATGGAGAGAATGGACGTAATTCTTGATTTCGATAAAGAAAAGGATATGTAACGGGTTGAGCTAACATTCATAATTAGCACTGTATAGGTTTGTGACAAGCATAATTAGTGCAGCTGTGTATTGTATGTAGAATGGTTGTGTACTGTGGATAAATAATGGACACTAATCGCTCTTAATGGTTACGTGTAGAAGGAACACTAAATCATTAATGTCACTGATATATAAGTGATTCCATATTGTGCTGTAACGTTTGGCTACACAACTGAAATATCTTTGCAATTCCACTTAATAAGAAAGTACTATTCTTTACACCCTCCATCCTCCTCCCCTCACCCCCTCCGTCCTCCTCCCCTCCCCTCCTCCATCCTCCTGCTCCCCTCACTCCCTCCATCCTCCTCCCCTCCCCTCCTCCATCCTCCTCCCCTCACTCCCTCCATCCTCCCCCCCTCACCCCCTCCATCCTCCTCCCCTCACCCCCTCCATCTTGGTCAGGTGACTAAGCTGTACTCCTTCCTGGACTTTGTGATGGGAGGTTGTCAGATCAACTTCACTGTGGGTGTGGACTTCACAGCCAGCAACTTGGAGCCATCTGACCCTTCTTCCCTCCACTTCCTTGATGCCCGCAACCCCACCAACCAGTACACCAAGGCCCTGGTCGCTGTCGGAGACGTCTGCCAATATTATGACACGTATGTTGACTCCAAGAGTGGCTGTTGTGGGTATACATGGTAATACACACTTCCACATATGTACATGAAGATATGTTGGATGCAGTGTGTGTGTGTGCCTCCATGTGGTGCTCTACGGTAACAGTTCTATACTGGCTAGCATGACTAGTACTAAGTGATTCTTCATTCAGTATTCATTCTGACCCAGTCAGTTGCTCAGTGAAGGTATTGTAGTATTAGCACTCTGTGTGGTTTTGCAAGCCCTCAGTGTGTGTTTCAAATATTTATCAAATTTTGCACTGGAAGCTGTATTATGGCTAAGGCTAAGAATTACTTGAGTTGAAAGTGTGGCAATTGTCACTCCAAACATCATTGTGAAATATGTGTTCACCAATGGTGCGGAATGAAGGGGTTGGTATTGTACTTGGCCGTGAGGTGACAGCAGCATAGAGAGAAGCTGGATAAGTCTGGGAGGCAGTGAGCTCGGAATTGTGTGTGAGGTTGAAGCTAGCTGGTCAGGGTGTAGGGAGATCCTTGGACAGGAGAAGGGATAGGCCAGGCAGTGTATGTCACTGTGGTGAGTGTGATGCACCAATGTTCAGAGCATCGGTGGAACAGAAGGAGCAGTTCTTCAGTGATCTACAGGCAAAGTTGGATGATGTAAATGAGCATGACGTGCTACTGCTAGTAGGTGGCTTCAATGCCAGAGTGCGCAGCAGTGTGAGATGTGAAGAAGATCCAGTTTGGGATGGGGTAAAGGACTTCATGGGGTGGGGAAGATGAATGAAGCTGGACAAGCACTGCTGTCCTTCTGTTCACTGAATGAGATGGCAATCATGAACACTTACTTAAAGAAGAAAACAAGCCATAAGCACGCTTGGCAGCATTCTGGCAGCAAGAAATGGCATTGCATTGACTATGTGATCATGAGGAAGACTCAGAGGAGGCTGTGCAATGATGTCTTTGTGGTGAGATCTGCGGAGTGCTGGACAGATCACAAGCTGCTCAAGGCCAAGCTGATGTTGAGAGGACCACCCAAGCCAAAGAAACCTGTGAAGAGGAAGAGGTTTGCTGTGTCAAGGCTGAGTGATGAGAAGACAAGGGAGCAGTATAGGAAGTGTGTGGAAGAAGCAGTTAGCGGTGAATGGTGCAGTGAAGCTGGTGGAAATAGGAAATGGGATTTGTTTAGGGATGGCTTGAGGAATTCAGCTGACAAGTGCCTTGGGTGAGAGAACCGTAGACAACCTGATTAGTTTAAGGATAGTTTTGAAGATCTTAAGAAGCTTATCATTAATCGCTACTTTTGTTTGCAAAGTGGTTAAGCACAGGCCATCACAGTGACAGGCAGAGATATATCAGCCAGAGAAGAGTTGTGGCTCATGAGGTGAGGCATGCAAAGAATGCTTGATTCCAAGAGAAGGCCCAGCAGGTAGAGATAGCGATGCATGGAGGGAGGGGAGTTTGGAATGGTCTGCGGGACATACAGAGGGGAAGAGCAGGACTCCGACATGTAAGACCAGAAGCTATCAGGAACAGCAGTGGAGAGCTATGCATGGGGCCAGAGAGTAGTCTACACCAATGGCATGAGCATTTTGAGACTGTCCTGGACATCCGCACTAACTCTGCAGAGAGTGTGATCCAGTCTGCAGAGCAGCGCCCAGTAAGGGAAGAGTTAGCACAGCCTCCGGTAGTAGATGGAGTAATGGAGGCCCTGGATAAGCTCAAGGGGAACAAGGCTGGAGGCAAAACTGGCATACTGCCGGAGATGCTGAAGTGCTGTGGAGCTGTGATGATGGAGTACATTTTAGATCTGTTTGGAATTGTGTGGAAGGAGGAGAGATTTCCTGCCGAGTGGAGAGATGCCCTGCTGGTGCCGATACCTAAGATAGGAGACTTGACGATATGTGGCAATTGGCATGAGATCAGTCTGTTGGATGTAATGGGAGAGCTGTTTGTGAAAGTGATCCAAGGAAGACTGCAGGTGGTGGTGGAGGATACATTGCCTGACTCTCAGTGTGGGTTTAGATGTGGTCGAGGATGCATAAACATGATATTTTGTGCAAGGCAGATAATGGAGAAGGCCAGGGAACATGACACCAAAGTTTTCGTATTGTTTGTGGACCTAAAGAAGGCCTATGATTCTGTGCCTTGCCAGGCTCTCTGGATGGTGCTAGAGAAATATGGCATCCCACCTCTGCTTGTGAGGCTGATCCAGTCCCTCCATGATGGAATGAAGGTTGACATGTCTATTGATGTCACTACCACACCTGTGATTGAAGTGAACAATGGCTTAAGGCAGGGCTGTACCATCACCCCATCCGTTTTCAACCTCTATTTCAACCTTGTGATCAAGGAGTGGAGAAAACGATGCCAGCCTTTTGGAACTGAGGTGTTGTACAAATGTGGTGGCAAGCTGGTGGGGGAGAGGACAAAAAGACCATCGCATGTGTTAGTGACTGAGTTGCAATTTGCTGATGATGCCGCTGTTGTGGGAGATTCCAGAGAGAGCATTGTGAGAGCTGCTGAGCGATTGGTTGAGGTGCTTTCAGAGTGGGAGTTGACATGAGCTTTCCCAAGACCAAGCTGCTTGTGGCTGGTGCATCATGTAGGGACGAGGATCTGAGCCAATACACATTGGAGGAGAGACCATAGAGGCAGTGTCAAGTTTCAGATACCTGGGGAGTGTCCTCGAGTCACATGGAGAGATCAGGGTGGATGTGGAGGACAGGGTAGCTCGTGCTTCTCGTGCTTTTGGTGCCTTAAGTAGACCTGTGTTCTGCAATGGAAGTCTATCCAGGAAGATAAAGAGGATGGTCTATGGTGCTGCTGTGCTAGGTGTGCTGCTCTATGGAGCTGAAACTTGGGCAACCAAGAGAGTCTCCACACAGAAGGTTGAGGCGTTCAACAACAGATGTCTCCGGCGTATCATGAACATCAGTAGGACTGAACAGCGAGCTGGTTATATCAGCAGTGTCCAGGTGAGGAGGAATTTTGGCATGGATGAAGCTTTTGAAGATGTGGTCATAGCAAGGAAACTGAGATGGTTGGGTCATGTTGCTAGAATGCAGGAGGATCGTATTCCCAAGAGGCTCTTGTTTGGCTGGTAAACTCATCCAAGACCCATGTATGATTGTTAGCTAAGGTGGAGAGACAGAGTAGGGAAAGAGCTTAAAAGGTTCAAGATTGATGAGGGAAGATGGTATAGAGATGCAAAGGAGAGAGGTGTATGGAGAGCACAGGGTAGAGGAGGTTTAAATATCTGCACCAAGGAGAGATTGATAGACATGACACCTGCTCTACCACAACCACTACTCCATTTGTGTGTGACACATGCCACAGATCGTTTAGGGGAAGGCAAGACATCGCAAGGCATAAGTGTCGGATGACTCGCTACAAAGGAGCAACAGTAATTGTTTAGTCTAAACTTTAATCCAGTCTGCCACAGCATGGCAGAGAGGTATCATGCTCATGGATGGCTTTCTTTTAAGGTTCAAGGTGTGTGGGTGGGTGGGTGTGCGGGCAGGCAGGTGTGTGTGTGTGTCACAAATTGAGATCCCACTTGGGTGGGTGACGTGACATGTATTAGCCAGGGTCAGATCGAACTTAACATCTGAACATCAATCACACAATTAGATACTTATGGATGTCCTCCTGCACTCCCACACACTACAGGTCACCTCTCCTAGCACACACCTGCACTCTGCTATAGCAACTCAACAACTAATTGTTTGATGTTCTGGAGTTCCCCTGGGCCTGGGGATCCCCAATATTTCCAAACAGTTTCTTAGTGTGCAGATATTATTGTAATTTTGTTTGTTTGTTTGTTTGTTTGTTTGTTTAGAGATAAATTGTTCCCAGCTCTTGGTTTTGGGGCCAACATCAACGGTCAAGTTTCCCATGAGTTTGCCCTGAATGGGAATCCGTCTAACCCGTATTGTGCTGGCATTCCCGGCATACTGGACGCCTACCACAGAGCCATCCGGTCTGTGGAGCTGTGGGGACCCACCAATTTTGCCCCCATAATATCTCATGTGGCCAGGTTCGCTGCTGAAGCCAAGAAGAATGTGGAGACGCAGGTACGAGGGTCAGATGGCCACACACACATTGTCATACAGAACTAGTGTAGTTATTAATTGAGGTGGAGCATAGACAGTGGTACTAGCTGCCCTGATGTAGACATGTGTGCGTCCTCATGAGCTGGTGGTGTGCTCTGATGAGTTCAGTCAAGTACTCACATGCACTCTCATGCTCTGTGGTGAAGGCCTCCTGGTCACCTTGTGTATGTATGGGCTGGTCCACTGGGCACTGCTGTAAGTCAGTAAAGTTATCCCTCCCAGTTTACTGAAGAGGCCATTGGGTGTAATGGTGGAGTCATAATGTAACAGAGCTAGTGTCACACTTCCGGCAGCTGTGTTAATGACAACGCCATGACAACAGGGTGGCACGGGGAGGCAGAATTCTCTTTCCAGGTCATGTGTGAGGTCATCTGACCTGTGTCTCTTGGCATGTGACCTGGGTCTCTGGGCGAGTGGTATTGTGTGTTGGGAGTTAGCATGTGATCGGCCTCTGGGGACATGAGCACAGCAAACAAGTATCTTGATCAGAGTCACACTTGTGTTGGTGTGCCATGTGGACAGATTTCCCTCCTAGGCTGATAAATGGTGTGAAGGCTCAGGACTAGGGGGTGTGCATGTATGCTCCAATATTTCACTTCTGTTGTCGTATTGTGGTTGCCATAGCAATACTTTGTGTTGCTGATGTTGACTGATGGAGCCATCTCGGACATGGACAACACAAAGAGAGCGATTATTGCCGCCTCACGCCTTCCCATGTCCATCATTATCATTGGAGTGGGCGGGGCTAACTTTAGTGCCATGGATGAGCTGGACGCTGATGACAGCCAGTGAGTTTACTCTGCTGTCTCTATTTCTGTCTCAAACTACATCAACCATGCTCCCTCCCTCCCTCCTCCTTATCTGCCTCATCCTTAGCTTGCTGAGTTTCCTTCTTAACCTGCTGCTCTCTTTCTGTTACTATCTCTCTCTCTCCATTGCTCCATCTTCACTCCACTCCATTATTTTTACCCTTTCCCACTCATTCTCTGCCCCCTCTCATTGTCCTCCACCCCCTCTCATTGTCCTCTGCCCCCTCCCATTGTCCTCCGCCCCCTCTCATTGTCCTCCATCTTCCCTCCATTGATGTTCTCCTGCTCTATTCTCTCTCTCTCTCTCCATGATCTCCTTGATGCAGACTGACCTGTTTGACTGGGGAAGTGGCCGAGAGAGACATTGTGCAATTTGTGCCCTACAGAGATTTCCTCCATGTAATTAGTACTTCACTATTGCACATGAATAATGCCACAGGCATAAGGGGTGGAACATCCCCACTCTAGTACACATAACAATACTTAGTGGTGAGATAATGTTCTTGACCACACCTTACCTGACACTTCATCTGCAGGTGGTGTGGTCATACCCACCCCCACAACATCCAATTACTGGAGTATTACATCTGTCCTCCATCTGCTTGCTTTGTTAATAACTTCAGCATACTGGAGCCGAGGCATTATTGTATGCACACATGCATGCGCACACGCACACCACACCCTCTCTAGAGCTGTAAGTTGTTATAGATTGCTTCTATCAAGATGTCCTGATTGGTTGAGTTACAGCTAGTCTATAGTGTGTCTGACTGACCGTGACATTATCCCAGTCATTCTCTTCTCCCCCACCTTTTACCCATCCTGTGTGTGGGTCATTCAGGCATCTCCTCAGGTGCTAGCTGGAGCCGTGCTGGCCGAGGTGCCCAATCAGCTGACAGAGTACATGAGGAAGAATAACCTCCTTCCACGCGACCACCTCAAATCCTAGCAACCAACAAGAAGATGCTGACAGCACAAACCTTCCCCTTCAAACTTCATGTTAATTTATAGTTTTAGAAGCAGTACAATATTTTCTTTTTATACCATATCAAACAATTGCTAGTTGATCATCTGACCTGTTCTAATTATAGGTTGGGGAGGTATAGTCAGGGTCCATCTAATTCAGAGTTGAATTAGTGAGGCTGTCTTTTGTGTTCATTTAATGCAACTGGCTTAGTTAGTTTGTCACAGATATTTTATGATTAGAACTGGTTTTTGAGGTTCATTGATTCCAAGTTGGACAATTGAATAAGTGGGGGGGGGAGACCATATTTGGGTATTAAAGTTAAACTTGTGATACCAATTTAATTCTCCATCTATTTTGAATGGTTTTGATCTCAAAAGGTAGCTCCTATCTTATGTCATCCCAGAGGATGATTTCTTTTCCTCTTCCCCCCCCCCCCCCCCCCCCCCCCTTCTTGCTTTACTGAACTGATCCTTATTTTCCAGCTTAAATATCTGGGTTTATTTGAATGAATTAGTCAGCTAGCCCCATCAAATCTATTTGAACCCCTCTGGGGAGATCTTATGTGTTGTTGTTTCTTTATTTTAGTATATATATTGTGTGTGTTCACACACACACACACACACACACACACACACACACACACACACACACACACACACACACACACACACACACACACACACCACATTCTAAATGTATGTGGGTTTTGATGGAAGGGTGGTTTAATTACAAGAGGGGAACCAGATAAATTAATCATACTATAATGGAGCTAAAGGTAAGCACACACACACAAACACCATTCATCCATCCATTTGTTGCTGAAGTCAGATGATACCTGTAGGATACAGAGATGCAGGCCAATCAGGTTGAGTCTACATTGATGGTTGGGCATCTGATGGTCTGGCTGAGCAGAAACATTGGTGATTGTGAAGCCCCTGCTGGTTGAACGTGTGGTGGCAGTACTAGCACTGAATCCCTGGAATTGTGGAATGACATTGGCTGGCATTGATGGTTGGTCAGGGCCTGGAAGGAGCGGCCAGGGTGATTGCAGTGCAGAGCAGTCTCAGAGTCACTGCTTGCGGTGGTGATACCTTCTCGTCTTTATGACTCCTCTCATTGTTTTCAGCTTGTATATTGAGTTGCTCTACACTGTATTGGATAGTGGTGCGCCAAGAGTCACGCTCTTGGGCATTCAGGTTCCAGACAAGTTGCACCTTTTAAGGTCACTGGCCACATCATTCCACCATCGCTTCTGTCCTCCAGCAGAATGCTTCCCATCAGCAGGGGCACACATGAGAAGCTGCCTAGGTAGCCAGTCTTCGGGCATCTATGAAAGGTGCCTGAGAAAATGAGAACGACGCTGTGATAGGATGTATGATATTCTCTGCTGCTTTGCCATCTTGTGCATGGTGGTATGGCGCTTCTTCTCTCTGATTGAAACATCCAGGATGATCCAAAGCCAACGGATCACAAAACTCAAGGCTAGCAAACATGGGGCTGTAGGAGGACAGTGCTCTCCAGACCATACAGCAAGGTTGGAAGGATGATATTATTTAGGATACGAACTATAGTGCTGGTCTGGATCTTCTGCTGACACCAAAAAAATGCGAGACAGTGAATGGAATGCAAATGAGGCCTTGCATATCAGGGAACTGACCTCAGTATCCATCCCACAGTCGTTCTGGACAGTGCTGCCCAGATACTGAAAGTGAGATACCACTTAGATAGGCTCACCTCCTTGGACCAACTGAACGGGTGCTGGAATCTGGGCACCTGGGTTTGTGAGCACTGCAAGAGTCTTTGTCTTCTTGCAGCTGATGGTTAGGCCCAACTTCTTGCAGGTAGCAACAAGGCTGTCCAGCATGGTGGTATGATTTACCCAATTGTCCGCCAGGAGGGCCATGTTGTCAGCATACTCCAGGTCAGTCACTAGGTCTCAAGTTTCAGGTTTTGTCTGTTCCCCACGAGATCAGCGAGATCAGCATCAAGTAGGTAGACTACCTTGATGCCTCTCTCCTGTCTGTGGACATCCAAGGGCATGTGAATGGTAGTGTCAAAATAAAAGTTGAAAAGTGTGGGTGCCAATACACAGCCTTGGCGAAGGGTAACAGAAAACATGTCTGATGTCTTCCCGTTGCCCCTGACCCTGGACTGTAGTGCAGTCCTCATGTTGTGCACAGATGAAGGTAAGTGTAATGGAATTTGCCCCATCCACTAAACAAAGCAATTACTTAGCACAATTCCAACCTACGCCTGGGTCTTCTTTCACCCAAGCAAAACTCAGTTTCTCACTGTAGCAAACTGACTTTCCTCAACAATGAGATTTAATATAATTCAATAACTGGTATATATATATATATATATATGGATAATAACACTATTGGCTAATAAATATATAAGGTCTCTGAAATGACGAAATTACTGACTGAATCAAAATACACCATACTCACTCAACTTTTATAATAATAGTCTGATGACATCACTCAGGAGCAGACTTTTGTCCTTGTCTCTTGCTGGTCACTTAGCAAATGCATCTTTTCCCAGTCTTCCTGTCTCTCCCTGTACTTCCCTTGTACTTGGTTTTGAAACTACATGTGCTCCTAGACACACTGTCTCTCCTGTTAGGGGTTTCCCTGAGAGTAAGCAACTTCTCTGGCAGATGGTAAGTATGCTTTAGGATGCATCAGAGAGAGTTGTTGTGTATCGAATCATATGCCTTCTTCAAATCAATGAAGCAGGCATAGAGAGGTTGATGGAACTCACATGCTTTCTCCATCAGTACTTGCAGGTAGAAGAGTTGGTCAGCACAGCCCCTGCCTCAACGGAAATGACACTGGCTTCAGGAAGGAGCTGTTCTGCTCTGGGCTTGAACTGGTTCAGGATGGCTTTAGCAAACACCTTGCCTGGTATGCTGAGTAGAGCAATACCACAGTAGTTGTCGCAGATTGTTCGGCTTCCCTTCTTGTACAATGGCATGAGAAGTTGACTTAGCCAGTCCCTGGGAACTGACTCAGTTTCCCAGATGGTGTCAAATATTGATTTCAACCAGCGAATTGTCTCACCTCCACCAAGACTGAGGTCTCCAAAGATATTCCATCCCGGCCAGGGGCCTTTCCGGACCTCAACTCAGAGATGGAAGTTACAATCTCCTATTCTGAGTGGGGAGCTGATATATCTTCATCACTCATCGAAGTGTCTGATAAAACAAACGATGGAGAGACTGCAGTGAGATCTTCACCGGGAATGACATTGATATCAACCTGGCAGTTCATCACTTCCTCAAAATGCTCTGCCCAGCGGTTCAGTTTATCCCCATCACTTGGCAGGGTGATACCATCCTTGGCAACCAGTGCAGAAGAGGCAGGCTTGGAGAGCTTCTTTTTTGAGAAGCATAAGTCTCCTATCAAAGAGCCTCCTTTGCCTTGCTGCTCAGCTATGAAAGCCCAGTGTTCTGCTTCAGCTGCACGATCGCTCCACCAAGAATTACGAGCTCTCTCAGCTGTAACCTTGGTAAGTTCCTTGAGGTGGTTGTACTCAGTCTTGAAACGAGTGATGTCATTTGAGGGAGCATTCTTAAAACAAACCCAAGATTCTTGTTTCTTCCTGGAGAGGTTGCGGACTTCATTAGTGATCCAGTCAGGATCACTTATTTTGGGTGCAGAAGGTAGGGATTCGCAGGCTTTCTGGATGGAGAATTTGAATGTGTCCCATTCAGAGTTTAAGGTGGAGGTCTGATCAGACTTGTCAAAGGTTTAAGCTAAGACAGATTGATAGTTAGCTTTGTAAGAGGAGGGAAGGTTGGTGGTTTGATAATGCAGGGACCTTGTCTGTTTATGCTTGGCCTTGATCTTGAAACACAAAGTAGATACAAATTTGTGGTCAGATTCATTAAGAGTTGATCGGTACACACTTATAATAATCATGATGAGATGTTTTCAGATGACCCAGATCAATTCTTACCTGGTGGGGACAAATCATACAACAATGTTGAATGGCCAATAAAATGTTCACTTAAAAAATATAGAAGCCATAATCACCCTCGTACACACAAGTGTCCAGGACACTAGTGCAAAAATGTTTGTTGACAAATACATAGCCAATCATGTGACAAGGTCAGTAACAATCAGAATTTTGGAACCAGGTAGCTTGATGGAGTAGCTTATGTTGAAACCATGTGTTGGATACAATCATATGATTACTAGCACAAAAGTCCAGCAGTCATTCTCCATTCTCTCCAATGCCTTGAGGACCCATGATTGAGTTCCAAGAGGAGCAGTCATAACCCACTTAAGCATTGAAGTCACCCAATATGACCAGCAGATCAGAAGAAGAAATAGAAGAAAGTGTCTATTGTAGTTGGTTATAGAAGAATCAGAGGGACCAGCAGATTTGTAAGTGGAATTGGGAGGATTAATAGGAGCATAAATACACAGGACAGACATGTAGGATAAATGGCATTTCTGATGGATTCGGAGAATACGTTCGGACACAGGTTGAAAGACACTCCCAACAGCTTCCTAAGCAACCTTAACTTGAGGACGGAGGAGGATTGCCACATCATGGGTATGGGAAAAGGACATGCCAGAGTGCAGGATGGTAGTGCCACAGATGTTTGTTGCTCCATTACCAGGCCAATGGGACTCAGACAAAGCGAGAAGATCCATGTTCCTGGACTTCATAGTGTCAATAACGGAACACAGTTGAGCACTCTGATTACTTAAGGATTTTAGCGAATGAAGATTCCAGCAACCAATTCTTGTTCTGGACTTGGCGTGGAAAAATCCACTGGACTTGGCATGGAAAAATCCACTGGACTCAGAAGAAAGGGTTGAAGGGTTCTTTTTAAATGCAAACTTAACCTCGGTTTTAGAAGCTGAAGGATTCTGAACATCTAATGATGAGCAAAATACAGGATAGGACACTTTGTACTTTTAGCATGGCTGTAGCCAAGTATCCAGGGATCACGTGGGGAGGTTGTATGACGAGTTCCCCCCCCCCCCCCCACACACACACTGCCTCTTTCTAAGGTACAGTGGCTACTTCACTAGTATTTGTAACTTGAAATTCTTAGGATAATGATGGTTGAAGGGAAGTACAGAGTAGGTTGATGGACACAGCACAGACAAAAGCTGGTGAAGCTAGAATTAATGAAAGAATTTTGATGTATGAATTGATAAATCCAAGGGATAGTTAGTATTAAGGTCTAGGCAGTGAGCCCTGGGGGGTCCACCTGGATTGGGTAGGCATCTTGCTGTTCCCGAAGAGGAAAAGTTTGGCAAATTCTAATGCTGGAAGATCTTGAATGGGTGTGGTTAGTCCTCCACATATGAGACTTGAGCTGGATTATTTGGGATTAGGCACACTACTGATCACCCTTCATACCCTAAGGACCCAATCCTAATAGCCTAATGAATCTGTGGAGTGGGGATTGTAGCAGAAGCAGAATTATCCTGACTTTATATTTGTAGTAGCGCTGAAGTTGCAGGTATTCTGAAAGCTAACAAGTCCATAGGCTAACCCTTAGAATTGTTACTAGTTTATTGGGTGTTGTATCAGGACTATCTCCATCAAACCCACAATATCAACAATAAGTAGGCATCAAAACTGAGACCAGTTGTTGCCAGTCCCATGGGTAGTCTCAATTTTGAGGTTCTGCTGTATTGGGCATTTTTATCTCCACCACATGTGCTACACTAGATCACTATTTGCCCCTTCCCATGCAAGGTTGGAATATTCAGCTTCTTCATTATTTTTTTTTTACCTTCAATTGCCCACAACTCAAACATAAATCAATCAATTATTAAGAATTCTAAGGTGAAGACATTTTCTGTCTTTTAATCAGAGGACCTGTGGATGGCTATGTGGGGATGAGGAGAAGGTGCACCAACAACAGACCCTTCAATCATGATCCATTATACAAAAAAAAAATTGATATCTTACCACCCCTCTCTTTTCTATGTATAATAATTCCTCCTTTGGTATGCAAAATGAAGGCCCTATTCTGTAAACCATTTAGCTATTCAAAAAAAAAAAAAAAAAAAAAAAAAAAAAAAAAAAAAAAAAAAAAAAAAAAAAATAGTACCACCATGATTGTGCCACAAACACATAACTAACAATTCACTCTATTAAACCAGGAGACATTTAATATTTTAAAGTTTCATTCCATTCAAGATGAATTCTCTGGCACCTTCAAATTTTGCACTACTGGGTGGGGTGTTATTTATCATGGAATTTTGTAGTTAATTTTTATTATCCATCTATTGAACTAAAGGTGTGCACTGAACAGCCATCTTCATCCAACCTTGATCCAATTCGAGCATTGAAGCCCCCAAGCATCACACAGCTCTCATCAAGTGGAACAGCAGATATAGCTTGCTGCAGGCTATCAAAGAATGCCTCTTTCTCTTCCCTGCTGGATGCATATGTTAGAGCATAGTAAGAGAGCACATTAATACGGTTCCGACACAGTTGTCTCGTTCCTTTTGATCACGTGGTAAGAAAGGATAGGTGCGCGTGGCATTCTCTGCAGTGCTAAGGAAGAAGAAAGGTGAGGATACACATCTGCATTAGTCCTCTTTCCCAACTATGACTTCTAGAAACCAGTATAGCTGAGATTATTCTTGAGTTCCAAGCCTTCCAGCATTTCCCACCTGCCTTCCATGCACCAATAGCTGGGCCAGTGAGTACAATTGCAACTCTCTCTCCTCTTTGTTTCATATGCCCTATCCCAGGAACATCCCTACTAGCTGTCAATACCACGCTCTCTCCCACCATGTACACTTCACTCCCAAACCACTTTGTCTCTTGCAAGGCTGCCACAACTACTTCATGCTTCTCTAATACATTAACTACTTGATCAAACCTTCTGTCTTCTGAATTCCCTACTTCAGTACCCTGTCTAGCAGTCTCTATGGAACCTTCCACATCCAATAAGGATCTCACATTCCAAGAAGCCAAATTCCACACTGATAATTGCTTTCTCTTTGTTCTATGTGCACGAGATTTTGATGTTCTCCCTTCAGAGGTGTTCAAATTCTCTGTGGCAAGAATTGAGTAGTACCATCAAACGACACCCAGTTCTCATATTCCTGCTGATCCAAATAACATTGATAGTAGCATTTTTGATTTTAGCCAGTAAGTCACAATCAATTGTGAAATGCTGCCCAGGGTCACCATGTGGAGGCGCCAACAACTTACATAGCATTTAAAAACATTAACCCCACACATGCACGCATGCATGTGTGCACACACATTATCCTCAGCTGACAATGTTCCTCCATGCATGGACACACTCTCAATTGTTACTGGATTTTATTGTGTTCTTCTTAAATCACAGATGGTGAAAGAGCATCGCAATTAGTAAGTTGTTTGTTTATTCCAGACACTGAATAATGATGCACTTTAAGAGTTCGATATTTCAGGGAACATTCAGTTTTATGCATATCTCCTTAATAAATAAATCAATCTGTGTGTGTATGTGTGTGTGCGCGCGAGTGCGTGCGTGTGTGTGATAGTAAGTATATGTATGATAGTATGAGTGTGTATGATAGTGTGAGTGTGTGTGTATGTGTAAGAGTGGTTTAGGTTTGAATAATTTCCGAAGATGACAAACCTGAATCTATGCTAAGCTAAGCTAAGTGCTGTGTTGTGTAGATATTGCGATGGTTTCTATCCAATTGTGAGTTGACTTTCAGAGAGTAGAAACATGAAGCAGAGGCAATGCACACACAGCCAGCATGGCTTGGCATTGACCTATTGTGGGTGTGGTCTACTGCAACTATTGCTGCAGGTTGCACTTTGCAGACATGAAAATTTCTGGCTAGGCTCTGATGTAATATATACTATAACCTGTGTGTATCAATAGGCTCTGGCTAAGACAATTTAAGTGGCAATAACTCAAGCAGTTTTGGAGGAGATAGTGCTCTAATGGACAAGGCAGACAGACAGACAGCCATTTCATGCATTAGTATCAGAGAAGAAGGAATGGAAATGGGTGGGAGGTTAAGTTGGGGGTACCCACCCATCCTCCAATGTAAGGCACCCACACTCTCATCCTATTCAGACAAAACATCCATGCCGGGTTGGGTGTCATCAAGCAACTGAACTACCTGATCACAACACTGTATGCAGTGCTCATTAAATAGAGCCCACCCTTCAACCTAACACTGCAGGATAATCAGATGCTAAAGAACTACTCCAAATTAAGTTTTGAATTTAGCAGCTGCTCATCTGCACAAAATCAATCCAAATATGCAAACATAGAGATTTGATTCTTCTCCACAAGAGCCCCCCCCCCCCCCCCCACACACACACACATACACACACACAGCCACCTAAGATCCCCTCTCCTCCCATTTGAACAGGGAGATGGGATGAATACTCATTAGGGCCACTGGAGTATATACTCCTTACATGGGCAGCTATTGAGTGATGAGGTGCACACCACATGGCATATGCTGGCCAGTGGAGGGCCAACTAGAAGGGAGGGGGAAGGGTGGGGGAACAGCTGATAGAGATGACCACATGGAGTTATCATCAACTTGGGTAATTGATTGTAAAACAAATAATCAACTGTCACAACTAGTCCAGTGAGGTGCAAACATTTTAGGATTTGATGGGCCACCAACAGGCCTCACCTTAAGGACGTGGGGGTGAAGAAACATGTGGTTGATCTCCATTTTAGCACCTTCTGCATGAGAGTATCTACCACTGTGCTGATGTAGACTGACAACCCACCCCTCTGCCACGAGTGTGAGTGCCTGGAGCTCAGGGTTGCCAGGTGCTGGGAGTGAAATTATGCCAAATTACCACCCTAAAAAATGCCAAAAATATAATTAATAAACACTTCCGTGAGAGTAACATTGTTCTTGGCATTAATTGCAACTTCGAATGGGTGTGGCTAATAATAACCACACCCACACGATAATACCATTCTTCTTGGAGACCACATGCCAAATTTCATTGCACTTGGTCATTTTTGAGAATCTTCTATGTCACCAAACCACACCCATTAAATAAATCACACCCATTAAAAAAACCACACCTATAGCCACCCAATCTGAATGAATCTTTCGTGGGGGCATGCAGTGATGTGCCCTAGTCAATCCCTTTTAAGTTACATGGATACCCCCCCCCCCCCAGAAGTTTGGAAGGTGGTAGACTCCCCACAGACAGAGAGACACACAGGCAATGATTATTGAAGATGAATACATTTGATAGGAAATGGCCAACCCACAATTCTGTGCTGCAAGCAAGAAAAACTTTTTGTACATATTTGTGTTTCAATGAACTGGTTGGGGTTGTTGAAAAGATAGTTGAGAGATGGAGAAAAATAAATCAAAATTTTGGCAAAATGTCTCTTTTCCCATTACAATCAATTTTTTCAACCAATATGCCACCTTTTTTTTAAATATGCCAAAGAGTTCCCAAAAAAGCCACAATTATGCCACATTTAAGAAATATGTCACCAGAAAAATTATTGTGCCAAGTGGTTTTAAAAAAGCCATCATTTTGAAAAGTGGCATAAAAAAAGCCAACCTT
This sequence comes from Lycopodina hypogea, assembly GCA_963969325.1. Taxonomy (NCBI): domain Eukaryota; kingdom Metazoa; phylum Porifera; class Demospongiae; order Poecilosclerida; family Cladorhizidae; genus Lycopodina; species Lycopodina hypogea. The sequence continues at coordinate 15,518,677 of OZ017780.1, read as the reverse complement.
GCCTGCGGTGAAGCTGAACCCTTCCTCTCGAACTCCACTAATTATTAGACATTAAACCCCCCGCCCAGCTGAGTGAGCCGTCCACCCCCTCAAACTGCAATGGCTAGGATCCCTGTTTCTAGTTCTCCTTCCTCCTGGGTAGAGCTCAGCATATCCTGCACTAATCTGAAGGAGCAGGATCTGTTCTCTAAGTCGGACCCAATAGCAGTACTGAGCGTGAGAAGCGGTGGAGGGGAAGCGTTCACCGAGGTATGCAACACTGCGGTGTTTGTCCCAGGGTTTTGTTGTAGTCTGGCGTTATAATTGGTTGGGGACATGTTAGCTTAATGTGACACAAACACCCCAAGGCTTCACTATGTTTTCTTGTTTATCTATTTGTTTGTGTCCCTGATCTCAATCTAGTACTTCACTGATAAACAGAGCAGGGAGGGTGGTCACTTGCACTGGCATCTCTTGCTACCTGCAGCAGTCCTTGAGCCAGTCAGCTCCTCTAGCACCAGCTGACCAGCAGACAGACCAATGATGTCATAATGTCTAGGGGCTGGGCCATTAATATTGGTGTGCACCCATCATCTTATCTATTTTAATGATTCCTGTTGCAATTGGAATTCCCTATTTTCACTTTTTCACCCTTTCCTTTCAATATGGCTAGCTAGCTAACTTCATGGTGGACCAGCTCACAGACTGAGAGATGTTGGAATATACATCAGTGGCAGAAGACCATGAAAACACTGTCCACAAGTTTATATTAATTCTAAACTATTAAATTGGCAATTACTAGCCTGTGGGTTCACTTCACTCCCCACATGGATAGGACCTAGTGAGTTAACTTCGGTGAACTCCTGCACTGAACTAGTTAGTTGTAGTTATGTGTGTGTACCTACCTCTGTGGTCAATGTGCTGCCCCAGTCCCTTTGACCAAGAGACCTGAAACTTAGCATAAATCCACAATGAACTGGTCAAATTGCACTAAATGCTCAACATCTCCATTGGAATTAACTTCAGCAGAATTATAAGAAGATGGAGACATTGTTTCTGTCACTATATACCTCTCCTCATGCCAAGCTTTGTCTACTACAGCCTTCAGAGGTTCCTTTCCAATTGGTGAATACCGTGATCGTTATCAACGCAATTACATATTTCTTTTATATGGACTTGCAAAGTCAAGCCACTTGTAATGCAGTGATAACTTTCAGGCTATGAGTTCTACAGAGAGATGGTGTGTGGCAAAGGTGATCATTTGGTGGGTGATCATTTGGTGGTTGCTCTTGCATGAACTTTTTTGGGAGTCTGTTCGGCTTAACTGAAATCCAGGAAGCTAAATTAATTTGGCTCCATACTGGATTACTGGAGGAAGATTGGCATCCAGGAATTCCCACCAGGAAACCAATTGATTGGGTTTCTTTTTGGCTTTTGGGAGGAAAAAAAAATTTTTGGCGTCCAAAATTTTAAGCCAAGAAGTCAAACCAATTCGATAGCAATTTGGCATCTCCTCTCAAACTTGGCAGCTCCAAGTTAAAGAGGGTTAATTACTGGTTTTACATCGGTAAAGGTGCGTGTGTCAATATGACAGAGGAACTATTTATGACATTTTTTTTATCTTTCAAGAAAGTGGCAGTACCAGAGAAAACAACAGTTGCGCTAATTTTGCTATTTTACAGCCGTTGTGGCGTCTGCAGGCATTAGCTGACTTTAATCGTAATAAATTTGTCTTGAATTATCTCTATATTGATTGTCTATTGATTATTGTCATATGTTAGGCTTACTTCATTACTTGTCTGCATGATTTTCCTTCTAGAACATTCCGATGTGAGTAGTATATAAATAGACTAGCTGATTCATTTCATTAGTAGATATTCATTCAATGAAATTAGTTTGTCTTCATGAAAAGTTGTTAAATTCCACATTGGTGACCCCAACAAACCTAACTACCAAGCTCACATCTGTTCTTGACCTACTCCACCTTCTCCACACCCATGGATGAAGTCCCAGTACCAATTGTTTATGCAGTTTCTTTGAAGTGGAGGTTCAGATTGACACCAGAAACATCAACCAACAATTGACTCAATGCAACTATGTGGTAGCATTCTTACTACCTGAAACTGCTTGAGAAGTGCGTGATGTAATAATGAATAGGCCAGAGGATAGCCCCTACGATACTCTCAAGGCCTGCCTCATCTCTCGCACTTCCCTCAATCAATCACAAAGAGTGCAGAAGCTACTCTCAAACCATCCCAGCTACTTAAGACGAATTGAGAAGCTCACTGACAAGAACTGTAATGGTGATATAATACTTCAAGAGATCTTTTTCTCTCCTCTTCCTTCATCAGTACAGTTAATCTTGAAATCTCATCCAGATGTGATAATACAGGAAATGGCTATCTTGGCTGATACCCTCATCACTGTTGCTACTCCAGATGTCCAGTCTTCACCATCAGTTTTGGAGGTCTCTACCACTACTGAAGCCCTCACTTCAATCAGGTCAGAGGTGGATTACCTCAAAAGACATCTCCCTAAGATGAAGTCACCCAGTGCTTCAGTGTCATCATCAACTCTTTGCTGGCAACACACCAAGTTTGGCAAAATGCCACAAAGTGCAAACCACCCTGCTCCATGTTTGGAAAATGTTTCACTCGACCAGTGATGGCGACCACTGGATCAGGTGATGCAGTTGCCTTCTTTTTCTCTATGACTGCATTTCTGGCCAATGCTACTTAGTTGACTCTGGTGCAGAGGTCAGCGTACTGCCTGCCACAACAAATGACTGCCGAGAAAAAAAGAAAGGTTCCCCTCTTCAGGTGGCAAATGGCACTCATACACCAACTTTGGGACCAAGACCCTCTCCCTCGACTTGGGAATGGACCACAAATTTACTTGGACCTTCAATATCACAGATGTCTCTAAGCCCATCATAGGTGCAGACTTCCTTCGCCATTCAGATCTATTAATAGACCTTGCTCGTAAATGTCTCATTAACAGAAAGACATTTAGCACCACCTCCCTCCATACATCTCGTGATCAAGCTCTCGCTCTCAGCTACCTGCAGAACCATCCATTTATCGTTCTCTCCTCCAATCTTTTCCCTCTCACAAAACCCTGTTTCAACCGCAGCAATATTTGACACAATGTTGCTCATCATATTGTCACAAACGGACCACCAGTCTTTGTTCGATTTCGGCGCCTCAGTCCTGAGAAACTACGAGTAGCCAAAAAAAGAGTTTGCTGGAATGCTTGCTCTGGGCATTATTCGTCCTTCCAAAAGTAATTGTTTTTCACCTCTTCACATTGTTTCCAGAACCCACGGCAGGGGCTGGAGACCTTGTGGAGATTTCCGATGCCTGAATAACACAACTAAGGATGACCGATATCCAATTCTGAACATGCAAGACTTTGCTGCAATGTTAGAAGGCAAGAGCATCTTCACCAAAATCGACCTAATTCTGGGTTTTCATCATATTCCTGTGAATAACACAGACATTCCAAAGACAGCAGTTGTAGCCGTGTTTGGCCTCTTTGAGTCCTCTTGATGCCAATTGGACTCAAATCTGCTCCCCAGACATTCCAACGATTCATGGACTGTGTTATCCGAGGTTTAGACTTTGTCTTTGTCTACATGGATGACCTGCTAATTGCAAGCTCATCACTGGACGAACATGCTTACCACATTCAACTTGTCTTTGAACGCCTCTCTTCACATGGACTAGCTATCCGACCTGACATGAGTGAATTCGGTTGCAAGGAACTCTCCTTCCTCGTCCATCATGTCTCAGCCACTGGCATCCAACCTCTTCCTGAATGGGTTCAGGCTGTGCAGGACTTTCCACAACCCAAAAGAATATCCGATCTCACTTGCTACCTTGGTCTCATCCACTATCATCATCATTTCATTCCAAAGTGTGCAAAATGACTCTAGCCACTCCACCAGCTCACTCATGGTCAGAAACCAAGTGATGACATCGCTTGGACACCCAACACAGTACAAGTATTCAACGCAAGCAGAAACATACTGGCCAGCGCAACTATCTTGACTCATCCTTCCCATAATGCTCTCACAAGACTTACCACAGATGCTTCAGATCAAGCTGTTGGTGGAATGTTTGAACAAGTCCAAGCTGGTAAGTGGGTGCCTGTGGCATTCTTCTCCAAGACCCTTCACAAGGTAGAGACACACTACAGTGCCTTCGATAGAGAGCTAGAGGCACTTTAGTTGGCCATCAATCATTTCTACTATTTCCTGGAAGGTTGCTCCTTCACCGCCTACACTGACCACAAGCTTTTAACATTTGCAATCTCGGGATCAGGTGACTCATGGAGTCCACGCCAGAGCAGACAATTATCATTCATTACTGAATTCACCACCAACATTCAGCACATCATTGGCAAGCAGAATGTAGTTGCACACACCCTCTCCAGAGGACCAATCAGTGAGATTGGCACTACTCTCACCTCATCCCTGGACTTTACCAACATGGCTATTCTTCAAGATAATGATTCTGACATACAAGCCTACCACACTGCAATTACAAGACTTCGTCTTCAGGACATCACTGTACCGGGATCCAACCGCACCCTATTGTGTGATGCATCCATGCATTCTTCACGACTGATTATTCCGAAGTTATTATTACGTTGTCTTATTTTTGAATCTGTTCATAACTTGGCACATCCAGGAGTAAAGCCTACGCAAAAGCTCGTTATGCAGCGCTTTGTGTGGCATGGCATTAAGAATGCTATAAGTGCTTGGGTAAGATCCTGCACTGTGTAGCAGTAGCAGCTGCACTGTATCAGTGGCAGCTGCACTGTGTAGCAGTAGCAGCTGCAGGCATCAGCTGATTTTAATCATATTAAACTTGTCTTGTGTTATCTCTATAGGTGTTGATTGTCTATTGATTATTGTCATATGTTACTCTTACTTTATTACTTATCTGCATGATTTTCCTTATAGAACATTACAATATGATTTGTATATAAATAGAACAGCTGATTCCTTTCATTAGTAGATGTTCATTCAATGAAATAAGTTTGCCTTCATGAAAAGTTGTTAAATTTTACACCATATTCTAAATATTGGAATATTTTTTAATCTGTTTGGCTATACCATTTCAAATTTTATAGCCAAACTGAAGTTGTCTAATATATGGCAATTCTAAATTTCATTTTAAAAAATATTTCTATTATTTAAATCTGGCCTTATTGGCACCTAGGCTGCTGTTGTTTAAGATCCTCCAGATAGAAACACAATACAAAATCCAGAATGGAGGCATTTGCAAGCACTGTAAATTATTATTGTTCGATGCCTACAGGCTCAAATGATCTTTAGTGCAGACCTCATCACTAGATAGCTAAAGATTGTTAATGCCACAATTAGTATTCTATTGAGATCATGGACCGTGTTTTAATTAGGACTCCATAGATGTGTCTTGTTAGGATATTAGCAAGTAAAAAACAATAATCTGTTCACTTTCATTTTGTTGTCCACCCACACACAGTGTTGCATGAAATCAGCTGGTTACTAGTTATGTCATATTTTCAATCTTAAATCATTTGTTACTCACCCGTTGTTACATGAAATTTGTTAGTCCACTAGCCTCTCCATATGTTCATATTTAATTCAATTTTGCATTATATTTGATGATTTATTTTGTATCTCTTGGAATAAAAGTTGGGGGAAATCAACACACAAAATTAGCTCCTTTTTTGCGTCTTAAACAAAAATTTGGCTTCCTAAGACCCTAAATTTGGCTTTTTGGCCCTTTTGGACCTGGCAACCCTGGGGAAAGTAGCAATAGCAACTTATCTGCCCCAACAACGGAGAACATGATACTAAGTTGATTTACTATTTTATTTTGCATAACATTGCATAATGGCAACATTAGCATTTTCCATTATGATTGTGCTTCATTTAGAATTGTCCTGTAGATGGAGTAATTGCTCCTCCTACTTAGGCTTTGTGTTGTGTATGCTAGGGCTGTTTGGGGAGTAGAGTTAGTACATATGGACATACCTAATTGATATAGTGTGCATGTGTGTGTGCGTGTTTCCTGTGTGTGTTTTCACTGACACAGTTTGGACAGACAGAGCCATTGAAAAACACCACCGACCCAAACTTCACCACCACCATTGAGATCACATACTCCTTTGAGAAGGTACAGGAACTTCGGTTCACCATTTACGATGTTGACAATGCCACCAGTTCCCTTGAAGACAATGATTTCTTGGGCTGCATGGAGTGCACTCTGGGAGAGGTGGGTGTGGTCTGTTGCCATGGTTTCATTGTTTAGTGGATGTGTGTGGTGACCTCTGCCCTCTTGTTCTGTGTTCAGATAGTGAGTTCTTCTCCCTTCACTCGACCTTTGACCGGAGGCTCCAGCAAGAAGACTAAAGACAAATGGGGCAACATTACAGTGAGTGGGAGAGTGGAGGGGCTATGGAGTAGTTCCATGAGATGTGTGTGTAGAGAGAATTAATTTGCCTAATTAAAGAGGTGTGCCTTTATTTTGACAATGGCCTGAGGTGACGTATCTGCTATTGGAACACAACTCACCTCATGTGTCTTGGTCGCAAGTAACCTTCAAGTATTCTCATTGAACAGAAATAGCATACAGTTAGTCGGACTTGCAGTATGTATGAAAGAAGCCACCCTGTTTTCTTTGCCCAGGCCTTGAGATCTGTTGTGGGTTGTCAGTAATGCATGTGCAGTCACGGTCTGAGCAAGACAGTGAGTTCCCATAGTAGAGTCACCACAGACAATGCCTGATATAGGGGGGGCAATTGGAATGGGATATGGGAATGGGACATGTGCTATTCTGGAGCAGTGTTGTTGAGTTGTGCTGATGTGGTTGTCTAGGTGAGAGCTGAAGAGGTGGCGGCCGATTTATCTCAGGTACTCGTCCAGTTTGCAGCTGAGGGCTTGGACAATAAGGTATCCCGGGGATGTGTGAACAGCTCATACAGACATACATTAGCATCTATTCATAGTTGTATGCAATTGTTGTTGTTTGCAATACAGGAGTGTCTGCCTATCTGTCTACTGTGGTGCGTGTGTGTGTGCGTGTGTGTGTGTGCGTGTGTGCATGTGTGTGCATGCGTGTGTGCGTACATTGGTAGTATCTGCTGTGAGGCCGTCTCTCTTTCACTTTTCCCCCCTCCCCTCTCTCTCTCTCTCTCTCTCTGTGGAGGACCAGTTCCCACTGGTTACAATCCCGGGACACTCCCGGCAGTCTGAGACGAGATCGACAGCCTTTACAGATCATTTTGGAAAGTCTGCTGTTTAGATTATGATTCCTTCTTAACACCACTTGCAGGATTTCCTGGGCAAGTCTGACCCTTACCTGGAGTTTGCTAAAGAGATCTCTGATGGCAGCTTCACCCCCGTCCACAAGACAGAGGTACATCACTAGACCATCATAGCAGCTTCACTTCAGCACACAGTTTTTCTCCATGGCAATTATGCCACACAAGAAAAATGAAGTGTGTGCGTGTGATTGTGTGTGCTAATGATCTACCTTTTCTCTTAAGGTTGTCAAGAATACTTTGAACCCGGTGTGGAAGCCATTCATCATCAAGACCCAAAAACTCTGTAACAGTGACCCGGGGAGGAAGATCAAAGTGAGATAGGGCTAGGGCTGGGGTGATGGCCTGTTGCTTAGCATAGTGCAATATTCATCATTACTATGTAGCTCCCTACCTTCATCTATGCCCCCCCCCCCCCCCCCACACACACACACACATACACACACACACACACACCTGTCTCTCTCTGACCCTTGCAGGTCAGCTGCTATGACTGGGACTTTGATGGCAGTCATGATCTCATCGGCATCTTCGAAACAACCTTGGCAGAATTGCAGGTAAGACACCCACCTGGTCCCTTCATCACCTGCCATGTCACATGCATGTCCTGGTATCACCTGCCAAGTCACATGCATGTTCTGGTATCTATCCTTGTGTTCCTACCTTTACCCACCCTCTATAACCTCCACCCTCTATAAAAACACCCACCCACTATAAACACACCCATCGACTATAACCACACCCACCCATTATAAACACACACTTTTACTGTGACCACACCCACCCACTATAACCATAGCCATCTGCTATAATCACACCCACCCACTATAACCACAGCCATCCTCTGTAGTCACACCCACCCACTATAACTAAACCCACATACTGTGACCATACCCACCTACTATAACCACACCCACCCACTAGCTTTAGCACTATAACAACACCCACTCACTATAACCACGTCTCTGTGTATGTTGCAGGCTGGGCATACTAAGTCCTGGGAGTGCATCAACCCAAAGAAGAAAGAGAAGAAGAAGTACAAGAACTCTGGCACAGTCAAGATCCTCAGTATTCAGGTGAGGGAGAAGGTGTAGTATGGGTGTGGCCAGGTAAGGGATGAGTGTGGGTGTAGATGTGTTATGCCAGCTGATATGGTGTAGTGCAGACACCAGGTTGGTGTGGATTGGTGATAGTTACATCGTGTGATAGTCTGAAATGCACAGTTACTTTATTTCTCAGCATATATTATTCTGCATTAAGGGAATATCACAATGTGTTTTAAAAGGAAATCATTGAGCAACACTATATACCATTTCAAGACTAAAATAAACACCCAGACACATTTTCTCCTCTTCCCCTCACCCCCTCCATCTTGGTCCAGGCAACTAAGCTGTACTCCTTCCTGGACTTTGTGATGGGAGGTTGTCAGATCAACTTCGCTGTGGGTGTAGACTTCACAACTTCTTCCCTCCATTTCCATGACCCCAACCCGTACACCAAGGCCCTGGTCGCTGTGGGGGAGGTCTGCCAATATTACGACACGTACGTACGTTGACTCATGGAGTGGCTGTTGTGGGAATCCATTATAACACACACTACCACCATATACACATGAACATGTGTTGGATGCATTGTGTGTGTGTGCGTGCGTGTGATTTGAATTAAAATATCGATATCACGCAAGGATGAATTGAATTATTGAAGGTTGATTGTAACTTACGGAGATACTGCATATGCTTTAAGATTAACATTGAGATAACACTGGAGTGAGTGAAGTTGTGATCAGGATTATCCGAGGTCAGAGGTCAGCACATAGTCACACACATGATGGACACTTAACTCAATCTACTCTGTTGTTCTTAACATCTGAACATCAATCACACAATTAGATACTAATGGATGTCCTCCTGCACTCCCACACACTACAGGTCACCTCTCCCAGCACACACCTGCACTCTGCTATAGCAACTCAACAACTAATTGTTTGATGCTCTGTAGGTCCCCCAGGCCTGGGGGTCCCCAATATTTCCAAACAGTTTCTTAGTGTGCAGATATTATTGTAATTTTTTTTGTTTGTTTGTTTGTGTGTTTGTTTAGAGATAAATTGTTCCCAGCTCTTGGTTTTGGGGCCAACATCAACGGTAAAGTTTCCCATGAGTTTGCCCTGAATGGGAATCCGTCTAACCCGTATTGTGCTGGCATTCCCGGCATACTGGACGCCTACCACAGTGCCATCCGATCAGTTAAGCTCTGGGGACCCACCAATTTTGCCCCCATAATATCCCATGTGGCCAGGTTCGCTGCTGAAGCCAAGAAGAATGTGGAGACGCAGGTACGAGGGTCAGATGGCCACACACACATTGTCATACAGAACTAGTGTAGTTATTAATTGAGGTGGAGCATAGACAGTGGTACTAGCTGCCCTGATGTAGACATGTGTGCGTCCTCATGAGCTGGTGGTGTGCTCTGATGAGTTCAGTCAAGTACTCACATGCACTCTCATGCTCTGTGGTGAAGTCTTCCTGGTCACCTTGTGCATGTATGGGCTGGTCCACTGGGCACTGCTGTAAGTCAGTAAAGTTATCCCTCCCAGTTTACTGAAGAGGCTATTGGGTGTAATGGTGGAGTTACAATGTAACAGAGCTAGTGTCACACTTCCGGCAGCTGTGTTAATGTCACCGCCATGGCAACAGGGTGGCACGGGGACTGATTTCTATTTTCAGCACTAAGGATTAAGAATCTTGATCAGTGTCACCTCGTGTTGGTGTGCCATGTGGACAGATTTCTCTCCTAGGCTGATCAATGGTGTGAAGGCTCAGGACCAGGGCGTGTGCATGTGTGCTCCAATATTTCACTTCTGCTGTTGTGTTGTGGTTGCCATAGCAATACTTTGTGTTGCTGATGCTGACTGACGGGATTATCTCAGACATGGACGACACGAAGAGAGCGATTATTGCTGCCTCACGCCTTCCCATGTCCATCATCATTGTTGGAGTGGGTGGGGCTAACTTCAGCGCCATGGACGAGCTGGACGCTGATGACAGCCAGTGAGTCTACTCTGCTGTCTCTATTTCTGTCTCAAACTACATCAACCATGCTCCCTCCCTCCCTCCCTCCTCCTCCTTATCTGCCTCATCCTTAGCTTGCTGAGTTTCCTTCTTAACCTGCTGCTCTCTCTCTCTCTTCATGTGTACATACTGGGATACCTCACCTCCTCCCTCCTTCCCTTCTCTCTCTCTTTCAGTTACTGTCTCTCTCCATTGCTCCATCTTCACTCCATTGCTCCATCTTCACTCCATTGCTCCATCTTCACTCCATTCCATCATTTCTACCCTTTCCCTCTTATCATCCTCCTCCCCCTCTCATTCTCTTCCCCCTCTCATTGTCCTCCTCCCCCTCTCATTGTCCTCTGCCTCCTCTCATTGTCCTCCGCCCTATTTCGTTGTCCTCTGCCCCCTCTCATTGTCCTCTGCCCCCTCTCATTGTCCTCTGCCCTCTCTCATTGTCCTCCTTCCCGTCTCATTATCCTCCTCCCCCTCTCATTGTCCTCCTCCCCCTCTCATTATCCTCCTCCCCCTCTCATTGTCCTCCTCCCCCTCTCATTGTCCTCTGCCTCCTCTCATTGTCCTCCGCCCTATTTCGTTGTCCTCTGCCCCCTCTCATTGTCCTCTGCCCTCTCTCATTGTCCTCCTTCCCGTCTCATTATCCTCCTCCCCCTCTCATTGTCCTCCCCCTCTCATTATCCTCCTCCCCCTCTCATTGTCCTCCTCCCCCTCTCATTGTCCTCTGCCTCCTCTCATTGTCCTCCGCCCTATTTCGTTGTCCTCTGCCCCCTCTCATTGTCCTCTGCCCCCTATCATTGTCCTCTGCCCCCTCTCATTGTTCTCTGCCCTCTCTCATTGTCCTCCTTCCCGTCTCATTATCCTCCTCCCCCTCTCATTGTCCTCCTCCCCCTCTCATTATCCTCCTCCCCCTCTCATTGTCCTCCTCCCCCTCTCATTGTCCTCCTCCCCCTCTCATTGTCCTTCCCATCTCATTGTCCTCCTCCCCCTCTCATTGTCCTCCTTCCCCTCTCATTGTCCTCCTTCCCCTCTCATTGTCCTTCTCCCCCTCTCATTGTCCTCCTTCCCGTCTCATTGTCCTCCTCCCCCTCTCATTGTCCTCCTCCCCCTCTCATTTTCCTCTGCCCCCTCTCATTGTCCTCCATCTTCCCTCCATTGATGTTCTCCTGCTCTATTCTCTCTCTCTCCATGAACTCCTTGATGCAGACTGACCTGTTCAACTGGGGAAGTGGCCGAGAGAGACATTGTGCAGTTTGTGCCCTACAGGGATTCCCTCCATGTAATTGGCACTTCTCTATTGCACATGAATAATGCCACAGGCATAAGGGGTGGAACATCCCCACTCTAGTACACACAACAGTACTTAGTGGTGAGATAGTGTTCTTGACCACACCTTACCTGACACTTCATCTGTAGGTGGTGTGCTCATTCCCATCCCCACAACATTCAATTACTGGAGTATTACATCTGTCCTCCATCTGTTTGCTTTGTTGGTGACTTCGGCATACTGGAGCCGAGGCATCATTGTACACACGCACACACACACACACACACACACACACACACACACACACACACACACACACACACACCTCTCTAGAGCTGTAAGTAGTTACAGATTACTTCCTGATTGGTTGAGTTACAGCTGGTCTATAGTGTGTCTGACTGACAGTGACATTACTCCAGTCATTCTCTCCCCACCCTTTACCCATTCTGTGTGTGGGTCATTCAGGCGTCTCCTCAGGTGCTGGCTGGAGCCGTGCTGGCCGAGGTGCCCAATCAGCTGACAGAGTACATGAGGAAGAACAACCTCCTTCCACGTGACCACCTCAAGTCCTAGCAACCAACAAGAAGATGCTGACAGCATGAACCTTTCCCTCAAACTTCATGTTTATTCATAGTTTTAGAATAGTGCAATATTTTGGGCATTTTTTCATTCTTTTTGTCCATATCTAACAATTGCTAGTTGATCACCTGACCTGTTGTAATTATAGGTTGGGGAAGTGCAGTCGGGGTCCAACTAATCCAGAGTTGAATTAGTGAGGCTCTCTTTTGTGTTCATTTAATGCAACTGGCTTAGTTAGTTTGTCACAGATATTTTATTGATTTGAACTGGTTTTTGAGGTTCATTGATTCCAAGTTGGACAATTGAATAAGAGGGGGGAGGGGGGGGGGGGGGTGGTAGACCATATTTAGGTGTTAAATCTCCATCTATTTTGAATGGTTTGGATCTCAAAAGGTAGCTCCTATCTTTTGCTATCTCTGAGGATGATTTTTTTCCTTCTTTTACTGAATTGATCCTTAATTTTTCTGCCCAAAGATCTGGGTTTATTTCAATGAATTAGTCAACTCGCCACATCAATTTGAACCCCACTGGGGAGATGATGTGTTCATGCACAAGCTACACACCACATCTTTAATGTATGTGGGTTTGAATGGAGGGGTGGTTTAATTACAAGAGGGGGACCAGATAAATTAATATCTTACTATAATGGAGTTAAAGATACACACAACACACACATTGTCGCTAGTATTCCTAACTTGAAATTCTCAACAATTGATTGATTTGTGTTCATGATGTTAATTGAAAGTTAGGAAATTTAGGGTCAAAAAAATGAAATGAACATTTCAAAAATTCTACCTAGCAAGTGAAGCTGCAATGATTGGCTAGTACAAGACAGTGATGGTTGGAGGGCAGTATAGAGTAGGTTGATGGACGTGGCACAGACACCAAGAGCTGGTGTAGCCAAAATTAATTAATGGATTTTGATGTATGAATTGATTAATCCAAGGAACAGTTAGTATTAGTTCAAGGTCTAGGCAGTATGTCCTTGGGGGTCCACCTGGATTGGGTAGGCATCTTGCTGTTCCTGAAGAGAAAAAGTTTAGCAAATGCTAATGCTGGATGATTTTGGCCAGTTCTAGCTCTGACTAGCTGTCTGCTTCAACATAATTAAACCAAATTTGGATTGTGGCCTTAACTGAATATCAGTAGTTGTGGTAGAGTGAAGGGATTTTAAATGTACTAGCTACTCAGTCAGTTACTTGATAAGCTTGAACTGGGTAGTGTTCCGTTTATATTCAGGAAGGAGATGTTTATTGCTGTGCATAAATCAAAAAAAATTTTTTTTCTTCCTTTCATTAAATTTTAATTATTAAAGGACTGAAATTCCTTTTCAAAGAAACAAAGCACTTCTTTCATTTGATAAATGGTGTTATAAATATTTGTTATGAGCTTTGATACCACCACCTGTGGCAACGTTTTATAGGATAATTTTTCCTCTGGAGAGTGAAATCAGAGAATGAATGAGGTGATAAGTCTTGTGACTTGTAGGAAGCAGAGCAGCTGGGATGCTACAGTCCGTGCACGGTTGGGCGTAGGGGTGGGCGTGTTAATACATAATTCATGACTCATCTGACGGAGTTTGTCGAAGTGGGCTGGTGGTGGCATAAAGGAAACAATTTGCCCTACTATCTCAATCGCTGGTTTGAGTGTCCGACATGAACCTCCTGAAGAGTAACGCAACTTTGTTTAAACATAAAAGTGAGTATTTCATATAATGCCCACTCCAACCTTCCCCCTTCCATCACCTTTTTTTGTTTTGTTTTTGCTTTGTATGTCTGGAGTTCCTTTTCCTTGGAAAGAACTGGTTAGACGGTGTGTTTGATTGTCTCTCTGTGTACAGATAGCCCAGAGTTTATGGTGAAACAGGACAAGCTAAGGCAGTCCATTTTAGGGTCATTATCCAGAGCTATCAAAGAGGTGAGAGAGAGAGCTGCCATTGTCAGTAGACTGCTCAGCTGGCCCTGGCCTGCAGAGGACCAAGCATAGCCATATGGGGCAGAGCTCACCATGAGAAACATTCTTCACTTCATTTTCACTTTTCCAATATTCCTTAAAACAATTCACTTGCACACACACACACACACACACACACACACACACACACACACACACACACACACACACACACACACACACACACACACACACACACACACACACACAACAAATATACACACACCACACACATGCACACACACACACACAACAAATATACACACACCACACACATGCACACACACACAACAAATATACACACACCACACACATGCACACACACACACAACAAATATACACACACCACACACATGCACACACACCATACACATGTAGGTTCAATGTCAGTTCACCAATCAAGATCCGTCCATTCTGGGTTCGGGGTTCATCCAGGATGGGTCGACTTCACAGCATCTGTGTGCAGCATTTGAAGAGGCGTTCAAGCATGGGCTGAAGCCAAACTGGTTTGGCCAAGGCCTCCCCTCCTTCTGGCCGGTGGTGCTTAAGATATCCAGGAGACAAGCCACTGAGTTCATAGGAAGGTTGGTCCACTGCACAGAGATGGTTCCTTTGAGTGTGTATGTACTTAAGTGGTGCACAAGGTTGAACTAGGTAGGGAGCACATCATAGGTCAGCACACACTTGGTAAAGGGTGACTGAAAGAGTGTTCAGTTTGTATTTATTTCTTTAGAACCAGACACAATAGCACACACACACACACACACACACACACACACACACACACACACACACACACACACACACACACACACACACACACACACACACACATACACATACACATCCACTGTATATATGCCACTATGCTAATTGATTGTGGAAGTCACACCAAGTGACTGAAAACATTTAGGGATATTAGTGGGTGGTGGGGACAGGTGGATTTAGGTGGACGTGATGGTGGATTTAGGTGGACATAATGGTGGATTTAGGAGTGTTCTTTTCATTTGGGGACAGTTGATTTCCATGATGTAGGACTCTGTGTTGTCTGAGACATCAACACTCTCTATTGTTAGGCCATCAGGTCTAAAGTCTTGTGCATAGCAATGTTTGATCCTAGCTCATTCACTGGCAACCTTGCAATGGAATGTGATGCCAACAAGAGCTAGTCTCCCCTCCCCTCATTCTCTGCTGCCAACTAGTTGCTTGTGTTATCTTGTGCTATGACAAGAGCCAGTGGAAAAGGCTGCATTGGCCTGTCCTTTGTGCTGTAGCGCATGGCAACCAAGAGGGCAGGAGGGTGGGCAGGTGCTTGTCAAGTGATGCAGTGTGTGTGTGCAACACACATTAGCTAGTGTGTGAATTCTTTCTCACTGGAATGTAAAAAAAAAAATTTTTTCTTGTCCACCCCCTCAGTCTGCAGCATGCCCAGTCAGAGCCGGCCAAGTGCCGTGCATGGATACGCATGGCTGTCAACGAGTGCTCCCTCGCCAGTTACCTCACTGTCCTCTGTCAGGACCACACCCTCCTCTCTTCCTACTATGAACCCTTCAGCTTTCTGATGGACCAGGAAATGATAACCATGCTCACAGAACTGCTGACCGGACTGTCTCTTATCCCCTTCAAGTTGTGAGTGGGTGTTATTTAACACTTGACACTATTGCTAGGGCTATTGCTATATTTGGAAAAATGTATAAATTGTTTGAATACATGGAAATAGGCTAATGGAAATAAGGACCCATGCTGTGACCCCCCCCCCCCCCCCCAGGACGGTGGATGTGGCCAGTCTGGAATTTGACTCTGTGCCTGAGGCTTACTCTGACTTGCCGCTCCTAGTGAAGCCAAACACCTTGGCTGTCAGAGGTAGGTGTGGCCCAGTGTAAGCTCCCCCCCCCCTTAGTTGTCAAAGGACATGCTGTTATATACTTGCTGATATGAATGCACTTTGTTTATATTGGGCATGTTCGTGACTCACTGGGCATGCTCGTAACTCACTGGGCATGTTCATGACTCACTGGGTATGCTCGTAACTCACTGGGCATGTTCGTGACTCATTGGGCATGCTCGTGACTCATTGGGCATGCTCATGTCTCATTGGGCATGTTTGTAACTCATTGGGCATGTTCGTGTCTCACTGGCATGCTCGTGACTCACTGGGCATGCTCATGGCTCACTGGGCATGCTGTTAACTCAACCTTTTTCAAAATGCATAGAATGTCATATTTTACCTTTACTTTTCATGCTTTGGCTCAACTGGCTAATCAACCTTTACCTACTCCACCTCTGACTGGCCGACCACATTTTCTCTACTACACCTCTGACTGATTGATGACACTTTACCTACTCTACCTTTGACATATGATTTATCAATACCTAAACTGTACATGCTCTATTCAAGATGTTGTGTACCCTCACCATACCTTACCCATCCCTTTCTCCACTCAGCCTCCGCCTCTTCCTCCTCCTCCTCCTCCCCGATTGTGGTGCATGAGAAGACCTCCAGCAGGAAGAGAGGCAGCGGCAGAGGAGGGGGGCGTGGTCATGCCCCAGTGGTGGCAGTGGACGGCCACAGTGTGTCTACCCCCAGTGGCTCCAGTGCCAGTCTGGATCGGCATCCACTGCATGCTGAGGTGAACTCTGACCTCAGCAGTTGTGACCACATGAGAGAAGAGTATGGCAGAGGAAGTACATCTGACGACCGACTGAGTGAAGATAGGCATGGTGTGGGTGTGGCCGAGAGTGAAGTTAGTCCTGATGGCTACAGTGCAGGGCTGCAGTATGGGAATGAGAATGATATGCTCGTGGAACCAGGCAGTGTTGAGCTGGAGGATTGCCAAGGAGACGTGGACTGGGATTACTGGAAGAAGACCACTGATAGAAAGATGGAACCAAATTATTGGAATGGGTCTGCAGATGTGGTCATTGATCAATCTAATCTTCCCCTGACACAACCTTTGTCGTTACCTGATGGTGAGGTCACAAGGTCAACTGATCCCTCTGAGATCAGGGAATTCCCCCTACATGACAAAGAAAATCCCTCCCCTATTGGATTAAGCTCTCCCAGCCCTTGCCCTAGCCCTAGCCCTGATCCAAGTCCTAATTCCAGCACGGCCTCTCAAGGGAGTTCTATTGATCACTCTATCACTGCTCTGAGTTCTAAGTGTTTGGTTTCAAAGTGCAGTGGACCTCAGAGTTCGTTAGCGGGTGAAGATCGGGACACACAGATGGAGGCTAACTTATGTCTCAATCCGCAGAGGTCAGAGTGCATTGATGGGGATATATTGGCGGGAGACTATCTGCAGAGTCCCTCTGACACGCTCACCAACCTATGCTTACCTCTGCTCTCGTACGATGAGGCCACGCCTTCTAGGGGGGAGGAGTCGGCTGCAATAACTCAAGGAAGTAACCCTTTCTCTTCTGACAATTCCACTAATCCCTTTGATGCCAACTACTTGCCCCAGGGGGATAACCCGTTTCTGTGTGACCGTAACTCCTCTTTCTCCAACAATCCCTTTGACGAGGAAGATAACAGCTCTTTGTTTGAAGGGCGCAACATTTCCACTCCTCCCCTTCCCTCCACTTCTCTGCCACCATCTTCCCCCTCCTCCTCCTCCCATCATTATCGCCATGACAACCTTTTTCCACTGCCTCATTGTGTTCTCCCAGAGTTGACCTCTGCCCTAGTGAGGCCCAACCACCTTCCTCCTCAACCCCCACCCCCCACCTCCTCCCCTGGCCTTGGCCCCTCTGATGGTCCCTACGCCCACACCTTACCACATGAGGTTGTGCTCAGGTCTGACTCCCCCTCTACCAGCCCATATCTGCTGAGTCAGCACAGTGTGGACGAGGTGGAGTTCTGCAGCAACAGCAGTGTTGACGGGCTCTTGCTGGAGCACCTTCTGTTCCCGTGTGAGGGGGAGGAGGCGGCACCTCCGTGTCTGGACAGCCCTGACGAGAACTACTTCCAGCCTGAGGTTGGTAAAGGGTGGGAGGTTATACGTGTGGGGGGGGGGGGAGAATTAGATGAGCGGTGGAAAGTTGCAGCTGCAGAGAGAGACAGAGAGGAGAGCGTGTGTGTGTGTGTGTGTGTGTGTGTGTGTGTGTGTGTGTGTGTGTGTGTGTGTGTGTGTGTGTGTGTGTGTGTGTCTGTGTGTGTGTGTGTGTGTGTGTGTGTGTGTGTGTGTGCACGTGTGTGTGCACCCTTATTCACCATATATACCTGGAGCATGTATTTGTGATGCTACTAAAGCCTGCAGGGACACTCTGGCTATAAATTGCAGAACCTTATGAACTATTGTCTCGTATGCACTAGTGTGTGGATAACTAATAATTGTAGTGTAACATCATGTAATTCTGTGTTACTTGGTCCCCAGATGAGTGTGGTTGAGGTACAGTTGGCTCTAGATAAGATGAAGGTGGAGCTTGTCTACTCGGAGGGGGCGGAGTCTCGGAAGAAAGTTTTGAGGAAGAAGATAGTTGAGCTGCAGATGCAACTCCGGCAACTCAAGGATGAGGAAATAGAGGTGGGCATTGCAGCAGTGGTGGGTGTGGCATCAGTGGTGGGTGTGGTATCAGTGGTGGGTGTGGTGTCAGTGGTGGGTGTGGTATCAGTGGTGGATGTGGAATTGGTGTGGCACTAGAGATTTGAATAGTTGTTGAGGTAGCTGGTTTTCCCTGCCTTTCCTCTCTTCCCTCCCTCCCTCTCCTCCCTCCCTCTCCTCCCCTCTTCTCCCTCCCTCTCCTTCCCTCTCCTCCTTCCCTCTCCCTCCCTCTCCTCCCTCCCTCTCCTCTCCTCCCTCCCTCTCCTTCCTCCCTCTCCTCCCTCCCTCTCCTCCCTCCCTCTCCTCCCTCCCTCCCTCTCCTCCCTCCCTCCCTCTCCTCCCTCCCTCCCTCTCCTCCCTCCCTCTCCTCCCTCCCTCTCCTCCCTCCCTCTCCTCCCTCTCCTCCCCCTCCTCCCTCTCCTCCCTCCCTCTCCTCCCTCTCCTCCCTCCCTCTCCTCCCTCTCCTCTCCTCCCTCCCTCTCCCTCCTCATGCAGGATCAGCTGAGAGACAGCTCGGTGGTGCGGGAGGTGCACGGCCATCGTCTAGTGGTGCAGCGCAGTGGTGCCCGGGACTTGCACCGTGTCTGTGAGGGATGTGGGAAGAGGATCAAGGGATTGTTCCGTGCCTGGTACATGTGCAAGTGTAAGTGAAGGCACTTTACCTAAGCCTGTGTGATGTATATCACATTGAGAGGTATCAAGAGAGTACACACACACACACACATACACACACACACACACACACACACACACACACACACACACACACACACACACACACACACACACAAATAGTATTAATTATTTTATGCTGAAGTAGATGGTGTATAATTAAGAAGCCAACCTTTAATTTTCAAAACAAAATTTAAATTCTTAAAACATTTACCATATATACAAACTCCATTAGCAGATCACCTCAAGGCATGCTGAAGTAGAATGACAATAGCTCTATGGGGACACACACTGGACCAACACCACACTGGGTTGAGGCAGTTTGAAGTAGGTTGACAATAGCTCTATGGGGGCACACACTGGACCAACACCACACTGGGTTGAGGCAGGTTGAAGTCAATTATAGAGTAAAATGTGTCTTTGTGTGTGCATTTGCCTTGATTGTTGTCATAGTTTAATGTTGTAGTTGTTTTTTGTTGTTGTCATTGTGATTGTGTCTTGTAGTATGTGGTTTTGCATACCACAACAAGTGCCTTGGATGTGTTGACCGTGTGTGTTCTGCCGGGAGGGCCGACAACAGTAGTCCCGACAACACTGCCAACTACATCTTAGAGGTGTGTCCTGAGAAGGGGCTGACTCAGCAGTTCTTCCGCTGTGCCCGGTGCAACATAGCCCTCAACTGCACGACTATCCTCACTCGACTGTGTGACTACTGTGGTCTGTACTATTGCTATAGCTGCCACCATAACGATGAGGCAGTGATCCCAGCTCGGGTCATACACAACTGGGACTTCCTCTCACGCAAGGTGCACTGAGTGGGTGTGGTCCATCTGCATGAGGGGGTGTGGCATGTCTGCCGTTAGATACAAGAGTCATGTTCTGTGGTTACCTTAGCCCTGACCTCTGTCCTTGTCTTGAATGACTAAACACATCATGGATGATACAGTGTGCAGAGGAGGGCAAGGAAGGGTTCATAGTGCATACAGTGATCTCTGTTTGCCCATGGAATAGTCGTACAATGCATGCCCAATGCCTAGTGAAGGAGGGCTTGCCTCAATGTGACACACTGTGTCAGTGTCAGTGTGTCAGTGTCAGTGTGTCAATATCAGTATGACACACGGTGTCACTGTGTCAGTGTTAAGATAACAGGTCCTTGCATGAAGAAGTTCACAGTAGTAGTCTTAATACATCATGTATGTTGCATTGTTGTTGTTGTTGTTGTTGTTGTTGTTGTTGTTGTATGCAGGTGTGTTGCAAGTGCTGTGACTACCTGGAGAGGTTCTCCAACAAGCCCCTGCTTCGTGTGCATGCAGTCAACCCACTCATACACACCTATGTCCAGGACCTCACCACCATCGAGGTGTGTGTGTGGGTGGGTGCATGCATGTGTGCATGTACATGTGTGTGTGTATGGACGTCATGCCATCATACTAACAAGCCGCCTCCACCCCTTCCCTCCCCTTCCTGTCCTTTCCTTCTCCCATTGTCCCCATCACCTCCGGCCCCCCTCCCTCTCTCTCCTCTCTCTCCTTCATGCCTAAGACTCTGCGTAAGGACATCCTCAAGATGAAGCTGTACTTCATGCAGTGTGCCAAGGCCAAGGAGATGCACTTGCTCAAGAGACTAGATGCCTTCCCTCACTTCAAGGATGGCTCCAAGAGGTTCTCCCTGGCAGACCTCCTGGCAGTGCACAGCGGCTCTCTCCTGCCCCAGCTCTCCCTCGTCCACAAACACTTTTCCTGCCACATCAAGAGAGAGTGTCCCGTGAGTCTCTGTCTCCCTCTGCCTGTGACACACACTCATAGGGGTAGTTGGTAAAGGGTGGTGGCACATGGGCTTATCAGTTGGTAAAGGATGATCTTCCCAGTGAGCACTTCTCTCCTTTTGTGGGCACACAGGGGGACGGGACTGGTGTCAATGGGTAAGGGATGATTGTCTGCATGCTAATCAGGGATTTTTCTAGGAAATTTCCCAAGGGGGGGGGGGGGGGGGGGAGGGCGGGGCAAAATGAAGAAAATAAAATGTATGGTGGGTGGGGGGTGGGATCAAGCCACCACTTCAATGGAAGTTAAAACTACTAGTAGGCAATGATGGCCTGCCAGGGAGATGCTCACTAGGCCCCACCTCTGGTGGCTATAGTTACTCTACATACACCTCTGGTGGCCATAGTCACACTAAATACACCTCTGGTGGCCATAGTCACACTACATACACCTCTGGTGGCTATAGTCACACTACGTACACCTCTGGTGGCTATAGTCACACTACATACACCTGGTGTCCATGGTTACACTACATACACCTCTGGTTGCCATAGTCACACTACATACAAGAAAGGTATTTGCATGTCATTTGGTTCTTCAAATTTGGTTCAGAGAGACTGTGCCACAAATTTGAGCAGGC
>OZ017780.1:15455454-15496707 GCA_963969325.1 Lycopodina hypogea | reverse complement strand
ACAATCGATGATCTAGTAAGGGTCTTCATGCTACAATTCATAAGTAATGAAGGATTTTCTTATGATAGGCTTTCAGTACAAAACTGTCTTTCCAATGTTTTATGGTAAAGGGTGGTTATTACAATGTCTCATGTTCTGGTGTGTTGCCGCTTGTGAAGGGGCTGCCTGTTGTACATTATGGTAAAGGGTCTCTCTATCATTAAGCTCTTCTTATGTCAACTATTTTGATAAAGAATCGTGTGATACAATATTGTAGCAGTGAAGTACTTAGCATGCTTATTGACTGGTATGCTGTGGTAAAGGGTCTTCATGTTGGAATGCTCTCTCTCTATCAGACGTGTTCCAGTCGAGGGTTCTCCTGTGCTCTCTGCAAGTCGGACGAAGTTCTCTATCCCTTTGAGTTTGACCATCACTGTCGGCAGTGCCCGAAGTGCTACACTCTCTATCACAGGTTGGGTGTCCTTTGACATTTTCTATCATGAGCATGTGTCCTTTGACCCCCTCTATCACAGGTGGGTGTCCTTTGACCTATTTCATAATGAAGCCTATGCAGTGATGAGTGGTGGTGGAGTCAGTATAGAGAGTGATGTAGGCAGTCAGGCATGACTCCTCTCCTTGCAAACCCCTCCCCCCCCACCTTACTCCTCCCCCCCACCTTACTCCTCCCCCCCACCTTACTCCTCCCCCCCACCTTACTCCTCCCCCCCACCTACTCCTCCCCCCCCACCTTACTCTCCCCCCCCACCTTACTCCTCCCCCCCCACCTTACTCCTCCCCCCCCACCTTACTCCTCCCCCCACCTTACTCTCCCCCCACCTTACTCCTCCCCCCCCACCTTACTCCTCCCCCCCCACCTTACTCCTCCCCCCCACCTTACTCCTCCCCCCCACCTTACTCCTCCCCCCCACCTTACTCCTCCCCCCCACCTTACTCCTCCCCCCCACCTTACTCCTCCCCCCCACCTTACTCCTCCTCCCCACCTTACTCCTCCCCCCACCTTACTCCTCCCCCCCACCTTACTCCTCCCCCCACCTTACTCCTCCCCCCCACCTTACTCCTCCCCCCCACCTTACTCCTCCCCCCCACCTTACTCCTCCCCCCCACCTTACTCCTCCCCCCCACCTTACTCCTCCCCCCACCTTACTCCTCCCCCCCACCTTACTCCTCCCCCCACCTTACTCCTCCCCCCCACCTTACTCCTCCCCCCCACCTTACTCCTCCCCCCCACCTTACTCCTCCCCCCCACCTTACTCCTCCCCCCCACCTTACTCCTCCCCCCACCTTACTCCTCCCCCCCACCTTACTCCTCCCCCCACCTTACTCCTCCCCCCACCTTACTCCTCCCCCCCACCTTACTCCTCCCCCCACCTTACTCCTCCCCCCACCTTACTCCTCCCCCCCACCTTACTCCTCCCCCCCACCTTACTCCTCCCCCCCACCTTACTCCTCCCCCCCACCTTACTCCTCCCCCCACCTTACTCCTCCCCCCCACCTTACTCCTCCCCCCCACCTTACTCCTCCCCCCACCTTACTCCTCCCCCCACCTTACTCCTCCCCCCACCTTACTCCTCCCCCCAACTTACCCCTCCCCCCCACCTTACTCCTCCCCCACCTTACTCCTCCCACCTTACTTATCCCCCCACCTTACTCCTCCCCCCACCTTACCCACATGCAGCTAACAATGCAGTTACTTCCACTACCATTCCACCTTGACCTTAAGTCACACACACACATGACCCTGAGCAGCATGTGAATAGGGCCTGTTCCACAAGTATCCTGGATGCATCCTGTCTGGTGTGGGTGCATCCTGCCTGGTGTGGGTGCATCCTGCCTGGTGTGGGTGCATCCTGTCTGGTGTGGGTGCATCCTGCCTGGTGTGGGTGCATCCTGCCTGGTGTGGGTGCATCCTGCCTGGTGTGGGTACATACTGCCCGGTGTGGGTGTGGGTGCATCCTGCCTGGTGTGGGTGCATCCTGCCTGGTGTGGGTGCATCCTGCCTGGTGTGGGTGCATCCTGCCTGGTGTGGGTGCATCCTGCCTGGTGTGGGTGCATACTGCCTGGTGTGGGTGCATCCTGCCTGGTGTGGGTGCATCCTGCCTGGTGTGGGTGCATCCTGCCTGGTGTGGGTGCATCCTGCCTGATTCAGTGAAGTCCATGAGCGCGAAGACACAGACCAAAATTGTAGAATCTGTGCCTGTTAGTCAAGATCCACCACTGCCACCACCTTGCTGGCTTGTTAGAAGAATCACCAGACCTTGGTTGGTGCAGGATGGCCAGTGGTGGTTCCCTTCCTGTTGTCAGCTTCTCTCCTCCCACCCACTCCCTCCACATATTTCCTTCTCTCTCCCTCTCCCCAGGAACTGCTATGCAGAGATGACTGTGTGCCCCAAGTGCTCCAGGACACGATCCCACAGGAAATCCACTGGCTAGTACATGGCGGTGTCATGTCCACACATCGGGTGTCATTGATCAGCATAGGGTGTCATTTTTACGGAGCATTGATTTTTCACTCATGGTTGTGTGTTGTGTGTCTACACTTTGTGGCTGAGCTAGCCCTAGCCACACCCACTAGCCACACCCACTGGTCAACAGGTGTAAAAGATTATCTGATATTTTCTTTATTTCTTTTTCCCCTTTATTATTTTTTTGAAGTATTTTTGTTGCAAATTGATATCTTTATATGAAATACTAGCAGTATATCCCCACGTTGCCCGGCCAATGTCAACATGAAACATAATAAAAGCCACTAAAATTTCAGCCTGATTGGTCCTTTGAGTAGCTTTTGGCACCAAAATAACTTCCTGTGGGTGTGGTTGATACTAAGCCATGTACTGCCACACACACACACGTGGTTAATAATGCTCATTTGGTTACTTGGACTCTTATGTGCCAAATTCCAGCTTGATTAGTTCATAAATGAATTTTTGGCAGGCATAATGATGTCTTATGGGTGTGGCAATGACCAGACCACACCTATTGACACAAGCACATGTGATTACTATGCTCACACAGTTGCTTGGAAATTCCAAATTTCAATATGCTCAGCATTTTGATTAGCTTGTAATAGCCAAAACAACTACTGGTGGGTGTAGCTATGGACAAACCACACCCATGTTTGGTTAATAATATTACTATCTGGGTACTTGAGAACAAATGTCAAATTTTGGCCTGATTGATCTTCAATTAACTTTTTTCAGACAAAATGACTTCATGTGGGTGTTGTTTTGGCAAAAGCACACCCATTACCATACCCACATTACTTTAATAATGCTCACCGGGGTTCTTGGAGAGGACGTGCCAAATTTGAATGTTTGGCTGTGATGCCTAGATACACACACACATACATATGAACTAAAACACATTAAAATGGGGTAGTGGATGTAACTGCGTTATTCAGAATTTTTTTTGGGGGGGATGTGGCACATTTTCGTTTTGTGCACCAATGGGATGAGGTGTAGCCAGGAGGGATACCACTCGTGTTACCCTCAAAGTCAGGTTGCGTATGCATACCATGCTTTAAGTTTGTTGTGCCAAAGGTTTGTCTGGCCTAATATGACTACAGAAATGGGTGTGGTCACATACATGTACTTAAAACATTCCCCAGATCGTGTTGATTTCAAATATATGGGTTCATGGGTCTTAATTCCCTATGTTCGAGTGTTATTGCTGAAATACTATTGGTATTTTTAGCCTTGCACAGGGAAAGGAAGAGGTGTGACCCAGCCCATGTTACTCCCAGAGTGAAGTACATGCATACCAAGTTTTAGATCTGTAACTCCAAGGGGGTTTTTTTGTGGCAAAAACACCATATTTGGCCTTTTCTTCTTACCATGGTAACCATTTCCCAGATCGTTCAGCCCATGTTTAAGTGGGGTCAAGTTAGTGTAGTAATCATCATGGCCAGCAAGTACTGTGCATAGGAATAATGGCAAGATTGACAGGATTGTTGGTACCACACCAATGTTGTTATGTTTGTACACACGTGTATGTATGCTATTACTATGGTGAGCAATGTTGTCAAGAGCTGTGGGCAGTCGCTGCAATCTGGGAGGGAAGCAGACTAAACCTTTTCTTTAGAATGATCCTCTGCCTGGAGAATTTATCATCAGGAGAAAACCTGGCTGAGAGAGAAAGAACACAATTAATGGCTACACCCCAGAGTCACACACACCCTAACATACACACTTTCTAGTAGCATCCACACAACATGTAGTGTCTAGCTGACATTTGGGGTAACTATCACTGACTGCGCATATGCTTGTTATAATTGCGTAGCCCTCCCTCAACATGAAGGGAGCTGCCATTAACTCACCCGGGTGAGCAGATTCAGTGGGTTTCCCAGATTCAGGGTGCATTTTCTGGGACCAAAATAATACAAAGGATGAAATTTGAAATCTTTTAAGACTGCACTATTTCATCCCTTACCTTTAAAGTGTATACTCGCTTGCCATTTTCATCTAAGAAGTACATCAAAAACATTTTCCTGTCTTCGGCTCTCTGGCTCTCTCGGGAAGACACCGACTAGGTAAAGAACGTCAGAAAAATGGGCACAAAATGTTGACCACCATGTTCCTAGAAGGGGAACATTTTGTTTGAGGAGGTGGCGTTCAAGATGAGCAACAAGGCGAGGCATAGGTGGTTCGTAGACTTTACGGAGTGCAAAAAGTGAGTGGGGCATGTTTGTGCATGATTTCTAGATACCTCCAGATTATTGGTGGGCAAGGGTTGTCATTTGGGGAGTACATATTCTAATTAAGGCTTCAAGATAATATAGATCTTGCACATGCACATGTAGCTCATTGTGGAGGTGATCTGTAATGGGTGTGATTGTGGGACCACTGATAAGAGAAATTGGTGACAAATATCCTAAGAAACAAAGTCAAAACAAGCAGCCATTGATAGTGATTTTCACCTTTGGTCTTCACCAGCTGTATATATATAACCTGTGACCTTTCCTCTGTGCTTGTCTGTGGTGGAGGAGGGAGAGCACAGATGGAGGACGGCATGCTTTTATGTGGGAGAACATTAATAAAATGAAGGTGACAGTGACTGAGGCAGAGGGTTAGTGCTTTGGTAAGGGGTAGGCTAAGAAATGAATAAGTTTGAGTTCAAGGATAGTGTCAAACTGAAGGGCTGGGCAATGGCTGCAGACCTAGTCCTCCACCTACTACCCTATAGTGTGGGCAGGCTTACAACTAGAAACTTCCAAGTGTTGTCTCAGTATAGCAGATTAGACTGGCACATTGCAAATGATAAAGAAAATGGTGAAGGCCATTTAGTTGTACTGTTGGTTGGTGTGTTGTTGACAGGCATGGTTGACTTCTGCAATATCCACATCAATACAACCACTAGTAGAGAAGACTTGTGTCTCTATAGACTGACAGCAACAGACTTGTGTCTCCATCTCATCTTGTAGTTGTATAAAGTGCACTGCATGTTGTGTCTATTTCCTGTGCACAAGGAGAGGCCACAGGGTCCCTCCAGAGGAAGATGGCTCGCACCCTCCCGGCTACAGTAGGAGACCTCCCAGAGATGATG
Source organism: Lycopodina hypogea (assembly GCA_963969325.1). Classification (NCBI taxonomy): domain Eukaryota; kingdom Metazoa; phylum Porifera; class Demospongiae; order Poecilosclerida; family Cladorhizidae; genus Lycopodina; species Lycopodina hypogea. The sequence continues at coordinate 15,491,169 of OZ017780.1, read as the reverse complement.
TAAGATTAGTGGACGGCTCTGTCATAACGCCATTGTTACTCTCTCTCTTTCTCTCCATCCCTACAGGACTCTAGCAGTTTGGCTGATGCTAGTCTGGTTGCCAAGGTAACAATGAGGAAGGAAGGGAGCTGTGTGTCTCTGAGTGAGAGGCCATTGGTGTGGTTGTTAGGGGAGTGGGAGGCCATTGTGGACCATGCACCCTGTGGACCATGCACCCTATGGACCATGCACCCTGTGGACCACGCACCCTGTGGACCACACACCCTGTGGATCATGCACCCTGTGGACCATGCTCCATTTATGTGGGCGGAGCTACTTGACTTGACTGTTGAGGAGCAAGTATTGCTCCACTGCAGCCACAATACCTCATGGCTCTGATAATATTGGGATCATTACTAGTGTTGGAAATACTGCTCTAAAATAAGAACTAAGTCAAATATACATATAAATAGCTCTGAATCTGTGTGTGTGTGTGTGTGTGTGTGTGTGTGTGTGTGTGTGTGTGTGTGTGTGTGTGTGTGTGTGTGTGTGTGTGTGTGTGTGTGTGTGTGTGTGTGTGTGTGTGTGTGTGTGTGTGTGCCCGATATGCATTTTTTCAATTTTTAAGCTACAGAGTCAAGAGTCAAGAGTGGTACCAAAATGATGGAAATCAAGCTCTGCACCCACTCATGTGGTTTGTTAATTGGGATAAGACTTATTCAGAGTGTAATATACAAAAGTGACCAAAAATGCCATTTCAGGCTCACTAATGGGAGCAGCTATAATGAAGAAACCCTTAGGGAAATTGCATTCTCTTGGCTGTTCAGTGCACACCTTCAGTTTATTTAATACCTGGATAATGAAAAATTAACTAAACAATTCCATGATAAACAACACCCCACCCAGCAGTGTGGGGTGCCATAGAATTCATTTTGAATGGAATAAAAGGTAAAAATATTAATGTTTCTAGGTTTTATAGAGTGAATAGGTGGTTATGTGTTGGTGGCACAATCATGGTGGATTGGTTTTTGTTGAGAATAAATGGTTTACACTGTAGGGCCTTGGTTTTGCATATAAAAAAGGGGAGGTGGTAAGAAGATGTTAGTTTCTTAGTAAAGTGGATCCTGATTGAAGGGTCAGCTATTGGTGCACCTTCTCCCCACATAGCTATCCACAGGTCCTCTGATTAATAGACAGAAAATGTCTTCACCTTAGAATTCTTAATAATTGGTTGATTTATGTTTGAGTTGTGGGCAATTGAAGGTAAAAAAAAAAAGAAAATTAATATTCCAACCTTGCATGGGAAGGGGCAAATAGTTATCTAGTATGGACAAATGAACACGGATTTTTCTCCTTTGTGATGATGTGCTTATACCAAATGAATAAGAATGATTCTGCACCAAGTTTGGTGAGTTTACAAACACACAATTGAATGCACACACCCACACACACACTCGAATGCAATCATGTACACACCACACCACACCACATACACCCACCCACACACACACCACACACACGCCCATACACACACACTACACACACACACACACACACACACCACACACACACCACACACACACACACACACACACCACACATACACACTTTGAACCTTGAAGCTGTCCATGGTACGAAGTACCATGATGGCAGTGTCCTGGATGAATCCAGGACCAATGGCAATAAACTTTGCTTATGACCACATCACACAGAAATGTTGGTGTCTGGTCAGATCTCCTTGTTTCGAAATTTCCTTCCACAGGCAAACTTAGTGTTCTTAATTCAGATTGCTCATTCGCTGAGCAGTTGCTCCATTGCCTGGATGTTGAAATCTTCTCTACCCCATCTAAACACAGATGAAACCATCCCTTCCTGTCCTGGCACAACTCACACCATCTATCATACACACCAATTGCCTGCAAATCCACTTTCAGAACATCCCTCCATCTCTTCTTTGCCCCGTGGCATGGTCTCTTCATGTTAAGCTCCCCAAGCAACAATCTATTGGGAAGCCTTCTTCATTCATGCGACCCGCATGACCCAGCCATCTTAAACGCTGCTCCAGAATATCAGAGATGGAGTGCTGCAAGCCAAACCTATGTGATAGTCTTTGAGATGTTAATCTTTCATTCCATTGTTGGTACCTTGTCACACCCAGGATTGTCCAAATACAACGGTTATGAAAAGAATTCAAACGTCTTGTATGCACAGCCTTCATTGTCCAAGTTTCAGCTCCATACAGTAATACAGCTAGAACAACTGCCCTATACACTGCTCTCTTTGTGGCCAATGAGAGATCTTTGTTCTTAAATACTGGCACCCTCAAACATCCAAATGCTCTAGCTGCTCTAGCAATTCTTCTAATCACCTCACTAGTGATCTCCCCATCTCTTGAGATGTTAGCACCCAAGTATGTGAAGTCCTGGACTACACGCACGCACACACACATGCACACACACACTCATGCACACTCACACAGGCACACACGCGCTTGTGCACACACACACACACACACACACACACACACACACACACACACAGCAGGGCTATAGCCTGGAGCAATGGCCCGGGTTAGTTCCTGTGGATGGTGTCATGAGTATTGTCTGCTCTGTTCTGCTATGCATAATAGCATTGATGTCTATGAATGAGGTAGATGAGTGACCATCTTGTATAACTTTTGGTGTCTGCCTGTCTGTCTATCTGTGTCTATCTGTCCATCCATTTGTGTGTGTGTGTGTGTGTGAATGAAGATGGGTTGGTCTATTGCCCTGGGGCCTTGGAAGCAGCTGCCTCTGAACCTGTTTGTGCTGTGGATGGCGGGCAACACGGTATCTCTCTTCCCCATCATGATGGTGGGCATGATGCTCGTCAGGCCTGTGCAGGCCATCTTCAACTCCAAGAAAGGTGGGCAATGTTCAGAAACACACACTGTGTTGTTGCGATTAGACTAGCAGCTATCAAGGCTAGTTGTGTGCACCCCCCCCCCCCCCCCCCCTCCCCCTTTCCTGGTGTAGTGTTTGAGAAGCTGAGTGGAGACCAAGCTGTTCTGCAGATGGCTGTCTACATACTAGCCAACCTCGTGGGCATCGGCCTGGGCCTTTACAAGGTGGATGCCATGGGCCTCCTCCCCACCCACCAGTCCGACTGGTTGGAGTTCATCCTCGTCAGAGACGTGAGTCTGGCCATGTGCTGTGCTCTCTGAGGTCAGGTACATGTTCTGGGTTACTTCCTTCAGCTCATTCATCTTGTGCATGTTGAACAGCTGCCTCTGGAGGGGGGAGGGGGAGGGTTGGGTGTGTGTGCATGCATCCGGTGTGTGGGTGCAGTGCATGTGCATATTGGTGGGGGTGGGGGTGTGCATTTATTTTGCATTGTGTGTGTGTGTGTGTGAGGGGGGGGGTGTGTGTGTGCATGTGTGTGTGCGTGCATGTTTGCAGGTGGGTTGGGGTGTGTGTGTGCACATGTTTTGGTTTGAACTCACCCATGGACCACCATGTGCACATGTGTCAGAGATGTGTGTGGTCATGTTTGGACTATATGACAACAGACTATGTGCTGCTGATAAATGTTACCTACCAAGTGTTTGCTCAGGACTGCAGTGCTCACTCACTCACTCACTCCTGTTGTTGGGGTGTGTGTTGTTGTTGTTGGGGTGTGTGTTGCTGTGAGGATGTCGTGTGTGGTTGTAATGGTGTGGTGCATTGTTCTTCAGAATTTGGAGGTGGTTGGAGGAGGTGTGGCTATGACATGGTAAGGGATGACACATGCTCTATCACAGGGAGCCATGGACCACTTTCAAAGTACAGGACAAATGCAGTTAAACTTTTGATCTGTTTGTGTTTGTTCATACAAATTGATATGTGTTTGTTCATACAAATTATATATTTGCAATAGTTTACACCTTGTTTGTTTGTTTGTTTGCTGAGTATGGCACAGATAAAGTTCAGTGGCAACTCCCCCCCCCCCCAATCAAAGCATCTGGGGACGTAATAATGACGGAGGCTACGATAATCTTTTCTTCTATGTTTCCCTAAAAAATAAAAAAAAACAACAAAAACACAAAAATATTCATAAATATATGAATAAAAATATATGGATTTAGGGTTACTCTAAAAAAGTACGGAAACAAGGAAAGGTCATTACACATGGCAAAGTCACACTATATACCTCCAAACTATATTACAACTAGTGCTTAAAGAAAGAAGAAAGGAAACAATTATAATTAATATCACAGCAAATAATAACATAATTTCCCTCTGCTCTATTTAAAGAGCAAAAGGAAATAAAGGAACTCAAAAAGTAGGAAAACAAAATTGATCGATATCTCATATATATATATATATATATATATATATAAAAGGATATGTCCGTCCGTCCGTCTGTCCATCGGTCTGTCCGTCCGTCTGTCCATCCATCTGTCTGTCTGTCTGTCTGTCTGTACCATCATTCTGGCCAAACCTGTGGGTGGATATCTCTTAAATTTGGCATGAAGATAGGTTTTGACCCAACTTAAAACATGGACCAAAAAAATCTGGAAAATAGTTACCATAGTAATGAGAAAAAGCCAAAAATGGTATTTTTGCCAGAAAAACCATTGGATCTACTGATCTAAAACTTGGTGTGTATATATATATATATGTAACTTCACTCTGGGAGTAACATGGGCTGGGTCCCACATGGCCACACCTCTTCCTTTCCCTGTGTAAGGCTATTAATGCCAAAAAGGGATTTCAGCAAAAACACTTGAACCAAGGGAGTTAGACCAATGAACTCATATATATTTAGAATCAATATAATCTGAGGATTGTTTTAAGTATATGACCACACCCACTTATATTTTCATGTCAGGCCCAAAAGAGGCCAAAAATGGTACTTGGTCAAACAAACCCTTGGAGTGACAGACTTGATATATGGTATGTATACACAACTTGATTTTGGGAGTAACATGTGTGGGATCCCTTCTGGCTACACCTCTTCCCCTTGGTGTGTAAAAAAACCCCCTTCCGAATAATGCTTGGACCAAAGGAGTTAGATCAACAGACACACTTTAATATATATTTTGGTTTGTAAATATATTTGTGTCTTGGCATTATGGCTAAATGCTTGGACCAAAAAGGCCGAAATTCAGTATATACTCTCCTAGAACCAGGGTGAGTGTTATTAAACACATGTGGGTAATGTAATGGGTGCAGTTTGTCATAGCCACACCCACAGGAAGTAACTTTTGCTTTAAAAAAGTTAATCAGAGACCAATCAGGCCAAATTTTGGCATCTGGTCTCCAAGTACCAAGGAAAGCATTATTAACCAAATATGGGTGTAGTCTGGCCATAGCCACAGCCACTGGAAGTTATTTTGGCTATTCAAAGCTAATGAAATGACCAACCAGAATGAGATTTGGATAAGACTTCCAAGAAACTGGGTGAGCATTACTGATCACGTGTGTATCATTGGGTGTAGTTTGGTCCTGGCCACACCCATAGGACATCATTATGTCTGTCAAATATTCATTTATGAACTAATCATGCTAAAATTTGCATACCAAGTCCAAGTAATCGGGTGAGCATTATTAACTACATGTGGGTGTGGCATGTGTGTGGTTTGGTATCAGCCACACACACTGGAAGTTGTTTTAGCTACCCAAAGCTAATTAAAGGGCCAACCAGGTCATGTTGACATTGGCTGGGCAATGCCGGGTACATGCTGCTAGTTATATATATATATATATATATGTTCAGCTGGTTCAATCCAACCTTCAACTTCCCTCCCTCTCCCCCCCCCCCTAATTTTTCCATTAGTTTCTAGTAACATGGAAACATGGGTGTGCATATGACTAACAGGGTGTGCATGTGACTAACAGGGTGTGCATGTGACTAACATGGGTGTGCATGTGACAAAATATTTGTGCATGCTGCAAGTCTTAAAACTCATTTCAGCAAGGGCAGATCTGGAGGGGGGGGGGGGGGGGTTATGGATTGGTTCTCAAAGAAAACCTTTTTGGTTTCAAGTTGTTCCAATTGATCATACGATGGTTCAGTACCACTCTCTGCCCAAGTGCACAGCAGGTAAGCTTTCATATCTAAGAAACCGGAATGAACTTAAGGAAAGTAACCAAGGAAAGAGGGTCACCTGCATCATCATCACTGTCTGCCCAAGGGAGGCTACAATGTCTGCATTGCTCATCATAGGGCTGCACTGTAAGTGGCTATCACTAGACAAATACTCATGAAAGGTGAAGTCCACATCCAAATCAGTTTCAAATGATGAAACAGACTCACTCTCTGCAACCTCTTCAAAATTTGTTGATGGTGGAACAATATTACTTGTCTAAAGCAGTTGGCAATTGTAGATGATGAAACTAAATGTAAAGAATTTCTTGCCATTTGAAGACCATCAAGTATAGTAATCTTGAAATCAGCTGATGTAGCTCCACTATCGATACTTCGAAGTAAGCGTTTGACCATGCTCTTTCTGTAATATGTTTTAAGTGTTTTTATTATTCCCTGGCCACAGGGCTGCATCTCACTTGTGGTGTTGGGTGGGAGAAAAATCAGCTCAATACAGTCAAGGCCAGACACATGTGGATGGGCACTACAATTGTCCACAAACAAAGCCTTCTTACGTGTTCCTCTTGAATGTTTCGAGTCCCTCTTCCTCAACCAGAATTAAAAAATTGAGGCAGTCATCCAAGAATTATTGTTGGCTTTATAGTCAACAGGAAGAGTTGGATTCCTTGAAAGCACCTGGGTATTGAACTTCACTATTGCCAGAAGTGGAAGCTTCTCAGTGCCTGTCATATTGGCACAAACATGTAGAGTTATCTTTCCTTTCTCTTTTTCCCTTCAGTACATGTTTCTTCAGAAACAGCACAAATCTTGTCTGGTAGCAAATGGCAGTAAAGTTCAGTCTCTGCATCATTAAAAACATCACTGGGATCATATTGTTGGAGCAAAGGGAATAGGGTATTCCCTTTCCACTCTCTGCACACTGCTTGATCCACAGCACTGTTCTCACCACATATACTAAGGTACTTAATGTTGTGACAAACTTTTCACCATGACAGTCAGCCATTGGAACATGTCCACTCACTAGACCCCTAATCTTTACTTAGTTCTTCAGCCTTACTCCGTACCACTTCTCCACTAATGGGTACTGACTGAGCTCTAGCTGCAGTGAAGCATTGGAACAGAGATTCATCTACATCTGTCCTTGTAGGGTCTTTGTGTCTAATTATTTTTTGGAGCTACCTACAATATGAATTGCCTTCAGGGTCTCTTTGTTCATGAGGATAGTACTCAAAGTACTTGGAGGGATTCTAAATTCAGTAGTAATATCTTTCTTCTTCTTGCCTGGGGGTAAGGTCTCCACTGCTTCCATAATCTGAAGCTTCCTCTTGATGGTAAGTGATTGATATTTAGACTTTTGCATGTTGTATTGCAAGGGGGGTCACCATATGAGGGAAAAGGAGGTTCTTGTTACAGCTGAATGCCAACCAAAAAAGGGGAAAAAAAAGAAGAATGATTCACCTGCTTTCTATGAAGCTAATTCTCAGTTTTTCTAGTGGGGGTATTCGGATGAACTCAGCTCCACAAGTTGCTGCACACACACAATGGGTTCTTTGGTTCTTTATGCCTGTGACATTTCATTGTCTGGGAAATCATAGTTACTTAGACCAGTGTGGTTATTTTTAGCTGCAGCTGGTAGATTATTGCAGCTAGAGATAGAACTGTAATAATTGCCTAGCTACAGTGGAATACCTTTAAACCAACATGGTAAAACAATAAAACCTCTTGAATTATAAACTACACTGCACCCACAGAACAAAATTAATAATAATAACTTTATTTGGAAAAAAAAAGAAGGTGCAACTGCAGCTTGCTCTGGTTCATCAGGAAATAGTGTCATGGTTAGTAAATAATAAAAAATACAGCTGCCATCTTACTTTTTCTTTGTTAATACTGTAAGCATATTGAGTTTAAATTGATACAACGTAAATGTCCATGGGGTGGGGGGATATTATCACATGAAAATATTTGTTTTCAGTGTCTGTGTGAAGATATTATCTACTGAATGGCTGCCAAATAGTTACATCTTCTTCCCAGGAGGAAGATGTTATTAACAAACCATATGTCAATTACATCAAGTGGCTGCCATTGTGTTAAGCTACATCTAAAAAATGGTCTGAACTGGAAACACTTGCCATGTCTCATCCTCTCTCTCTCTCTCTCTCTCTCTCTCTCTCTCTCTCTCTCTCTCTCTCTCTCTCTCTCTCTCTCTCTCTCTCTGATCTAGTGGCAATCAAGCTTGTCTTGAGTTCACCACATAGAAATGTCAACATCATCTGCATAATTACAGGTTGATGAGCAGCTGCCCCCACCTCTCCACCTGGTTCCTCTAAAGCCACCATACTGCTGACAACCATGTGATGGTCTAGGGGCAGCTGAATCACCAGCCACAAGCTGCTTTTGGGTTAATTTTGTTTGAGGTTAACATCAGGTCTCTCTCTCTCTCTATATATATATCAGAGAGTACTATAGTACTCTCTAAGTAGGGATGATCACCAAAAAAATGGTGGCCTATTGGCTAATACATCATGAAAGCTTCATTTTCTCTGCTATGGCTCAAACCTAGGCTATAAAACTCACCTGCAGTCCATATAAGCTGCAACACAAACTACCAAGATAATTTCTGTCCTCCAAATGAATAGCTAAGTCACCAAATGTTCTCCATCCTTCTTTTTATTATTTCTTTTCTTAATTTCCAGGGCTAGAACCTAGCTGGCTACAGCAAATCATGCAATAGTTATACTAACAGCTTACTATTACTTTGGACTAGGTCCAAGATCTCTTCATTTACTTCACCATGCTAACAAATTACTGAAGTATATCCCAGACTAATAGCTGTAGTGTTAAGTTGAAGCTGTCATTTTTACCACCAATTTGTCTATGAGAACAATTTAAAACAACTTCATTAGGAGGCTATGAATATCATTATATAAAATTATAAAAGGGGGGTGTAGTCCCAACATTCAGATAAAGAAACTCCAGTGAGTCTCCCTATTACTACCACCACCAAAACTACACTTCCAAATCTTGAATGTACAGTCAAATTCTTTAGCTAAATTTGTAACAGCTAGCCATAGCATTGTTATAGCTAGCTAGCCAACTGTTACCTCTTTCTGCATTTGACAGTGACCTTTCTGAAGCTCTACACTGCTGACAGTGAGTCTCTCCCTCTCTGAAGCTCTACACTACCAACAGCAGCTTCTACTATTGCTACTGCTAGTACTACTACTAAAGCTACATTTAAAAAAAATCTGACAGTGTACAAAACTAAAGGAAACAAATGAAAGTAAAAAAAAAATTTTTCTTTGAAAATAAAACTGGTAAGTAAGGATGACATGTCAGCAAAAAGTGCAGAAACAAGAATTCTGTGTCAGTGCATGTTACAAAATTCCCTACCTCATTGATTCAACATTCTCACATAATGTGTAAGGTGTGATGCCGAAAGACTGCCACCTCTTCATTTTGCTCCTAGCTAGCTCGTGTACAATAATTATTCTTAGTTCACAGGAATTTTGCAACACAGACTGTCACACCGTCGTGTAGAATTCTAAAGTCAGAGGAATCAGTGAAGTACGGAATTTTGTAACATGTGTTGTCACAGAATTTTGTTTCTGCACTTTTTGCTGACATGTCATCCCTACTTATCAGTTTTATTTCAAAGAAATATTTTTTACTTTCACTTGTATATATAATATATATGTGAGGATATATCCACAGGGTTGCTACACCAGCCTTAGTTGGTGCGAATAAAGTGGTCTGGCCTGAGACTATGTTTACAGTGGGTTATGTGTTGTAATTAAATTAAAAAAAATTTTGTAGTTGAATTACATATTTAAGTAACTGAATCCTACAATAATTCATATCTCTGTCTGTCTGCCTGTCTGCCTGTCTGCCTGCCTGCCTGCCTGCCTGCCTGTCTCTCTGATATCTCCTCTCTGATGCCTAGACCAATTGTCCTGAATTTTTCAAGAGTTGCTCACAGGACCACTGGCTAGGGCATAGGTCCATTAAATGAAATGTCCTATTCATGAGTAACCACTAAGTTGTAATGGGCACCAATTCAAAGGGCATTTCTAGATGAAATTGTGTTCAGTAAATTAATCTTTTCTAGAGGAAGTTGTATGTACAAATTACAATTATCTGATTTATGATATTTACTTTAGAAATGGGGCAATGCCTCCCATACCCCTCCATCCACAGGATGGGTACTTTTCTACTTTTAATAAATTTCTAAAGTAATTAACTCAATAGTCATTATAGAATGGCCCATTTCTGATTACTAGCCTGTCCAAACACTGCAGGTTAAAGCAAGAAAAATCTTCATAAATGTATACATATCTTATGATGCTGAGGATATTATGGGTGTGAGGGCTACCCTAGTTTCAGCACACTGTTATTCTGATAAACAGAGTAACTTCCCTGCTCCCTAGTCTATGTACAATCTCTCTATTGCCAATACATTAAGGCTACCTCTCTGCTTTTCCTGCGTTATCCATCAAGTATTCAAGTATCATAAACTGAGCATATGGACTGTCTGTCTCAGTTACAAGAGGTTTTTCACAGGTAATTGCACAATCAGCTACCATGCAAAAATCATACAATGTTTCATAGGATAGAACTAAAACTGAGAACTGAGAAATAACTACCCACAGTTATCATTGTCCTTTTATAGTTTTACTGGCTGGTCCTCCTTCCTGGGGGGGGGGGGGGGGGGCTCTGCCTCAGTAGCTTATGCCAACAGGGGTGTTGCCCGGCCTTCCACATCATTATCAGGTTCGTTGTTAGAATAAACATTCCATATTCATAATGAAACTTACTTTAATAATCAATTCCTGTCTGTCCACATGTTTATCTTGTGGGAGGTTTATATCCGCTGGTGATTACATTCTCATAATCATCCTCTCTTTGATTTTTCTCTGTGTTATCGGTTGCTCTCAGGGCCATTGCAGCCAGCTCTACCTCTTCAGGCAGGGAAGGCAGAGTCGCTGGGGTTGTTACATGCTCTTCTCCCAGTGGCTCTGACAGAAAGTGATAAGTTGGAGTACAAAAAAAGGGTCACAACTTCTGATTAATAACACATCCAGGCCTGGACTACACAGTGCCAAGCCTAATAAGACTGACAAAGAAGATAAAGGTAAATAATAATTGACCATACCAATTCAAAAGTGTTGTTGACTCTTTACAAAATGCTTATTTGTAAATGAAATTACTTATTATGATAATTTGTTCAAATAAATTTATTTTATCTATTTATTTATTTAATTATAATAAAGTTCAGAAAACTTCATGTAATCGATATAATTCCATGAACACATGAGGAAATAGTCCGTGCTAAAGGTTTGCAATCCTGATCAAGACAAAAGAAAATCATATATGTAAAAATCCAGAGTGAACCCCCATAGAGCTATTGTCACCTATTTTAATGTGCCTCAACCCAGTGTAATATTGGTCTAGTGTGTTTCCTAATAGAGTTATTGTGAACCTACTATCCTTGCCTCAACCAAGTGTGATGTTAGTCTAGTGTATGTTTCCATAGAGTTATTATCAACATACTTCAACCTGCCTCAACCCATTCTTAGGTTTATCCAGTGTGTGTCCACATAGAATTACTTTCAACTGAATTCATCATGCCCCAACCCAGTGTGATGTTGGTCCAGGGTGTCAACATGGAGCTATTGTCAACCTACTTCAATCTGCCCTAATCCAGTGTGATGTTTTTCCAGTACACGTCCCCATAGATCTATTGCTGACACACTTCAAACTGTCTCAACCCAGTGTGATGTTGATCCAGTGTGGTTCCCTGTAAAGTAATTTCCTATTCCATATGGATTAATTAAAATTATGTGAAGTCATACAAATTTTTATTAGATAGGGAGGCTTATACCTTCTTGATATTTTTTATCTGTAAATGTTGGATTTTATAAAATAAGGTGATGCAGTTGTATCCATTTAACAGAGAAATATTTTTAATACCTTTTTTGTGTTTCTTATAGCAGAGGTCATAGGTGAGAGTACAGAGGAGAGCAAGGAAAAAGAACTTAGAGAAGAAGTAAAGCAAAGAGAGAGAGGAGACTCCATGAAGAAGAAAGGCAAAGAGAAGAAGAAAAATACAGAGAAGAGGAAACACGTGAAATTGAGGAGAGATGCAAATTGGAGGAACGGCAAAGGGAAGAAGAAAGGTGCAGGGAAGAGAAGAGACTACAAAAAGGGGCTGAGATTGCTTAACTTCTAGAGGAGGAAAAGAAAAAAGCCTAAAAAATAGTGGAACTTCTAAACCTATTGGAAGAATTGAAAGCCTCCAGACTTGCTCTTCAGAAGAAGCGAAAAAATGATATGGAGGATACTAGAAAAGAACAGTAGGAGGTGAGAACCAGAATCAGAAAGCAGGAAGAGAAGTCTGCTGAGAGAATGCGAGAATGAGGCTGCACAGGAGAAACTGGATATGGAGTTCTTTACCAAACAAGAAGAAATGGCGGAGCAATGAAACGAACTGCCGCAAGCTGAAATGTGCAATAAACTGAATACTTCTTGACTTCAACTAGTGCTAATGGCCCATGCATGAGAAAGTTAATGGGTGTTATTCTTGGAGCAGTGGGGCCATCTTGCTTGTTGCGGTGTAAAGAATAAACAGGGAGCTGTGTTTCCCTGTCTGTCCTGCAACAGACACTCTAAAATCTGTTATTTGGGGCTGATGTTCTTTGTCTAGTGGGAGAAACTTTCTCTGCAATCTTAGCAAGTGATATGTTTCATTCTTCCCTGCCACTTGGTTGGGTTCTTGGTTTCGGCTGGAGGAAAAATGTTGACAGGTGCTTGTACTTTGTTATCTGTTGGAGCCAAGTGAGAGACAGTTAGTACTTAAACATTCACTTATTAAGACTTACATTTGTGCACACAAACACACAAACACACAAATAAGCCAGCACAAACACACACACACTTCTTTCTGATCTTGTGATCTTCAAGTGTGTGTGACATTAATCCAGTGTGAGAATTAATATCCAAAAAATTGACAGAAGTCAATCAACTTGACTACACTCAATGAACATAACTGAACATATTGAACTTGATTTAACTAAACAAACTTAACAAAACACTATGAACTCTGAATAAACTCATTGAACTCAGAAAAAACTCAATGAAATTGACTGAATTTAATAAATTTTGACTAAACTCAATGATCTTGAATGAACCCAATAAACTTGACTGAATTCAGTGAACTTGATTAAACTCAATGAACTTGAGTGAACTGAAAGAACTACATTGAACTAAATGAACTCAGACTAAACTATAAACTTGACTGAACTCAAATACAATCTGACTAAGCTCAATGACTAAACTCGATCAATTTGACTGAACTCAATAAACTTGAATAAGTGCAATGAACTTGATAAACTCAATGAACTTAATCTGAAATCAATGAACTTGACGAAAATCAATGAACTTGAATCAACTCAATGATCTTGACAGAACTCAATGAACTTAAAAAAAAACTCAATGAACTTAATTGAGCGAAAGGAACATAACTGAACTTTATGAATTTGATTGACATAATGAACTTAACTAAACTCAACAAACTCAACTAAACTCTATGAACTAGACTAAACTTAATGTAATTAAATGACCTACATGAATTTGAACTAAACTCAATGAACTTGAAATAACTCAATGAACTTGACTGAACTCAATACACTTAGGATTACATCCATGAACTTTAGTAAACTCAATGAACTCGACTATACTCAATAAACCTGATTAAACCCAATGAACTTACGCTGAATTCAATGAACTTGACTAAACTGAACAAACTTGAATATCTCAATATATTTAACTGAACTCCAAGAACTAGACTAAACTCAATGAACTTGGTTGGACTCAATGAACTTGACTACACTCAATGAAATTAACTGAACCAATAAAAATAACTGAACTTCATTAACTTGTGTAAACATAATAAAGTTGAATAAACTCAATAAACTCGACCAAACTCAATGAATTTTGACTAAACTCAATAACATGACTAAACTTGATGAACTTGACTAAACCCAGTGAACTCGACTGAACCCAATGAACTTTGAACAAACCCAATGAACTTGACTGAACCCAATGAACTTGACTGAACTCATTGAACTAGACTAAACTCTATGAATTTGACTGAGCTCAGTGAACTTGACTGAACACAACCAACTTAGCCTAAAGTCAATGAACTTGATGAAATTCCATGAACTTGACAGAACTCAATGAACTTGACTGCACTCAAGGAACTAGAATGAACTCATGAGCTTGACTAAACTCTATCAACTTCAACTAAACTCAATGAACTTGACTAAACTCAATAAACTTGACTAAATTCAAAGAACTTGACTGAAATCAATGAACTTAGACCAAACTCAATGCACTAAACTGATCTCAATAAACTGGACTAAACCCAATAAACCTGACTCACTCAGTGAACTTGAATGAAATCAATAAACTAGACTGAACCCAATGAACTTGAATAAACTCAATAAACTTTAATGAACTTAATGAACTCTACTTAACTTGAATGAAATCAATGAACAAGACCTCACTCAATGACCACTGAACTCAATGAACTCAACAAAACTCTATAGACTTAGACTAAACTCAATGAACTTGACTAAACTCAAAGAAATTGACTGAGATCAATGAACTTAGACTAAACTCAATGACCTTAACTGATCTCGATAAATTTGTCTGAATTCTATGAACTTGACTGAATCAATCAACTAGACTGAACCAAATGAACTTGAATAAATTCAATAAACTTGAACAAACTAAATTAACTCAACTTAACTTGAATGAACTCATTGAACAGGACTAAACTCGATGAACTTGAACAAGGACAATGAACTAAAATTAAACATAATTGACTAAATGTAATGAACCTGACTGTACCCAATGAACTTGACTAAACTTAATAAACTTGACTGAATTCAATAAACTAATACTAAACTCAATGAATATGACAAAACTCAATGAACATGAATATACTCTATATACTTAACTAGACTCAATGAACTTAGACTCAACACAAAGAACATGACTGTACTCAATAAATTTGACTGAGGTCAATGAGCTTAGACTAAATGCAATTATTTTGACTAAACCCAATGAAGTCAACTATACTGAATGAACAGGACTTCACTTAATAAACTCAGACTAAACTCAATGAACTAGACTGAACTTAATGAACTTGAACTAAATTCAAAGAATTTGATCAAATTCAATGGACTAGACTAAACTAAATGAGCTGGACAAACTCAATGAACTATACTATACTCAATGAACTTATACTAACTATATGAATTTGACTGAAATAATGAACTTGACTGAACTCAAACTACTGGACCAAACTCAATGAACTAAGACTAAACACAATGAAATCAACTATACTCAATGAACTTGACTACACTCAATAAACTTGACTGAACTCAATAAACTTGATTTAACTCAATGGACTTGACTAAACTAAATAAACTTGACTGAACTCAATAAACTTAACTCAATGGAGTTGACTAAACTCTTTGAACTTGATTAAACTCAATGCACTAGACTATGCACAATGAATTTGACTGCACTCAATAAACATGACTGAACTCATTGAACTTGACTGAACTCATTGAACTTGACTAAACTCAATGAACTTGACTGAACTCAATAAACTTGATTGAACGCAATGAATTTAGACTAAATTCAAAGATCTTTACTTATCTCAAACTTGATTAAACTCAATGAACTTGATTCCACTTAATAGAGTTGACTGAACTTAATGAACTTAACTGAACTTAATGAACACGACTGAACTAAGTGTACCTGACAGAACTTAATGAACCTGACTAAACTCAATGAACCTGATTCAACTCCATGAACTTAGACTAAAGTCAATGGACTTGAGAGAACACAATGAACTTGACTCAACTCAATGAACTTGAGTGTACTCAATGTACTTCAACTGAAATCAATGAACTCTGCTGATCTCAATAAACTTGACTGAACCCAATGAACTTGATTAAGTTTAATGAACTTAAATGAACTCAATGAACTTGTCTTAAATCAAATGAACTTAATGAACATGACTGAACTGAATGAACTAGATTAAACACAAGGAACTAAGACTCAAGTCTATGAACAAGACTAAATTCAATGAACAAGACTGAACCCAATGAACTTAAATGAACTCAATAAATTTCCACCAAACTCAATGAACTTTACTGATATCAATTAATTCAACTGAACTCAATGGACTTAACTGAAGTCGATGAACATACCTGAACTTAATAAACTTGATCAAACTCAATTAAGTTAACTAAATCCAATGAACTCGACTAAATTCAATGAATTTAACTAAACTCTGTGAACTTGAATAAACTCTATGAATTTGACAGAACCTATTAAACTTTGACTAAACTCAATGAAAGTGGCTGAACCAATGAACTTGACTGAACTCACTGAACTCACTGAACTTGACTAAACTCAATGAACATGACCAACCTCTCTGTACATGACTGAACTCAATGAACTTCATTGAACTCAATAAACTTGAATTAATGCAATGAACTTGATAAACTTAATAAACGTAATGAACTTAACTGAACTCAATGAACTTGACTTAACTGAATGTACTTATGCTAAAGTCAATGATCTTACCAATCTCTATAAACTTGACTGAACTCCTTGAACTTGACTACACTCAATGAACTTACCCAAATTCAATGAAATTAGACTAAACGCAATGATCTTTGCTGATCTCTATAAACTTGACTAAACTAATTGAACTCAACTACACTCAACGAAATAGACTGAACTCAACAAACTTAACTGAAGGTAATGAACTTGAGTGAACTCAATGTACTTGACTGAACTGAATAAACCTGAATAAACTTGATGCACTTGATTAAACTCATTGAACTTAAACTAAATTCAATGAGCTTGACTAAACTCAATAAACTCGACTACACTCAATGAACTTGTCTAAACTCTATTATTTTAGACTGAAACCAATAAAGTCGACTGAATTCAATGAACTTGACCAAATTCAATGAATTTGAATGAAATCACTGAACTTGACTAAACTCAATGAACTTGACTATACTCAATGAACTCATTATAAACTATATAAATTTGACTGAATCAATGAACCTGTCTGAATTCAATAACTTGACTTATTTCAATTAACTCAGTCTAGACACAATGAAATTGACTAAACTTAATGAACTGGACTAAACTCAACGTACTTGACTGAAGGTAATGAACTTGAGTAAACACAATACTTGACTGAACTGAATAAACTGGACTAAACTCGATGAACTTGATTAAACTCAATAAACTTAGACTAAACTCAATGAACTTGACTAAACTCAATGATTTTAGACTGAAACCAATGAAGCTGACTGAATTCAATGAACTTGACCAAAGTCAATGAAATTGAATAAAATCTCTGAACTTGACTAAACTCAATGAATGCGACTACAGTCAATGAACTCATAATAAACTATATAAATTTGACTGAATCAATGAACTTGTCTGAACTCAATCAACTTGACTTATTTCAATGAACTTATTCTAGACACAATGAAATTGACTAAACTCAATAAACTTGACTGAACTCAATAAACTTGACTAAACTCATTAAACTGTTCTGTACTCAATAAACTTATACTAAACCATATGAATTTGACTGAGTCAATGAACTTGACTGAACTGAAACTACTGGACTAAACTCAATGAACTTAAACTAAACACAAAGAAACAACTGCACTAAATAAACTTGACTACACTAAATGAACTTGATTAAACTCAATGGATTAGATTATACTCAATGAACTTGACTAAACTCTATGAACTGAGACTAAACCCAATGAAGTTGACTGAATTCAATAAACTTGACTAAACTCAATGTATTTGAGTGAACTATCTGAACTTGACTAACCTCAATAAACTCTACTATACTCAATGTACTCATATTAAATTATATAAATATGCTTAAATCAATGAGCTTGACTGAACTCAATCAATTTGATTCAAATTAATGAACTAAGACTAAACAAAATGAAATCGACTATACTGAATGAACCTCACTGCACTCAATGAACCTTACTGAACTCAATGAACTCAACTAAGCTCAATGAACTGTACTTAATGAATTTATACTAAACTATATGAATTTGACTGAATCGATGAGCTTAACCAAACTAAAAGCCACTCTATCAGACTCAATGAACTTATACTAAACACTAAGAAATCGACTAAACTAAATAAAGTTGACCATATTAAATGTACTTGATTGAAATCAATAAACTTGACATAATTCAATGAACTTGACTGAAGTCAATGAATTGATTGAACTCATTGTACTTGACGTGACTCAATAAACTTAGAGTAAACTCAATGGACTTTATTAATCAATAAACTTGACACAACTCAATGAACTTGAATACACTCAATGGACATATCTGAACATAATGAACTTGATTGAACCCAATGGACTTAGACTAAAGTTGATTAAAATAACTGAACTCAATGAACTTGACTAAGTTCAAATAACTAGACTGATCCCAATAAACTTGGTAAAACTTATTAAGCTTGATTAAACTCAATAACTTGACTGAATTCAAAGAAGTTGACTAAACTCAATAAATTTAGACTAAACTCAATGAACTTAACTAAACTCAATGAACTCAAGTAAATGCAATGAACTTGATATACTCAATGAACTCAAACTAACCTCAATGAACTTAGATCAATTTTAATGAACTTGACTGAAATCAATGAACTTGACTGAAATCAATGAACTTCAATGAACTTAAATGAACATAATGAACTTAGATTAAATTGAATGAATCTTATTGAACTCAATTAACTTGACTAAACTCAATGAACTCGAATATACTCAATGAACAAGACTACACTCAATGGGCTTAGATTGAACTCAATGAACTTGGCTGATCTCAATTTACTTGACTGATCAAAATATGCTTAGACTAAAGCCGATAAATTTGACTAAACTCAATGAACTCAACTACATTCAAAGAGTAGGACTTGACTCAAGGAACTTAGACTAAACTCAATGAACTTGATAAACTCAATGGACTAGACTAAACTCAATTAACTCGACTACACTCAATGAAGTAGACCAAACTCAATTTAACCTGGACTATACTCAATGAACTCAACTGAACTTTATGAATTTCACTATACTCAATAAACAAGACTGAACTCAATGAATTTGACTAAACTAGTTGAACTTCAACTCAACTATATGAATTTGATGGAATCAATGAATCTGACTAAACCCAATGAACATAAACTAAACTCAATGAACTTGACTTAACTCAATCAACATTATTAAATCAATGAACCTAGACTTAACTCAATGAACTTACTAAAATCAATGAGCTTGACTAAACTCAATGAACTAGACTGAACTCAATAAACTTGCTTGAGCTTAGACTAAACCCGATGAATTTTAGTAAACTAGATGAACTTGGCCAAACACAATGAACTCGACTTAACTTAATGAATTTAGACTGAATCAATGAACTTGACTACACTCAATGGACTTGACTAAACTCAATGAACTAGACTGAACTTAATGAACTTTTACTGAACTCAATGAACTTGACTGAACCCAACAAACTTGACTGAACTCTAATGACCTTGACTGAACTCAATCAATTTGACAGAGAACAATAAACTTGGCTGAACTCAATAAAATTTATTGAACTCGATGAACTTGATTGAACTAAAAGATCTTGACTAGACTCATTGAACTTGACTGAACTCAAACTTGATTGAACTCATTAAATTTGACTAACTCTATGAACTTGACTAAACCCAATAAACTTGACCAAACTTAGTGAACTTGATTAAACTCATTACACTTGAATGAACTCAATGAACTTGTCTGAACTTGATTAAACCCAATGAACTCGACTATACAAAATGAACTAGACTATACTCATCGAAACTCAATAAACTTGACTGAACTCAATAAACTCGACTGAACCCAATGAACTTGACTGAACTCTAATGACTTTGACCAAACTCAATTAACTTGACAAAAAAAAACTTAGCTGAAATCAATGAAATTGATCGAACTCAAAGAATTTGACTGAACTAAAAGATCTTGACTAAACTTCTGAACTTATCTGAACTAATTGAATTTTACTGAATTCTATAAACTTGACTGAACCTAATGAATTTGAATATACTCAATGAACTTGACCAAGCTGAATGAACATGAATAAACTCAATGGATTTGTCTAAACTTGATTAAACTCAATGAACTAGACTATACACAATGAACTTCACTAAACTCAATGAACTTAGACTGAAATCAATAAACTTGACTGAACTCAATGGTTTAGACTAAACTCAATGAACTTGACTGCACTCAATGAAGTTGAATGAAGTTGTTTAAACTAAATGAACTTGACTAAACTCAATGAACTTAGACTAAACTCAATAAACTTCTCTAAACACAACGAACTTGACTAAAGTCTATGAAATTGACAGAACCCAATGATCATTGACTAAACTCAATGAACTTGACTGAACTCAATAAATCTAGACTAAACAATATAAACTGGACTGAACTCAATGAATTCAGACTAAATTCTATAAACTTGACTAAATACAATGAACTTGACTGAACCCAATGGACTAGAATAACGCAATGGACTCCATAAACTTAATTAACTTAAAATAAACTCAATGAACTTGACGAAACTCTAGGAACTTGAATGAACTGAATGAACTTAGACTAAACTCAATGATCTTTACTGATCTCTATTATCTTAATTGATCTCAATGAACTCGATTACACTCAATGAACTTGACTGAACTCAATGAACTTAACTGAACTTAATCTATTTGGATAAACTTGAGTGAACTCAATGTAATTGACTGAACTCAATGAACTTGACTAAACTCTATGACTTAGATTGAACCCAATGAAGTGGACTGAACTCAGTGAACTTGATTAAATTGAATGAACTTTATTTATCTGAGTAAACTTGACTGAACTCAATAATCTTCAATGTACTTGACTGAACTAAATAACTTATCTGAACTCAATGAGCTTGACTGAATTCAATAAAGTTGACTGAACATAATGAACTTGATTAAAATTAATGAACTTAGACTGAACTCAATGAACTTGACTATACTCATGAACTCGTACTAGTCTATATAAATTTGATTGAATTAACGAACTTGACTGAACTCAATCTACTGATTAAACTCAATGAACTTAGACTAAACACAATCAAATCAACTGAACTCAATGAATTTGACTACACTCAACAAACTTTACTAAACCCAATGAACTTAGACTGAACTTGATGACTTGATTGCACTCAACAAACCTGATAAAACTCAATGAACTTGACTGAACTCAATGAATTTGACTAAACTAAATGAACTTTATTGATCTAAGTAAACTTGACTGAACTCAATGATCTTGAGTATACTCAATGAACTTGACTGAACTAAATAAACTTAATTGAACTTAATGAGCTTGACCGAACTCAATAAACTTGACTGAACTTAATGAACTTGACTAAAGTCAATGTACTGAGACTGCACTCAACTAACTTGATAGAACTCAATGAACCCGAGTGAATTCAATGAACTTGATTAAATTTAATGAACTATACTGTACTTAATGAATTTATACTAAATATATAAATTTGAATGAATCAATGAGCTTGACGGAACTAAAAACCACTGGACTAAACTCAATGAACTTATACTAAACACCAAGATATCGACTAAATTAAATAAACTTGACTACATTAAATGTACTTGATTGAAATCAATGAACTTGACTGAACTCAAAGAATTTGACTGACCTCAATGTACTTGACTACACTCAATGAATTTATACTGAACTCAATGAACTTGACTGAACTCATAGAATTTGACTAAACTGAATGAACTTGACAAACTTAAAAAAATTGACTGAACTCAATAAACTTGATTAAATTCAATGAACTCGAATATACAATATCAACATGACAAAACTCCATTAACTTAGACAGAATTCGATAAACTAGACTGAATTCAAAGGACTTGACTAAATTCAATGAACATGATCGAATTCAATGAACTTATCTAAACTTGATTGAACTGAGAGAAATATGGCCAACTCAATGATCTTGACTAAACTCAATAAACTTAGACCAAACTTAATAAACTTGAGTAAATTTAATGAACTTGACCAAACTCATTGAACTTGACTACATTCTATGAATTTAACAAAACTCAATGAACTTGACTAAATTCAATCAACTTGATTGAACTCAATAAACTCAGACTACACTTTATGAACTTGACTAAACTCAAAGAACTTGACTGAACTCAATAGACTTTACTAAACTTTATGAACTCGACTGGACCCATTGTGCTTGATTAAACTTAAAGAAATTCACTGAACTCTATGAACTTGACTGAAATCAATGTATAGACACTAAACTGAATGAACTTTACTGACCTCAGTATTCTTGACTGATCTCAATGATCCTGACTACACTCAATGAACTTAGATTGAACTCAATGATCTTGACTACATTCAATGAACTTGAATAAACTCAATGAACTTGACTAAACTCAATAACCTCATCTAAACTTAATGAACTTAGACTAAACTCAATGAAATTAACTGAATTCAATGAATATGACTAAATTCAATGAACTTTGTCTAAACTCAATGAATTTGACTGAACAAAATCAACTTAAAATAAACCCAATAGACTTTACTGAACTCAATCAACTTGAATGAACTCAATGAATTTGACTTCTATAAATTTAGACTAAACTCTTTGAACTCACACTTAACTCAATGAACAAGATTTTAGTAAATGAACTTGACTAAACTCTATGGACTTTACTGAACTCAATCAACTTGAATGAACTCAATGAATTTGACTTCTATAAATTTAGACTAAACTCTTTGAACTCACACTTAACTCAATGAACAAGATTTTAGTAAATGAACTTGACTAAACTCTATGGACTTTACTACAGTCAATAAATTTGAATAAACTCAATGAATTTGACTTAATTTAATGAACTTCAACTGAACCCTATGATCTTAGATAAACTCAATGAACTTGAATGAACTCAATGAACTTGACTGAACTCAATGAACCTGACTGAACTCAATGAACCTAGACTAAACCCGATGGATTTGACCTAACTCAATGAACTTGATTAAACACAATAGACTCAATCATACTCAATGAACAGGACTGAACTCAATGAACTTGACTGAACTCTATGAACTTGACTGGACCCAATGAACTTGATTAATCTCAATGAATTTGATTAACTTGAACCTAATGAACTCAATGAAAATTTATGAACTCGATTAAACTCAATGAACTTGTCAGAACTCTATCGAACTCAAAGAACTAGACTAAACTTATGAACTTAGATTTAACTCGATGAACTTATCTGAACTTAATGATTTGACTGAACTTAATAAACTTGACTGAACTCAATTTATATGGCTATACTAAATGAAGTCGATTAAACTCAGTGAACTTGACTATTCTCATTGAATTTCACTGAACTGAATGAACTTGACTAAACCCAAGAACGTAACTGAAGTCAATGAACTAGACTGAACTCAATGTTTACGACTATACTAAATGAACTCAACTACACTCAATGAACTTTGACCAAAGTCAATGAACTTCACTGAACACAATAAATTAACAGAACTCAAGAACTTAACTCTAGCCCATGAACTTGACTTAACTCAATGAACTTATACTAAACTCAGTGAACTTGACTGAATTCATTGAATTTGACTGAACTGAATGAAATTGACTAAACTCAAAGAACATGATTGAATTCAATAAACTTGTCTGAACTCCATTAAACTAAAAGAACTGGACTAAACTCAATCAACTTAGACTTAACTTTATAAACTTGACTGAATTTAATGAACTTGGCAGAACTCATTGACTAAATTCAATAAACTTGATTGAACTCAATAAACTCAGACTACACTCGATAAACTTGACCAAACTCAATGAACTTGACTCAGCTTAATGAACTTAATGAACTTAAACTAAAACTCAATGTACTTAATCAAACTCTATGAAGTTGACTGAATTCATTCTACTTGACTGAAGTCAATGAAATCAATGAACTTTATTAAACTCAATGAACTCAAATAAACCCAATGAACTTAGACTGAACTCAATGATCTTGACTACATTCAATATACTTGACTGAACTCAATGAACTTGACTAAACTCAATGACCTCTTCTAAACTCAATGAACTTGACTAAATTCAATGAAATTAACTCAATGAACATGACTGAACTCAATGAACTTTGACTAAACTCAATGGACTTGACTGAACAGAATCAACTTAGATTATAGTCAATAAACTTTACTGAACTCAATGAACTTGACTAAACTCAATACTTGACTTACTCCAATAAGCTTAAACTAAACTCTTTGAACTTACACATAAATCAATGAACTAGACTTTACTCTATTAACTTGACTAAACTCTATGGACTTCACTAAATTCAAAGAACTTGAATGAACTCAACAAATTTTATTTAACTCAATGAATTTTGACTAAACCCTATGATCTTAGATAAACTAAATGAACTTCACTGAACTCAATGAACTTAAATAAACTCAATGAACTTAGACTAAACTCACTGAATATGACTGAACTCAATGAACTTGACTAAACGCAATGAACTCGAATATACTCATTGAACTTGACTAAATTAAATAAACTTAGAATGAACTCAATAAACTTGGCTGAATTCAATAAGCTTGACTTAGCTAAATGAGCCTAGACTAAACCCAATGAATTTGACTTAACTCAATGAACTTGACTAAATACAATGGAATTGACTATATTCAATAAACAGCACTGAACTCAATGAACTTAGACTAAACTCAATGAACTTAACTTATAGAATTTAAACTAAATTCAATGAATTTGACCAAACTTTATGGACTAGACAATAATCAATGAACTTGATTATACTCAATGAAATAGACTGTTGTCAATGGACTTACACTAAACTCAATGGAATTTATTTAACTCAATAAACTAGACTAAAACTCAATGAATTTGACTGAACTCAATGAAAATGACTGAAATCTATGAACTTGACTGAACCCAATAAACTTGACTAAACTCGATGCACATGAATCAACTCAATGAAAATATCTGAACTTGATTAAACTCAATGAACTTGACTAAAATCAAAGAACTTGAATAAACTGAATAATCTTAGACTAAACCCAATAAATTTGGCTTAAATAAATCAACTTGAACTATCTCAATGAACTGGAATTGAGTACATTCGAGTTCATTGAGTTTAATTGAGTTCCTTGAGTTCAGCAAAGTTCTTGAGTTCAGTCTTAGTTCATTGATTTTAGTTAAGTTCATTAAGTTTAGTCGAGTTCATTGAGTTTAGTCTAAATTCATTGAGTTCTGTCAAGTATATTGAGCTCAGTCAAGTTCATTGAGTTTAGTCTAAGTTCATTGAGTTAAGTCAAAATCAATGACTTCAGCCAAGTATATTGAGTTTTATCCAGTTTATTGAGTTTAGTCAAGTACATTGAGTTTAGTAAACTTTATTGAGTTTAGACCAAGTTGATTGACAACAGTCAAGTTCATTTGGTTTAGTCTAAGTTCATTGAGTTCAGTCAAGTTCATTGTATTTAGTCATTGTGTTTAGTTCAAGTTTATTGATATCAGTGAAGTTCATTGAGTTTAGTATAAGTTCATTGAGTTCAATCATGACTATTGAGTATCATACAGTTCATTGAGTTTAATCAACCTCATTGAGTTTAATCAAGTTCATTGAATTAGGTCCAGTTCATTGAGTTTAATCAAGTTCATTGAGTGTAGTCAAGTTAATTGAATGAGGTCATGTTCATTGAATGTAGACAAGTTCATTGAGTTTAGTTGATTTCGTTGTGTATACTTTAAGTTTATTAAGTTTAGTCCAGTGGATTGAGTTCTGTCAAGTCCATTGATCCAGTTAATTGATAAAGTTTGGAATAATTTTTATTGAGTATAGTTGATTCCATTGAGTTTATTAAAGTTTATTGAGTTCCATTAAGTTCAGTAGAGTTGATAGACTTCAGTGTAGTCGATTGAGTATAGTAAAATCATTGAGTTCAGTCAAGTTTGTCGATTCAAGTTAATTTAGTTCAGTCAAGTTCATTAATTAAGTTCAGTCAAGTTCATTGAGTTTGTCAATTTTATAGAGTTTAGTCAAGTTTATTGAGTTTAGTCTAAGTTAATTGAGTGTATTCAAGTTCATTGACTTTAGTCAAGTTCATTGAGTTTATTTATCAAGTTTAGTCAAGTTCACTGAGTTCAGTCAAATTTATTGACTTTATTCAAGTTCAATAAGTTCAGTCATGTTCATTTAGTTTAAACAAAGTTCATTGAGGTCAGTAAAGTTCATCGAGTTTAATGTAGTTCATTGAGTTTAGTAGAGTTCATTGAGTTTTTTGTTCTGAGTTGATTGAGTTTAGTCATAGTCATTGAATTCAGACAAGTTCATTGAGTTCAGTTAAGTTTGTTAAGTTCAGTTAAGTTGAATGAGTTCAGTCAAGTTAATGGAATTTAGTCTAACTTCATTTAGTTTATCAAGTTCATTGAGTTTATTCAGAGTTTAGTCTGAATTCATTGAGTTCAGTCAAGTTCATTGAGTTTAGTCTAAGGTCATTGAATTCGATCGAGTTCATTGAGTTCAGTCAAGTTTATTATGGTCAGTAAACTTTATTCAGTTTAGTCTAAGTTCATTTAGTTTAGTCAACTTCATTGAGTTTCGTCATATTCATTGAGTTTAGACTGAGTTCATTCAAGTTTGTAGAGTTCAGTAAAGTTCATTGACATTATCTAAGTTCGTTGAGTTTATTTGAAGTTTATTGAGTAGAGTAATATTTAATGAATTTAGTTAAGTTCGTTGAGTTTAGTCAAGTTCATAGAGTTTAGTCAAGTTCATTTAGTATAGTCTAGTTCATTGAATTTAGTCAGAGTTCAGTGATTTTAGTCTAAGTTCATTGAGGTAAGTCTAGTTCATAGAGTTTAGGCTATTTGATTGAGTTAAGTAGAGTTTATAGAATTTAGTCTAGTTGATTGAGTTTAGTCAAGTTCATAGAGTTTAGTTAATTTCATTGGGTTTAGTCCAGTTCAATGAGTTTAGTCTAAGTCTATTGAGTTTAGTCGAGTTCATTGAGTTCATTAAAGTTCATTGAGTTCATTGAGTTCATTGAAGTTCATTGAGTTCGGTCAAGTTCATTTAATTCAGTTAAGTTTTTTAAGTTTAATCACGTTTATTTAGTTCAGTCAAATTTATGGAGTGAAGTCAAGATCATTGAGTTAAGTCAAGTTTATTGAGATTAGTAAAGTTCATTAAGTTGAGTCTAATTCATTGAGTTTTATGAAGTTCCTTGAGTTTAGTCAACTTCATTGAGTTTAGTCTAAGTTGATTGAATTTAGTTGAGTTATCGAGTTTAGTCAAGATCATTGATTTCACTCAAGTTCTTTGAGTTTAGTCAAGTTCATTAAGTTCAGTCAAGTTAAATTTTTTATGTTAAGTTTATTTAGTTTCGTCTAAGTTCATTGAGTTTAGTCAAGTTGATTGAGTTTTGTCTAACTTCATAGAGTTGATAAGTTCATTGAGTTTAGTCAAATTCATTAAGATCAGTCAAGCTCTGAATTTAGTCTAAGTTTATTGAGTTCAGTTAAGTTAATTTAGTTCAGTTAAATTTATTCAGATCAGTAAGTTTCATTGAATTTAGTCAGGTTTATTAAATTTAATTTAAGTTCATTGAGATTAGCCAAGTTCATTTAGTTCTGTGTAATTCATAGAGTTTAGTCTAAGTTCTTTGAGTTTAGTTAAGTTCATGGAGTTCAGTCAAGTTTATTTTTAGTCTAAGGTCATTGTGTTTAACCAAGTTTGTTGAGTATATTCAAGTTCATTGAGTTTAGTGAAGTTCATTGAGTTTAGTCTAAATTCATTTAGGTCAGTCAGGTTCATTTAATTCAGTCAAATTAATTGAGATCAGTCAAGTTCTTATAGTTTAGTCAAGTTTATTCAGTTCAGTCAAATTCAATACATTCAGTCAAGTTCACTGAGTTTAGTATAAGTTCATTGAGTTTAGTCAAGTTCATCGTGTTCAGTTATGTTCTTTGAGTTTACTAAAGTTTACTTCATTCAATCAAGTTCATTGAGTTGGGTCAAAGTTCATCGAGTTTAGTTGAGTTCATTTAGTATAGTCATGTTCATTGAGTTCAGTGAATTGATTGAGTTCAGTCGAGTACATTGAGTTTAGTTAAGTTTATTGAGCTGAGTCTAAGTTTATTGGGTTTAGTCAAGTTCATTAAGTTTAGTCTAGTTCTTTGAGTTCAATCAAGATCAGATAAGTTCATTAAGTTCAATCTTGTTCATTGAGTTCAGTCAAGTCAATTGAATTGAGTTTGGTAGAGTTCAATGAGTTAAATCACGTTCATTAAGTTCATTTATGTTCGTTGAGTTCAGTGGAGTTCTTGGAATTTTGTCAAATGGTTGGGTTCAATCAAATTCAATGAGTTCAGTCAAGTTCATTTAGTTTAATCTAAGTTCATTGAGTTTATTCAAGTTTATTGAGTTTAATTTAGTTCATTGAATTTAGATGAGTCCTTTGAGCTTAATCAACAGTGGTGTGCAGGTGGTGGGGACTGAAGATCTCGTGATGAGGAGGGCCTAGCTGAGGTGCCTGGAGGAAGCCAGGTGGAGGAGCGACACACTGAGGGGGCTGGGATTGCCAATCAGACTGAGGAGGTTTAAACTGAGGAGATTGGAGGAGACCAGGCTGAGGATTTTCAGGCTGGGGAATCTGAGATGCTTAGTGGAGAGAGCCAGTTGATGGAAGAACTAGACAACGTCATTACCAAATAAGAGCAAGGTCAGGCCCGGGGTATAACAAGGAATTAAAAATAATAAGGGAGAAAGTTAAGAAAGAGAGTAAACCATACTTTTGCCAGGGATGGTTATTAATGGGGAAACCAAACCAGCCCCTGGGGATAAAACTGTTAGTTATTCCCACAGTAGTGAGGCAGAAAGTGTTAAGCATGGCACAAAATCTCCCATAGCTGGGAATTTTGGAAGCAATTGTACCGTACAAGCTATTAGAACAAGGATGGACTGGCTGGGAGTAGTGAGGGATGTAAACAAAGTGTGTGCGTCCTCTCCCATATGCCAAAAGGGTGGCCCAGCTGGTACCACCAAGGCCCCCTTGCACCACTTGCACCCCTTGCCAGTCATAAAGGAGCCATTCACTCGTATAGCCATGGATAATGTTGGTGCACTAAAGAGAACAATAAAGGCAAAAAATATATTATAGTCATAATGGATTATACCACAAAATGGGCGGAAGCCATCCCATTATGCAATCTATTGAAAGAGGCCACATGAAATGTTTAGTGGAAGTAACTGCCAGGTTGGGCATACTACAGGAGCTACTTCGAATAATGAGTCAAACTTTGTGTCAAAAATAATGAGACAGTTTTTCACTTTAACGGGGATGAAACAAATTAAAACTTTGCCTTACCATCCCCAAACAGACAGGATGGTGGAGAGATTCAATTTCACCCTCAAAAGGTTATTATGGAAATTGGTAAACAACCCTCAAACTGAATGACACAACTGCCTACCATACGTTTTGTGGGCCTATGAGGGAACCACACAGAAGATGACAGGATTCTCTCCTCATCAATTGTTTGGCAAGGAAATGAAAATGCCTTCAGACCAGTTAGTAAGATACTGGAGAGGGAAAGAGAAAGAGGACAAGAGTAGTGTGTCTAAATTTTTACCCAATTGAAAGACTAATATAGAGTTGAGAGATGGCATATGAGAGGGAGAAGAAAGAAAAAATTAAATAAAAAAGTACTATGATGAGAAGGCTAAAGTATATGCCCTCAAAGTGGGTCATTCTGTTCTTGCGTTTCAGCCTACTCTTAAAGACAAATTACAGAACCAGTGGTAAGGACCATTTCCTATTACAAGGTTAATTACCCCCATGATTTACCAGGTAAACTTGGGGGCCAAGGTGAAGAGGCATTATAATTTCCATGTAAATACAATAAGGAAATACAATGCCCCCTCAGCAGCAGTGTTCTTGGCAGAAGAGGAGAGAATAGACAGCCTGAGAAATGGGAAAGAAAAGATCAACACACACATTTTTGTCAAGCCCTCACCTTATTGAGCTTGGGAAATTTAAGGAAAGGTACAGGGACGTACTACAAGATGTGCCTGGCAGAACCAGCCTGTTGCAACATATCATTCCTACTTGGGATGCTCCTCCAAGTGAGACTCCCTCCTAACCTACTAGCTCATAAGTTGCAGGTGAGTTTTAGGGATAAGATAAAAACACTGCTGAGCCAAAGTATCATTAAATCATCAACAAGCCCGTGGGCAGCACCAATTGTATTGGTAGCAAAGGATGGGACCCAGTGAATGTGTATAGACTATTGGAAATTGAACACTGTTACCCATACCCTTTACCAAACATTAAACAATTAATTGCAAATATAGGATCCTTGGAGTATATTACAATCCTGGAATGCATAAAAGGGTATCATCAGGTGCCAGTTAAAGCAGAACATCAAGAGAAGACAGCATTCATCACACCCTATGGAAAGTATGAATACACTACTATGCCCATTGGTTTGGTTAAGGCCACTTTCACTTTCCAAAGGTTCAAGGATAAGGTCTTACATGGACTGTATGAATTCTCTGTGGCCTACCTGGATGATATCCTTATCCACAGTCTGACTTGGGAGGACCATTAAAAACACCTGTCCATAGTCTTATAGTGGCAGGCTTAAAAGTCAAACAGAAGAAGTTCACCTTTGGGGAAGCCAGCTGTGTCTACCTAGGTTATGTTGTGGGAAGTGGGGAAGTGAAACCCATGGAAAGATAATATCAGAAATCAGAAATTTCAATAGGCCCATTAATAAGAAAAATGTGAGATCATTCCTAATGATAAAATATTTATAATTGTGATTCAATTATGTTTACTTTGAGACGTTTAGATGACAAGTTCATTACTCTTTTGAGTGAAAATCTCCACTTGCACACATCTTCTGCACGTATTGTAATATTATATTCTCCAATGCCCCAATCATTTGGAACTGTACATCTTAGCTGGATATCTTTATCATCGTATTTGCCTTTGAGCAGTCCCTGTTTTGTACCATCATCATATCTGAGATACATTGATTTTTCTTCCCAGTAAGGGGATTTCATATGTATTACAAAATACCCATTAAAGAACCAATTTGTAAAATTTACATCAAATATTAAATGTCCACCAAGATGCAGTTTGGATTCTTTTGAGAGTTTTACTTTGATGGTTTGTTTTGCTCTTTTGTGTATGATGTAATCAAGACTTTTTGTAATGAAATCCAATGATAACACCATAGAAACGGCTACCAAGATAACAACTATTCCAAATGAAAACATTCCAAAAGATTCTCCAAATGTTTCATTTAGATTATTATATATGACTAGACCGTTTGAGAGAAAAGTCACTACAACAATAGTAAAGAGTATACCTGCAGATACTGCATTGAGTTTTCCCATTATTTTGTGCAATTCAGTCAAAATAAAAATCCATATCATTGAAACCGTGAATAACATAAGAATAATTTCAGGATATGTAATTTCTACAAACATTGTTTTTGATTATGAATTTTGTATAAAAGAGGAGAAAACAATTTTAGATATTTTGAATGATTCTTTTGAGTTTGTCAGAATCATCAAGACCAAACTCTTCATTTAAAATCCCACATCATTGTTTGTTAGCTTCAATTACGTGATGCTCTTCCAATACACCATTAAAGAAACATTACAATGATAATTTTTAGGAATTGTTACTTTTAACATTGGCTGCATACCCGTGAATCCATCCAACCCGTTCTATTTGTGATCATCGAAATGATCTTGTTTTCAGAATTTGTCTAAATATCCTAAATGTCTTCTCAGTACTATCTTGGGATAACCATATAATTTTACTATAACTCATAAAATCATTGTGTTCTTTTGACCACGGTGCAGATTCCAATAAATCCAAATCAATTATTTTATCTGCATGGTGTCGGATAGCTAATTTTTTTATAAATTCAGAATATGTTTTATAATTCTCATTGTCTTTTTTAATTTCTATTTTGTCTAATACAGTTCTAATTCCAAATCGGTTCTTCTTTGAGGATAATGCTGTCGTTAATCCAGTAAGATAGTCAATCCATGTTAGATTCATTTAATTCGATTACAAACTTTTCAATATTATCAAGTTTTCTGGAACTGGTAATTCAAAATAAATTATCATTTCAGAAAAATCTTTATCTTTTTTCATTATTCTCTTTATATATAAAATCATCACCATGTATTAAATGATAAACACAAATCCCGTTGAAATAACAATCACAAAAACAGATGAACCCAATATGATTATAGATGAATTAGTAGAAAAATTACACAGAATTCACAGAAAGTACAATGTACAACTAGTAATCAACACCAAATAGATTAGTCAGAATCAAAAAGAAAAGCTATAGACTTGGAAATTATTCAGCTCAAAAAACAAAGAAATAACATAACTCAAAAAATCAAGAATATGCAGAACCCAAAATGATAATCTAAATATCATATTTTACGCGATTAAACCTGGGTGGCAAAACAATTCTAATATAAAATCTTTTAATCATATTTGGAATTTTTGCAATAATGATATGTGTAATTGGTGTGTCATGGTATCAAATGAAGTACAATGCATATTTGATGGAGTGACATACTTACATCAAGCTTTTTCTATCTGAATAATTTGAGAAAATGATCGGTACGTGTTTAGGTCCAGACTCACACATATTTCACAATTTCATCTAAAATATTGCAATTCCTAACCTTCCATGTCATAATACAACTCATTAAATTTCCAAACATTCTCATACCCTTCTCATTCCTAACACATCCACGAATCTTTCTACAAATTACTGACTCTCGTAATGCACGCTCAGCTGCATTGTTTGTTGGTTCCACTCCTGGATATAGCAAAAATGTGAACAGGTTATTCTTTGCGTTATTAATCTTGGTTAGAAATTTTTGTAATGATTCATCATCAGTATATTGTAACAGGATTTGCTCCAATGACAGTATGGCAGAATCATACAGAAAATAATTTGGTTTTTCTATTTTGTATAATGTGATGTATACAAACAATTCTTTCAAAGATTGATACAATGAGGTAGAATTGTCTGTTTCTAGTTTTTCTGATGTGTGTCTTGCCTCACGCAGTATGTGGGCCCAGCACCTCTGTCTGATACTAAACATATGGTATGGCATCCATCCATCACAGACTGCAACTCCTGCAAATGATGGGAAATGTTTCTGTAACACATTTTTGCCTCGACTTTTCTCAACTGTGATAAAACACGAGTTCTGATTCACTCCAGTCCATACCCATCCCGTATTTCCATGAATGGAATATTTTGTCTCATCAAAATGCGCAGATTTTGAGGCACAGATGTCATCTCTGATTTTCTCTACGACAGGTTCTAGTGCTGCAGAAGTGTTACACAGACAATTGTTGATTGTACCTGCAGATATTTTTATACAATAAAATGATTGAAGCATCTTTGCAATGTTTCTTAGTGTAATTCTAGCTGACCACAGAGATAGTATGATCCCTGTCAAATTAAATCCCAAATTTCCTTTCTGGGGTATTGCACAATCAGATGTCGTTGTGTTGCCGCAGTTGTTGCAAAAGTATGAGTGGATTACGTGTTTGGTTATGATAACTGGTTGCGGTTTTGGAATTTCTGCAATGATTCTGGTTTGTTGTGTGGTTTGTTCTATCTTCTTGCTGCCACATCTTGAGCATTGGTCTGTTTTGTGAAGAATGGTCTCTGTTGGTTTGAAATTAGTAGTTGTTCCCTTGTGTCCCGGCTTTTGTCCTGGTTTGTTGTGATGGTTTGATTTTCTGTTCTTCTTTTGTTTCCTCCAATGGAGAGAATCAGATGATGGCGGAGAGTTTGGGTTATCATAGTAAGATAATTTTGATTCCAGCTGCTTGATTTTGATTTCCAATTCTATATTTTTTCTTGCCAAATCATCACAGTTTTTGCACGGTTTAGAGTCCATTATTTCTTGAAAATTCTTCTCTGATCTAAATTATTCGGTTTAATCTAGGCGTGACCTAAACACATACGAAGATAATAGTTGATGTTATTGAGAATATTTTTGATAAAATTGATTAAAACTGTTTCTTCCAAGTTGGAATGTCTTGTCTTGTTTTATCCTCTTCAACAAATCTTATTCTTTTTGCCAATGCCTTAATTTCCTCGGCTTGATCAGACAATTTTGTGTTTGCCTCTTTGAGTTTACGAATTTTTTCCTCGTTTTTACTCTGATCAAATATCAACAAAGATGACTCCACTTCATCGTATAATTCCTCTTTTTCCTCGTCGTTTCTTCTCTGATAATTTTGAATATATGCACCATGCCCAATCATAGCATGAGCAGTATCCTTATCTTCTGTGAGTGCTCTTAGTGCCTTTGTGAAAAAGTAGGCTCTAAAACAATACAAATTGAGTTTATGGAAATTTGTTGTTTCATATTTTTGATCATATCCGATACTGTCACAATATTTGGCAAAAAGATTAGTCTCATTACTCCTGGCAAAGTAAAGTTTTTCATCAGGGCAATCAGGGTTTTTAGGCCAAGGTCTTTGTTCATCTGTTAACGGTTTGAGTAGCTTATTGAGATATTGATTTGTTTCAGATGAAAAGAATACAGTTCTAGAGATTTTCTTTTTTGTAAATTTTGCTGCAATTAGTGCCTTCCATCTTTTTCCAGTCCATGCAAAGTCTTTTTTTCGTAAAGACATTATCTCTATGGGTCTTGCACCAGAACTAATCAAAGACAGATAGTATCCTTTCTTTTTCCAAGGAGCTCGTTTTATAATGTTGGAGATTTCCTCAAGGCTTATTGCATATCGTTCTTCTAAGATTCTAGGCGGAAGTTCTATCTCGTCTTTGAAATCAACTCGAATTTTAAAATATTTTAGATATTTTTTGATGTGAGAGATGTAAACCTGAAAAACCTTGTAGCTGATTGTCCTGATATCTGCAATGTAATCTAAAAATCCCTGAACCCAACCGATTGCCTCATCTTCTCTTTTCTCACCTTCGAGTGAAGAGAGATACAGTACAATGTCTTCTCTTGATTTTCCATGAGTTTCTGCAGAATACTCATCTAATCTTCTAAGTGTTCTTAACACCTCTTCTTTGTATCCTACAGATTTTTTGTCTAGCTTTTCCTTGATGAAATTCTCAAATGTTTTTTTCTTTTGAAGAGACAGTGATTCCAATAGAATTGTTGACTGATAATAATATTTAAGACCATTTTTTTGTATTTCATTAAAAAGTTATGGGTAAATATTTTGATGGTCAGGTTAGCTTTTTGAACTATAATTCAAATTCTTGACGACATTTTTCACACTTTGCTCTCTCTTCTCCAGGTGAGCCAAGAATGAAAATTTTACCAATCGTTTTACAAATAGGACACATTCCAGTAGTGGCATTTTTTGGACCAGTACGAATAATTTTTTGTGTT